>MU224979.1:356980-422735 GCA_018584345.1 Thuja plicata | reverse complement strand
AAAATGAAATGTTTATGTATGTGATCAAAATTATCAAATTACCTTCTATTTCATGATGTTATTGTGTCTTTAAGCTTTATTCAGTAATGGGCGCATGCAATGTTCTTTAAATCCTAAAAAATCTCTAAATTTCAAGGGTCTTGTCACTTTGCCGAGTCACTGCCGAGTCACGGGCGAGTCCGAGCCGGGTCACGAGTCAAGTTACCCTTGCCGGGTCCGAGCCGGGTCCGAGTCTCGTTACTTTGATTTAAATCATTTTACTGTTGTCCTTTGAAGTGACTGTAGCATTCTATCTCTGATCTCTTTTTTACTGAATCAAACTGCAAGTAAGATCCTTTTTGAATATCTCAAGACTTGAGCTACATGTTTCTCTGTTTTCCATAAAAATCTGAAAATGTCACTTCTAGTAGCGTTTTCATAAGCTTGAACTAACAATGACCTTTACTGTAACACTACCAGTTATGATATATTGATGCTTTGAAACTGATTCTAAGAATGTGATCTGATATTTGTATAATCATGACCACCAGGGACATGTTCTCTATTTCTGCTATTCCATCAGATAACCCGTGAGTTACAAAGTACTCTCTATAGGGCTTTGCCACCCGTGAGTTACAAAGTACTCTCTATAGGGCTTTGCCATCACTTTCTTGGTGTTTTCAGATTCAGACTTTGGCATTGAGAATAAATTGAAACGGTGTGCTATCTATGATTCTAGTGCTCCTTGATAGCTAGGTATTTTGCTATGTATCTTTATATCTTGTTAATGGCAGCCTCCATTCTTTGCTGCTCCATTTTTTTGCACACTATTGTCACTATTAATATGTGTTGCATAAGTATCCTGTGAAACATGAATCTACGTCTATGCTACCTTCCTTATGCTCTCATTTGAAATGATATTTCGAATGTTAATAACTGTCCAGCATTTGATTCTGAAAGTATATTTATTAGTTGAATCTGTCACTGTTTTCTTTAAAACAATCTAGATACCTGCAAGTACCCTGAACATTTGATGACACCAGAGATTGTATTGATTGAGTTTGAAGATTTTTCTGATTTTTATGATATGTTTGACAATTCTATAGTAGCACATGACTACTCAATGGAGTTTATGGCTGCCTCTTGCCCTCTGTTCTTCCTGTGTTTGAACATTTCTTATTTCCAATGATAAATGCTATTTTATGCTAATCAGAAAGTGTCATATTTCCCATAATCATGAAAATGTGGCAAGATTACTTTTAACATGCTGTAGCAATTTACCAATATAGAACATGCTGTAACATTATATCAATAATCAACCCTTTATGACACCAGCACCAACACTTCATGATTTGCTTTAACTGCTTTTCAAAACAAAAAATGTTTAAGCTTCTGCAACCCATACTCATACTTTGTTTGAACAACATTCTGTGAACTGTTTTGTCATTATTAATATCCACATTGCTGTTTTCTGTAGCTTTATGTCAGTTATGTTCATACCTTCTAGTTGCTGCTCTTTAGGACTCAAATGTATGCATCATAATGTCTTTATGAGCCTAATTTGTTTGTTGTTTGCATATTAATTACTGCTATGAATGTTAACATCATATGAACTGATTCTTGCTTTTATTTTGACACCCTCCTCATGTGTTTTGGTAACCTTGTTGTAGCAGCATAAGATAAATACCTTTTGTATCACTGTTGCAGTAGTATAATCTTTTGCAGCAATTTTGGAAAACCTTTTTGAAATGAAAAGAGAACCTCCTGTAGCACTGAATGGTTGATTTAGAGGCTGAAAGGTTTCATGACAAAATGTCATGTCCCTTCAACAGTCGGTCTTCTACAGCATCATTAATTCAGTCGGAAGGTCCCATACTTATGATGTATGTATGCCCCCTCTACAACCTCCTTAATTAGTCTTCAGGTCTTCGCCTCTTCATAGCTTCAGTCAGAAAGTTTCACACTTGTAATGATTGTGTGTCCTCTCAACAACTTACTTGGTCTTCATACCTTAATCTGTACATGAAACAAACAATATTAGCATAGAAAATGATTTTCCCTCTGCCTTCTTCCTTCTCTTTTGCTTCTTTTAATGCTTTATCTGAGTAAGCATATTGCTGTTTTTAGAGTAGTGTAGAGGTATTAGGAATGTCTCCATTGCTCAGTTCTTCTGAACTGACTCCTTCATTCTGTCTTGCAGGTTTGCAAAAGCTGGAGATGCAGCCCAGATTTCCAACACGAAGTCAAAGATCGCTTCTCCGTACATGCGATGGAGGCATTCCCTCTATCCCTTTACTTCTTTATATTTGCAATGTGTTTATTCAGATGTAGTGTTAATAGTTGCCACGGCTTGTGTGGATTTGAATGCATTGTACATACTCTGTAAAATTTGAAATCTGGACACCATTATTGTACCTTTGTAAAATAGCATTTCAATATGTCATGAAAAAAATGCATTGTCTTTGTACTTAGATTTCAGATTTGAATAAAGGTGAACAAATTAATCAATTCTTTATGCATTATGTACCTTACTTTCTGCATTTAATCAATTTTTTTGAAAACTTAGAACAACATCTTGTTCAATCCATAATCAATGCAAAAGTAGTTTCCTCTTAGCAATTTAGTATGCAAACTAAATAGGTAACAATACCTTATAACCAATAACCACAGAAGCATACTTTACCTCTTCATCTGTAATATCATCTACTGTCATCGCACGACCATCCCACTTAGATTTAGTCAGCCTGATCAGTTCCTTCTTCGGAATGGTTCGAAGAACAGGTACATTACCGATTGCACATAGACCGGTTACAGCACGAATGACCTCCTTAGTAATCTTATATGGTTGGTCTAACCACATAAACTAATCATGAATTCCGCTCAGGATGAATCTAATCTGATCATCTTCAAATTCATCGGGATAGCTATCTGCATGATGAAAACCTTTTTCTGCTATACGTTTGTGCTCATCTTTCAACACCATGTTATCATCACATAGCTTCTCATACTGTTCATGTATTGCCACTGATCCTAAATCTTCCAATTTACAATGAATGTAAGCTCTAACATCCTCTACATGCAACACACCATAGGGAAGGCTGGTTAGGGCACCCGCTCGATCATTTTCTATAAACTTGAATGAAAGTCTTTTAAATTCCGGCCATGGTCTCTCAGTTATATCAATCAACTTAGGAGTAGCCATCATAAATTCTCAACCACACAAGTAGATAATAGATAAATACCTCAAACAATTTGAAACTAGGGTTCTTCCTGAAGAAGACAACACCCGGTTGATTTGCTCTTCCAGATCAACATAAACAATCTCTCTTTATCGCTTGGATCTCAACAAAAGACTCAAACAATGCTTCTTTAGCTCCACAACAACTTTCACAATGCGCAAGGTAAGAATGAAATACAAAATAACCTTTTATCAACCTTCGCATGCATGCATTAAATGCACTTACTGATAGAGTTACCTTTTCACCAATTGACCCAAAATTCAATACCGATGATCAAAACACCATATAATTCATCAAAACTTCACAATACATTCCAAAAGTCATTATTGCATCTTAAAATGCTGATAAAACTTACCACACACCTATAGGGAGTCTGAAGATGGATTCAACAATACTTGCTCCCCCTAAGCAACATGAAGGCTTAGGTTGATGAATTGTCCATACCGCTTGGATATGTGGATTCCTCCAATGTCTTACTATCTTCCTTCTTCTTCCAAGTCTTGTTCATCTCTTTCCTGACCTCTTCTACATTTACAGTCTGCTTTCCTTTGTGATTGCTTGATTGGTTTACCGATTGGTTCCTTAACCTTCAATTCCTTGCTAGATGTCCAATCTTGTGACAATGAAAGCATGTCATACCAGTAGTTCTCCAAGGTCCAGCATTACCTCTTGCAGTCCTCATTCTGCAATTCACAGCCATGTGTCCATAGTTACCACAAACTAAGCACGTGACATCAAATTGCCTCTCCCTTTGGTAAGGGCTTTCCCGGTTCATAAGTGACCTTTGGTAGATAACTCTTGACCTGCACTCATTAGCTTTGTGACCATATTTGTTGCATTTGTAACAGTAAACATCAAAGCTACTAGATCCACTACTAGGTCTAGATCTACAATCATAGGCAGTATGTCCATACTTATTGTAGTTGTAGCAATATCCATCAAAATTGCTAGCATTATTTGCAGACCTACTCCTACATACATTTGCAGTATGACCTACCTTATGACAATTGAAACACACAGATTTGTTGGCTTTCTTACCAGAATTTCTTTGTGTTCCCTTCAATGGGGACTTTCCTTCTTGCTTGATCTCCTTTGTTCCAGAAGATTCACCAACTTCAAAAGCAGCCTTACCAGTGTATCCAAGACTTGTCGTCTCTTTGTTACTTCTTTGATTCCTTAGCTGTTCATCCAGCTTTACAATACTCATTGAATTTCTTCAGCAGATCATTGGCAATCTTCAAATCTCCTTTTATTTTCTCATTCTCATTTCTCAGATCTTCATTTAGCCTTAGGGCTTCTTGATACTCTTCATTAGTCTCATGTAATGTTCATGCAATGTACTGACCTCTTGTTCAGATTTGAAAAGATCATCCACTTTAGCCTTTAGGATTTTATCTTTGGCTTTTAGGGCATCCTCTGCAACTTTCCTTGCATCTTCTGCAAATCTCCTTGCTTCCAATTATTCACTCATTCTGATTGCTTGGGCTTTGATCTCTCTCTTGAGATTTTTCTTATCCTTTTTCATTTTTTCAATCTCCATAGTCATGGCTTCTAGGGCTGCTTCAAATTCATCAGATCCACTATTTTCGGATCCACTATTTTCCCACTTAGTTGTCCAGCAAGCACTTGTCTTTTAGCTCTTGACTGCTTCAGTTGATTCTTCAACTCCTCAATGACCATTTCAGCTTCTTTGATTTGCATCTTGTGCTTCAACAAACCCTTCATATTTGCCTCAAGGATCCTACCCGAGTTGTTAGGCTTCTTCAAGGTAACTAGGCTTTGATACCAATTGTTAGTCTTTAAAGGCACTGAGAGGGGGGGTGAATCAGTGTACCCACAATTCCAAAACAAATCTTAAATGTCTTCCACAAGATCCAACATGCAAAAGTAAATACAATATAGAAACTTAGCTCATAAACCATTCACACAAAGAAGACACAAGACTTAAGATTTTTCCTGTGGAAACCCTTGTTAGAGGGAGAAAACCACGTGTGGAATGATATCCACAAATTTTACTAGTGCACCAAAGAAATCTGCCCTATTAGGAGCAATTACAAAATCCCTGTTAGGGGTGTACCCGGTTAAGAGTATTTTAGCCCAGTTAGAAGCTAATACAAGTCTTGTTAAAGACTACACTGTTAAGAGATTTCAAACTCCTTCTAAGAGTCACCTGGTTAGAGAATTTACACTTGAGATCTTGTTAAAGATCCTGCTCACCCTGTTAGGAGTGACCTTGTTAAAGGATTTAAACTTGCAAACCTGTTAGGGCTTGCCTTGAGATAGACCCAAGAATGACTGATCTGAAAATGACCTTCCTGTCTGACAGATCCGCTTCAATTCTGATCACAGTGCCTCCTTAAGCATCCAACAACATCAGACAATCAAAATCTCTTATTGTGTCGTCTAAACATCAACACATTAACCCTAAATCACAATTCATCCTTCTTTTATAACTTTATCACAGCCGGCCTCTTGACCTAAAACGTTTTACCCACCGTCTTAAAACTCAAATCCGATCGTGCCAAAATGCATTGGTCAACACAATAAAGTCGACAAAACATTAATCGGGTCGCAACAATCATTTGCAAACATTAAATAGACCGGGGAACCGATCTAAACAAACTTTTTCTGTCTGTCCTCTGTTCTTCCTGTCAGTGTCACTTGAATCTTCAATAACTTGCACAGATCTTCAAAACTAACTGATGAGATCGTAGATGTAGGTTCATATACCTCTGTACATGTTATACGCAAGATCGTACACCTTAAGTCGATCTCTAACACCATATCCAAAAACCTATATCTCGCTTATTGTCCTCTGCCCGGTTGACTACACACTTAGTCATTTCTTCAATTAGATCTTCAACACCATCGCTAGAACTGATCTCTTGCCTCTAGTACATCATGTTGCCAGCAATGACAACACCACAATACAATTCCATGATCAAAACTCAGATCATCTTCACCAAATGCAAACAATAGCTTCCAGTGGAAATCCTAGCCCATCGGGGGCAGGATGCATAATCAACGATTTAAAAGGAAATTGAACTTGTGGAGCTTCTTACAAAATGAAATATGGTACTAACAATGAGGCAGATGTGCAAGTTGTGGTGTCCACCTCAAATTGGTACCAATTTGTTTTTTCCAACACCCACAAAGTTTTTTTTATCTTCTAGCATGCCAGCAATCTGTGAAACACTTTGCATTCTCACCGATTTTTCACAATACTTTGGGCTCTTCACAATGAACATTCTAACAAACAGTTTGCATACCAGTGAAAATTTTTAATTTTGGTTGTAGATTTATAATATGCAACTTTAATGAAATATATGTATATCCAGAAATGGTGTTCACAATTTAATCTTGATGAGCACACAATTATGCTGGGGGGAGGTGGGTGCATCAATATAATGGAACTTTTACCAAATTAAAACTTTATCAATCACAATAACATCATTAACTCAGCATGAATAATCATGCACATGAGAAGAACACAATAAGACATGATATTTACGTGCCAATCCTTGCGGGAAAAACTACAGCAAAATATTGCTTATATAAACTCTTCTTTACAAAATTTGTCATCAAAAAACTACTGGACACACCAACCCCCCACTTATCTTTGTAGGCACCAACTCACTAGAGACATCACTCCCCTCAATTCGTAGGCACCAACCCCCGCTACTAGGCATCAGCTTAGTAAGAGACACCAATCTTTCCAATGCGAGGCACTAACCTCTAACTTCACAAAGTTTTGTCTTCTTGAGTATAACTTCTTCAGTGAATGATGATTAATAAATTTGCCTTCATTAATGATCTTGTAGATGTGATGCTTTTCACAAAATTTGATACAATTATTTCCACATATCTTCCTTTTAGATCTGCTTTTACTTCTTTTTCAATTCTGCCATAAACCCCTCTTTAATTTCCGAATAATCTTCTCCTTTATATCTACATTAACTCTACTCAAATCTTTATTTATTCTTCTTCACAAATCTGATTCATCTTAAAATCTCCACTCTTTTCTTTGCAAATATCTGTTAGAATGTTATTTATTGCTTTTCAAACCTGCACATATTCCACTTTTACATGTGCATATACTCTTCGTTTATATCTGGATATACACTTCTTATATTAATCTGATATAACATGTTCTTTTATATTGAATTATATTTGATTGAGTTACTTCTCACAGTTCACTTCAACACAGACTTTTCTTCTTGTTCCGCAACCCTCATTTTATATCTTCATTTCTAAATGAAAAGAGTTGCTTTTTCATAATGGATGCATTCTTTCCAAGAGAAGCACCCTTCCATTATAGATTGCTGCCCTTATTCAATAAGAATTATTTCGACTTGTTAACTTAGTAATCGCCCCCTTATCATGCTTGATTATTTATCTTATTAATCGTTGCTCTTTCGAATATTTATCTTATTAATCGCCGCTCCCTTCTCATGCTTGATTATTTAGCTTATTAATCATATCATTTGCTATCTATTATTACTTCTCACTAGTATGTGTTTTTGAGTTTGGCTTTTCTTGCTTTTAATCACTGCTTCTTATGAAGAAATTACTTTCTGCTCACAATGTAATCGGTGCACATTGACATAATATAATTGCTACATTGTTAACATGAATATGCTTGCTGCCTCCATTGTAAAATAATCACTGCACTTCCTTGAATAAATTCACTGCCTATTTATCTTTAGTTGCTACCTTCTTATTCACTGTTAATTGCTGCTTTCACTTAGTTTAATTTGTCAATTTAATCAATACGCATTAACAAGGTAAGGTCTGCCAACACCCCATGCAAATTAATTATCTTATAGTTAGCCTTTCTGTAGTTTATCTCTGTTTTATTTCTAATTGCTAATCACTGCTCCATAAACATTAATCACTTTTTGGAATCATTTCCCCCATGTTGTTCTTCTTACAGAACAGCCTTGAGCTGTTGCATGAAACATACCTCGTATGGAACCACTTGCCTTCCTCCATATGTAATGGACATAGCATGTCACTGTCTGAATAGATAAGACAATCACTGTATTCCTCTCATTAATCTAAATGATATTAATTTTCCATGACATTGATATCATTTGATATCAAGGACACTGATGGTGTCTATCAATCTTCCTCTCCGGACTCTCTGACATTCTTGACAACTTCCAATCATCTATATACCGTTGACATTAATAACAAGTCTTCTAACCTTTGACATTAATGACAACATTTCCAACAAATCTTCCGCTATTCACCAGTACACCTCCATACGCATTTGCAAACAAGAGATTTATTGTAACCTTTCATATTTATTAATATTGAAATCATACAATTCTGTCCTGTGCACAATCTTCTGACAGTCCAGGCTGAATACACAAAATATGCCAAGATAGGACAAGAAATTGAGCCCAAAAGCCAAGTGATATAATAAATCGACTCTTTACTATCACTCAAACCTGTAACATCCAGCGCTTAACTTCCCAACACTCTGCTTGCTGTACAGACTAATCTGCTATTCTTTTAAAACCTGACACTGATATGACCTTTTCACACATTGCCCCATCGCAAATGGGGACCACCTTCTTTTGCCTGGTAGTTTAGTGGTTTGCTTAGGTTGGTTTTAACTTGGCAACAACTTTGAGGTCTCATAGGAGGATGAAGATAAAAACTCATGAAGATGAAGCAATTCGAGAATATGAGCCATCACAATCATTCAAAAGAAGTGGATAGTTTCGGAAGAGCTAATCAAAGGTGGAAGGACAATGTTGAGTATTGAGAGGTATCCCTTCTTTGTAATGAAGTATGAGAGATTAGGCTCTAGAATGAAGGGTTTGAGCAAATGTGAAATCAAGTCTTATGGAGATTAAGGATCTAATTTGCAAAATGACAATGTGAGAAGTGGTAGCGCTTGAACACTTGGAAAAATAAGGAAATTAAAGGTGAAAGGAAATTCCGAATTTCAAAGGGAAAGAAGAAAAGGAAATGAAAATCCTTTGATAAAAATTGGAATTCTGTGTTTTTGCAAGGAAAACCCAAGATGAGCAAAGTTCCCCTTTAGATTCCATTAGGAGGTCAATTTTCCACCGACTTTGTCAACGATAACTCCACTTTTTCACTCCTCAATTCCATAAGTTGGGTTAATTTCAATTCACTATTCCTTGTCCAAGTCGAATTTCCCCTTCACATGTCAAATTTGCCAAGTAGTTGCTTTCCGGGAGAACCCTGCCATGCCACTCTAGTATATTATTGAAGTAAGAGCTTTTGCGAAATGGGGACTAGACTGTATTGTATGATCAGTCCACCTTACTCTGTGCAACACAGGTATATTTTGATTGCTACTAATTATTGCACTAGATGGTCTAAGGCTAAATCTTTAAAACTTTGCACCAATGATGTTGATCAAGTTTTTGGAAGAAAAAATTATCACTAGGTTTGCATGTCCTCATGCTTCAGTATCTGATAATGGTCCTGCATTTTCATCTCTTAAAATTTTGAATTGGGCATTCAATTATGGCATATTAAAATTTTCATCAAATTTTATCCCCAGGGTAATGGTTTGGCAAAGTCAACAAACAAGAATTTGCTAGGTGTCAATAAGTTGTTAGACAAAAACCCAAAAGATTGTCACACGGTTGAAATTTGCTCTTTGGGCACATAGTACCTGAGCCAAGAGTTCTCTTAGAACCTCTCCCTATCATCTGCTAAATGGGCAAGACCTTGTCTTCCCACTACAATTGAAAATCCTAACTTTGCAATTCGTGCAAGAATACTTGGAGGGTGAGGAAAGAATCCAAACACGATTGTCTCAACTATTGTACTTCGATGAAAAAAGAGATGTGGCCTTAAACAACTTCGCAAAACATCAAGGGTTTGTAAAATGTTGGTTTGATAAGCAAGCGAGAATCAAGTCTTTTAGGATATACAATTTGGTTTTATGTTGGGATAAGGCACATGACAGAAAGGGTGAACACGATAAGTTTGAAAAGCTTTGGAAGGGTCCTTATAAAATTTCTGAAATTTTGGGAGATAATGCATTTATACTGAAGATCCTAATTGAAGAGGATGTTCCACGGCCAGTCAATGGACAATTCCTCAAGCATTACTTCAAATCCTAGGTTTCCTCACAGAACCTATTTGTACATAGAGTAGGTCTTCTTTCTGTCTATTTTAGTTTAATTTGCCTTGCGTAGTTTAGTTGTTAGGTCTGCCTTCGGGCATTTGACTCAAGCAGTTTAGCGGTTTAGTGGTTTTAGTTTTCTTTAGGTTTGCATTCAGGCATTTGACTCAAGCAGTTCAGCGGTTCAGCAGTTTTAGTTTTCTTTAGGTCTGCCTAGGATGCTCTGATTCTAGTTGTTGGTTTGCTTTAGTTTAGTTTCCCTGTTTACTTTAGTTTAGTTTTGAGGGATCCCAATTTGTGACAAACGAGATGTATTTATAAGCGCATATTAGTGCATTTCTGCCAGGTTTTATTTAGTTTATTTCTTGGATATCTCTTTATTTAGTTCTTTAGAAACCAAGGTTGTTCTTCTCCAACATTATCATCTGGTTAGGATATGTCCTCGAATTGGAAGGGAATCCATTCGTTGTACCTTGAGTCTTGAATCTTTCGATTACTATACTTTACACACACAATTAACTCCTCTAAGTCATTGAAGGTCGTTGCTAGTGAAAAATCTTAAAATTGTACTTCAGCGCCACTATAATTGTCAAACACACCCATTATGAGCTTCATTTCCTATGAGCCAAAATATACAAATGTAGGAAAAAGTAGTACCAAAAGAAAAGAGAACGGAAAAAAAATAAAATAACAGGAAAAATCAAAATATTTGGCTTTAGGAATTTGCGAAAAACTCATCGGGCCTATGGACACCTAACTGGCAACAAGGCAGTATCTAGGATACTTTTGAATTTAAGACAAGTAATTCATCATGATGGATTCTAGGAGTTTCAATGGTCTTTTGAGATGGAATAAGTGTATTTACACGCACTTCGGTAATCAAAGATTAAGGCTCTTGATGCAATTTGTGAATTTTCTTCGCTTTTTAAGTATGCTTCCTAGTCACGTGATAGGTTACAAGGAATTAATCAGAGATTCCAAGTTCTAAATAGGTTTTATTCTTGAGATGTTTGGGAACATTTCCTCAGTGGAGTCGCCAAATGTTGTGACCTTTTCACACATCGACCCATTGCAAACGAGGATCCCCCTCTTTTGCCTGGTAGTTTAGTGGTTTGCTTCGGTTAGTTTTAGCTTGGCAAAACAATTTGAGGTCTCCCAGTGATGCAGGAGCATCCTAGGGTAGTTGGCAATCCTATATAACCAAAAATATGTTTTAGTTTGATTTTGGTTTTAGTAGTAAACTCGGTTGGAGACCTAAGGTGCTCGGTCACTTTGGTGGTAGTTCTCGGTTGGAAGATGTGTTGCTTCACCAATGGACTCGGTGACTGGACTCGATGTTCAGTGTTCGGTGGTATTCTACTTCGAGTTACACTGCTCAGTGGTAACTGTTCAATGTGTTCAGCTCAGTGGTGTATTACTCAGTGGTGTTTTGTGTTTCGGTGGTATTCTGCTCGGTAATGTCTTGCTTGGTGTCTATTGGCATTGGTACTTTACCGAATGAGCTTGGTGGCTTTGCTAGTGCTCGGTACCGACTTGGGGTCTCGGTTGTTGGAGTTGACCGACTGGCTTTTGTGGATTGAGCAGGCATTGGAGATTGCATCCGTGATTTGAGGGGGTCATTGGGATTGTGCTGAGTTCCGAGGCGTGCGGATTTGATGCATTGGACCTTGTGTGGACCTATATCTGAGTTGGTGTTCTCTTCTATGTATTTGGTGGTTATTTGCAGCCGACCGGTGCATTTAATATTTGTTCATCATGGATTGTAATGGTCGACTGGGTCATTTAATAATTGTTTACAAGCCAACTTGTGGCTGTGTGTATAAAAGAGAGTCTAGGTTGATGATTTAGGGAGAAAGCTGATAAGCTGGAAAATTTGTAAGTGTCTTAGATAGTTGTAAGTGGGTAGATAGAAACTTGTAAGATTGCTTGGTGGCTTGCGAGCACAAGTTCAAATCTGGTTTCTTCAACTTAGTTGTACGGTAGACTGGTGAAGATGGATCCTGCGAGATCTTGTTGAAACTGTTTATGTATTGGCCATAACCGGGAAGGCCTTACAGCTCGGCATGTTGCATGTAATGCCCGGTTATTGATAATAGAATTATTTGTTGTTGTTCATATCTTGTGTTGTTGTGTTGTTGTGTTGTTTCTGCTGTGAATGTTGTTTGGCTGCAAGTTTGGACAGTCCATTTTTGGATTCTCCGAGCTTGACTCCATCACCCAAGAGGATGAAGACGAGCATTCATGAAGATGGAGCAATTTGAAAATATGAGCCATCACAATCAATCACAAGAAGTGGATAGTTTTAGAAGAGTTAATCAAAGATGGAAGGACAATGTTGAGTATCGAGAGATATCCCTTATTTGTAATGAGGTATGAGAGATTAGGCTCTAGAATGAAGGGTTTGAGCAAATGTGAAATCAAGTCTTCTGGAGATTAAGGATCGAATTTGCAAAATGACTGCGAGAAGTGATAGCTTAAATAGTTTGAAAATTAAAGAAATTAAAGGTGAAAGGAAATTCCGAGTTTCAAAGGGAAAGAAGAAATGGAAATGAAAATCCTTGGATAAAAATTGGAATTCTGTGTTTTTGCAAGGAAAACCCAAGACTAGAGCAAAATTCCCCTTTAGATTCCATGAGGAGGTCGATTTTCCACCGACTTTGTCAATGAAAACTCCGTTTCATCACTCCTCAATTCCAGAAGTTGGGTGAATTTCAATTCACTATTCCTTGTCCAAGTCGAATTTCCCCTTCACATGTCACATTTGCCACGTAGCTACTTTCCGGGAGAACCTTGCCATGTCACTCTAGCATATTATCGAAGTCAAAGCTTTTGTGAAATGGGGACTAGACTGTATTGTATGATCAATCCACCTTCCTCTATGCAACACAGGTATATTTTGATTGCTACTAATTATTGCACTAGATGGTTTGAGGCTCAAGCTTTAAAACTTTGCACTGATGATGTCGTGATCAAGT
This sequence comes from Thuja plicata, assembly GCA_018584345.1. NCBI lineage: Eukaryota > Viridiplantae > Streptophyta > Pinopsida > Cupressales > Cupressaceae > Thuja > Thuja plicata. The sequence continues at coordinate 409,428 of MU224979.1, read as the reverse complement.
TTTTGGACGAATAAATTATCGCCAGGTTTGGATGTCCTCATGCTTCAGTACCTGATACTAGTCCTGCATTTTCATCTCTTAAATTTTCAAATTGGGCATTCAATTATGGCATAACATTAAATTTTTCATCAAATTATTATCCCCAGGGTAATGGTTTGGCAAAGTCAACAAACAAGAATTTGCTAAGTGTCATTAAGAAGATGTAAGAAAATAACCCAAAAGATTGTCACACAGTTGAAATTTGCTCTTTGGGCAGATAGCATCCGTGCCAAGAGTTCTCTAAGAACCCCTCCCTACCATCTGCTAAATGGGCAAGACCTTGTCTTCCTAGTATAATCAAGAAAATCCTAACTTTGCAATTCCTGCAAGAATACTTGGAGGGTGAGGAAAGAACATGATTGTCTCAACTATTGTACTTAGATGAAAAAAGAGATGTGACCTTAAACAATTGCAAAACATCAAGGGTTTGTAAAATGTTGGTTTGATAGGCAAGCCAGAATCAAAGCTTTTAGGATATACGATTTGGTTTTACGTTGGGATAAGGCACATGAAAGAAAAGCTGAACATTATAAGTTTGACAAGCTTTGGAAGGTTCCTTATCAAATTTCTGAAATTTTAGGAGATAATGCATTTAAATTAAAGATATGATTGATGAGGATGTTCCATTGCCCGTCAATGGACGATTCCTCAAGCATTACCTCAAATCCTAGGTTTCCACGCAAAACCTATTTGTACATAGAGTAGGTTTCCTTTCTGTCTATTTTAATTTAGTTTTCCTTGTGTAGTTTAGTTGTCAGCTCCGCCTTCAGTCATTTGACTCAAGCAGTTTAGCGGTTTAGTAGTATAGTTTTCTTTAGGTCTACCTAGAATCCTTTGATTCTAGTTGTTGGTTTGCTTTAGTTTAGTTTCCCTGTTTTCTTTAGTTTAGTTTTGAGGGATCCCAATTTGTGAGAAAAGAGATGTATTTATAAGCATATTGGGGCATTTCTGCCAGGTTTTATTCAGTTTATTTCTTGGATATCTCTTTATTAAATTCTTTAGAAACCAAGGTTGTTCTTCTCCAACATTATCGTTTGGTTAGGATTTGTCCTCGAATTGGAAGGGAATCATCCATTGTATCTTGAGTCCTGAATCTTTCAATTACTATATTTTACACACAATTAACTCCTCTTAAGTCATTTAAGGTTGTCGCTGGTGGAAAATCTTAAAATCGTACTTCAACACCACTGTAATTGTCTGTAATATCCCTAACTAGCTTTGACCCGAAAATCTCATCACAAATTTCACACATATAGCATGAACATACTGTCAAACATTTACAGGGTCATATCATTCTGATATTTACACCTATCTCACGAAGACATTTCAACAAACACTTTACACACCATCTCTTAACTCCAGTAAATCCATTATTATGGATATGAAATAAGCAGTTCGCAAACACAGACTTACACAGACATATGAAAAGTTGCATAACATCGATACAGCTGAAAACTTTGCTCAGAGAAATGCTGTTGGGGTCTTGTTACATGATTCACTATTGTGTTCCTTTGAATGATACTCATCAAAAGAAATGTTTAAAAATTATTCATGAACTGAAATTACTAACTCCATTAATAACTGATATGAAATTCACAGCAGAAACATACATTCCATGAGAAAACTGGGCATTGAGTAATTCTGGAAACAGGGTCTCTGACCTTTAATTGCAGCAGCTTCTAATGATGAAGTGAACAACCGTTTTCCTAACCTCATCTTCTTGCAATAGCCTGAATCTTGAGCCCACACCTGTAGCTTCCTCAAACAATCTGTTTAATCTGTAGACGTAATTGAGATGTAAATGAATTCTCAGTTTAGTTCTGCTTTTTAATTATATAGAACTGGTAAGATATTGAATAATTTTGCAATTCAGGTATGCACAGGAACATCATCAGCAACTCTTGAGTGGAGTTATTGCTTGACAGTAGCAAAAGAAGATGAACAGCTTATTCACTTGAAGGTAAGAGTAGTAGGGAGAGAGAGCTACATGTCTTCAATTCTGTCTAGAATAATATCATCCCACACACGGTTTGCAGCTTATTGATCACAACCATAGAACACCCAGCAAGTGCAAAATGTAAGAATAGGAAAAACAGTCCACGCGGCCCAGAAATCTGTACAATGACTTCCTCTGTCTTCCAGTCAATTTAATACACCAGTTTGTCCCTTTATTAGCAGAATTTAGCCACAATGAGTTAGAAAATCTTCTGCAAATAACTTCTGAGCATCATTTGATTTCCACGGCACTCAAGCAATATATCTCACAACAAATATTATTAATTTCAGAACTTCTGATTTCTTTATTTGCTCACGACAAAAATGAATTCCGACTTAGGAAAGGAATATTAATAGACGCCCAGACATCATTTACGGCCAGCATTGTTTTGGCATCCAAACGACTCTCTACAACCTTTGGCTTCCCATGCACTTCTGATATTCACGGCAAATATAATAAACTTCGACAGATATGAATAGGCCCAATAATATGTATTTTACCAGTACTTTGGAAAGCATGGAATTAATTAATTCTTTTGCATCAGGTCGGGACCCGCTATGGAATTGAATTGAATTGAAGGATTTTAATGATGTCCACAAGACCAAACAGTCTAAGGGACCACAGAATCACAGCCAAAAAGCAATCTCCAAATTCCTTTCCATGTCTAACCTCCTACTATGGAAAGAGGAGTCCATTTAATCAATTCCCAAAACTTACAATAATTTCACGGCACTGAAATAATTAGTTTTGGCACCCACAGTGAATTGTTAATGTTATAATCTTTATGCAATTATAGTATCCCCAAATAATTTACAGTCCCACAGAAGGCTCACGCAGACTTTGGCTCATATTATTAAATCTTTATCAATATTTGCCTGATGTGCCTCCAATATAAAGTTCTTTTCCAGAAATAACATGAAACCCCGTAATAATATTTGTAGCTTCAAAAACATCTTCTTCAGTGATGAATTCGGGACCCGCCATTCTTCTTATAAAATGATTTTATATTACTCGGCAACATTACTATTCCCTTCAGAATAAGATATTCGGCCCAGAATTTAATTAAACTTTAACCAATTGGCGGATATCAGTCAACCACGAATTTCCCTAATAACTATCAATGCAAGGTCATGACAGAGATAACCATAGACACAATTCTAAATATCAAACCTCTTTATTTCAATCCGCAGATGATAATAAACTTTTCAAGCATTTATAATAATTCTCAGAATAGATTGGCAAATGATATCTTTGTCACAAATTTAGCACAAATGTGGACTCCATCGCGAATCCACGCCCAGTAGAAGAACCAGGTTCCTGTCCATCTCTCTTGTTAAATCCCTGAAGGTTTTCGTCTCCAGAAATTTTCTGTCAATGACAAAGCATCAACAATTTTATCAACTTCAATAAAACATCTGAACATACCCTGAAAAATCCTCCCCTTGATCTTTAATAGCCTTCTCCATAAAAACTCTTGACCTTCCATCAACCTGCCTCTTGGCCTTCTATTTATTTGTCTTTTAATTTTGAAAATAAAGTGACTTTTAATAATATCATCTTATTTTATTTTTATTTAATTAAATCAATTAATACTAAGTCGTCATTTAATTTATTTTTGACAACTTAATAAAAATTAATTTAATTAATTGTCACATTAATAAATTGGGGACATTACATTGTCAAACCCACCCATTATGAGCTTTATTTCGTATGAGCCAAAATATACAAATGTAGAGAAAAGTAGTACCAAAAGAAAAGAGAAAGGAAATAAAATGAAATAAGTGGAAAAATCAAAATATTTGGCTTTGGGAATTTGCGAAAAACTCATCGGGCCTAAGGACACCTAACTGGCAACAAGGCAATATCCAAGATGCTTTTAAAGTTAAGATATTCACGTAATTTGTCACGATAGATTCTAGAAGTTTCAATAGTCTTTTGAGATGGAATAAGTCCATTTGCACGCACTTAGGTAATCAAAGATTAAAGCTCTTGATCCAACTCATGGTTTTTCTTCCCTTTTTGAGTGTGCTTCCTAGTCACTTGATAGGTCATAAGGAATTAATCAGAGATTCCGAGTTCTAAATATGTTTTAATTTCCTCAATGGAGTCACCAAATGTTGTGACCTTTTCACACATCACCCCATTGCAAGTGGGACCCCCCCTCTTTTCCATGGCAATTTAGTGGTTTCCTTCGGTTAGTTTTAGCTTGGCAACAATTTTGAGTTCTCACAGGAGGATGAAGATGAGCATTCATGAAGATGTAGCAATTTGAGAATATGAGCCATCACAATCGTTCACAAGAAGTGGATAGTTTTAGAAGAGTTAATCAAAGCTGGAAGGACAATGTTGAGTATCGAGAGATATCCCTTATTTGTAACGAAGTATAAGAGATTAGGCTCTAGAATGAAGGGTTTGAGAAAATGCGAAATCAAGTCTTATGGAGATTAAGGATCGAATTTGCAAAATGACCATGTGAGAAGCGATAGCTTAAACACTTCGAAAAACAAAGAAATAAAAGGTGAAAGGAAATTCTGATTTTGAATGGGAAAGAATAAAAGGAAATAAATTCTTGGATAAAAATTGGAATTCTATTCTTTTGCAAGGAAAATCCGAGACTAAAGTGAAGTTCCCCTTTAGATTCCATGAGGAGGTTGATTTTCCACCGAGTTTGTCCATGACAACTCTATTTTACCACTCCTCAATTCCATAAGTTGGGTGAATTTCCACACACTATTCCTTGTCCAAGTCAAATTTCCCCTTCACATTTCAAGACTTGAACGAATTTCCACCAAAGGGGAAATTGAAATTCAACCAAAAAAAACTTACAAGGAAAGAAAAATGGAAAATTAAAATGAAAATAAAAAAATTGAGAAGTGAATTCTAAGTGGACATGCAAATTGTCCCATGCTTGCGTCGATTTTTAACTCATTCCAAGAGGACCACATTTTTCCACCACCAATTCCATGGCTTGATTGAATTTGTGCATGTTTTTTTCCATAAGCCTATCGAATTTCCACTTGCAAATTTCCACGACAAGGTCGATTCTCCACCCAAAAAATCCTTAACAAGGCCGAAATTCCACTCATTTTACCATGAGTTGATCGATTCTCCACTTGAAATTCCACGACCTTTCAAGAGTCCACTCATTTTTCCATAACAAGGTCAAATTTTCACCCCAAAATTCCATGAGCAAGGCAAATTTCCACACAAAATTCCAAGGCCTAGTTGATTTTCCACCCTTGGTTTCCATAACCCAAGCAAATCTCCACCCAAAATATCGACGACCCCCTCTCATTTCGGCCCAAAAAAAATCCTTAATGGGGTCGAATTTCCACCCTAATGGGGTCATTTAAAATTTGAAAAATGCAACATAAAACAAAGGGGGGCAATATGGAAATTTTCAAGTTTGAAATAAGCTTGATAGGCTAGGTCGGCTTTCTACTCCAAGAGGTGACTTTCAGTTGGAAGGCTATAAATAGAGACATCACAATCACCTTTCAAACACAATTCAAGCATAAATCAAATGCAAATCAGATTGAAATAAGTGTGATTTTGAGGAGATAGGGACAAAATTCAGAATTGTTTGCAATTTGACTAAGCATTAAGGGCGAAACTGGATCTATTCAAAGGCAAATTGCATCTTATCAAGACCAATCAAGCATAGAATGGAGCACATTATCAACAAACGTCAGCAAAACAACCTGATTTCCAGCAAAAAAATTAAAATATATTTAAGTTTTTATAATTAAACTATGAGATCATTAAACATTATATATATATATATGACTATCGAAAATAGAAATATAAAATTGAGTTAAACTTGGAAATATGATTATGAAATTGTACATATGAATATTGGTTTCATTATCAATAACCATGAAAATAAATATTTGGAAATGCCCCATTTTATTTTATTTTTTTATGACTAAAATGTTTTTTATCAATTCCTTTAAAATAACAATTGATGTGAGTTATTGAGACTCCCCCAATTAGATGGGTACGTCCCTTAATACTTCATAGAAGTTTGGGCATCCCCAAGTGCCCATTAAATAGGAAACATCCCAATAGTGCCCAAAAAGCATTGAAGTCCCTAGTAAATGAGAAAACAATTTGAAGTGATATGGGGGCATCCCCTTCATGTATCCAAAACATCCATGATGATTCCATAGAGAAAGGGAGATGATCCTAGTGGTAATATACTTATTTCCTTTTTCTTTAATTTTAAAATTTTTATTTCTTTCTCTATATCTCTCGTTTACCTTGTCATGTTCTATTGCCAAGCCTCTCCACCAGATGCTACACTTGCTCTCTTCTTTATTCCAATGCACTTATACTGATCTCTACACTAAGTGCACACACCTACAACACTTAAGACTAAACCATTCCAAAATGATTTTCACCTATTCAGATTCTGCAGCAACCGTTCACTCAATTGTTTTAGCATAAGGATAATGTCCACCCTTCAATCTAATTCAAATCTCTAATTCATATGTGTTCCACTTAGGTATCTGCATTTTTTGATGAAGGTCGTCCATCAAAGGAATCCTCCTATTATGGAGTCTCTTCTACATCGTAAACTTCCCTTTCTTGCAAGTCACCTCCGACTTCAAATTCCACTTCAGATTTCTTTCCTGAAACTAACAACTTACTACATTCTCCCACTTCTTACATGCAGAATAACTCAAACCTTCTTATCCTTGGAGAATTTGTACATGTTCTTTCTCCGATCATTCACTGAATTTTTTTTGTCATACTTCTGATGTCTACTCGGCAACACATGGTAGGCATCCATGGTTACTTCATCACACACTGCCTCATCTTAGTGCTTTCCAATGTGAAAATTTGCATTGCATAGTTCAGCGGCCAGGCATTATTGGTTGATCACCCTTAAATATAAATATGTAACCTAATAAGGATTTGGGCGTGCATTACATTTCAAGCCCAACTTTTGCACCATTTCTAAACATAATATTAACATCATCAATGATCAAATTGCAGCATTAGTGACACGGTGTCATATTAAACCTAAAAGGTGTATACAGTGGAAAATCAACATATCAAGAGATAAGAGGTTTTAACCTCCAAGTTTATGGCATGTAACACTTCTACTTGTATGAAGTTTAGGACTCTGCCACATGCATGGCCTGAGATATATGCAAAAATCTTAAAAATAATAGTGCATTCATGTGTCTCTGTTAATGTTTGTAGCTTCAGTCGTATGATCATTTAGAATACATATAACATATATATTGATTAATAATAACATATTATATATGTTATATTATTATTAATCATATGAAATTTAATATTCAATATAATATATATTGATTAATAATAATATATTATATATGTTATATTATTATTAATCATATGAAATTTAATATTCAATATTAATCTATTATATTATTCTAAATTAATAATTGATTGATGAAACATTATAAGATTGATTAAATTATAATTAATGGGAAGAGGCATGTCCTTTAAGGACATGCCTCTCTAAAGGCATATATACATAATCAATTGTTATTATATTAATCTCAATAACAATGAATAGACATGTCCCATGAAGGGACATGTCTCTCCTAGCCTCATGCTCAATATAAATGAAAGAGAGATTGCTGCATTTGGAAAATACATACAACATAGAGTGCTATTACATTTGCAGCTATCCTAAAACTTAACATGGTATCAGAAACAAACTGCAAATGTAAGAGAGTAATTTGTTGATGGTGAATGTGTGACTGTCTCATAAAATACAGTCTCAATACAAGGATCATATCTCACAAATGCACCATTGGATTTTTCTGAATTTTGGATATGTGGGTGATAAACAAACTGTAAAGAATATCACTGGAGCGATTGGAGAGAAAGTGTAGGTTTCAAAAGTTATGACGGACTGTGCACAAGTCTACGTGAAATTCCTGAAAGCGACTTTCATTAAAGAGATATATTAATTTGTTATGATCGTGGTGTTTTCTTTTTTCATTTTATTTGCTATTAGTACAAGAAATAGTTAAAATTATGTTAATTAGCTAAAGATGAATTTATTTGTTTGAAAAACATATTGGAATTCACGTGTATTTAGATACAAGTTGTCATTCAAACATATGCAAAAATACTTTGTTATGATCGTGGTCAAGCATTAACAAAGAAGCACATATTCAAGAAGGGTGTCTCTTTCTAGAAAGAAAGTATTAATTATAGAGTGTCACCTCTCTTGGAGCAATCAAGTCATTTCACAAGAAGACATGAGAATTGTTCAATGATATAAGAGTGGGAATTGTATATTGTGGGGGGGAATAATAACCAATGTTACATTTCCATTTGAACCATCCTTAGTGGGGATATAATTCAAAGGGGAGATGTCTCTCATATAATATGAGATGTTTTATGATTTGATGTATATGGACCTTCATTGAAGCAACTTGTGTCAAGGATGTTGATGCGCAAATAAGTATTTATTATCCTTGAATATTACATTTATCTACTCATTGTAGTCTCTCTCTCTCATCTATATTTCTATACGTACTATAAGAGCTATTTGCCTTGATTCTTTTCTGAGGATGCTCTTGCAAGAAAAGGAGAATTGACGTCAAATTCAGGAGTCTAATGCTCCATCAGAAGCATCATTGATGAGGAGATCAGATGATTGATATTCAGAGGGAGTTCAAAAGTCAATATGTGTGACTATGATTTTAATGGGCGTACCTCCTATGTACGTCATAAGGAAGTGAAGACTTCCAAATGATTATCACTTGTATTTGCAGAAGTTATTGGAAGGTAACGATCTTACAATAACTTAAATCATGATATACATTATTTATAATGTTGAAACACATCATGATGGATAAATCAGCAACAAGTGTCAGATGTCATTAAATTGACGATCTATGAATTGTTTGTATAGATATATCTTGTAATGCAACAACTAAGTGTTAGATGTCATTAAATTGACGGTCTATGAGTTGTTTGTATAGATATATGATAGGTATTTGGTGAATATCATGTGTTGATATTCTGCAGGCCAATACCTTACTGAGTACTTGGTGAATATCATATGTTGATGTTCTGATAGGTCAATACTCAGAGTATTTGGTGAATGTCATGTGTTGACATTCTGATAGGCCAATACTCAAGATATCAAATGTGATATCAAATTGATGGATTTTATCTTCTCTAGCTAAGAGGGAGTGTTGATGTTTTGTGTAGCTATGGTGAGGGTCATAGGTGTTGACATGGGAGACCACTGCACATTCTGTTTGATCGTCCTCCCTAGCTAAGAGGGAGTGTTAATGTTTGTAGCTTCAGTCCTATGATCATTTAGAATACATATAATATATATTGATTAATAATAATATGTTATATTATTATTGATCATATGAAATTTAATATTCGATATTAATCTATTATATTATTCTAAATTAATAATTGATTGATGAAACATTATAAGATTGATTAAATTATAATTAATGGGAAGAGGCATGTCCTTAAAGGACATACCTCTCTAAAGGCATATATACATAATCAATTTTCATTATATTAATCTCAATAATAATGAATAGACATGTCCCATGAAGGGACATGTCTCTCCTAGCCTCATTCTCAATATAAATGAAAGAGAGATTGCTGCATTTGGAAAATACATACAACATAGAGTGCTATTACATTTGCAGCTATCCTAAAACTTAATAGTCTCCTCTCATTTCCTAAAAAGCATGTATTGTCTCATGTTTGAGATTCATAAGGTGAATCAACAGGAGGAAAAATTCATTCAATGAACATGATGGAAAGGGTAGAATCGTTTGGCATTTAATGTCTTATCTCTATTCTAATCAGGAGAATTTAAACACTTGATACACAATGCTACCTTCAGTAACTCAACTTAATAATCATTAAACATGAAATAGTTGTTCCTGAATGGTTAAAATACCTCATAAAGTACAAGACCAAAAGAGAAAACATCCACACTTCTATCAAACTCCTCATTTTTGTAAACCTCCGGTGCCATGTATAATCCTGGTCCAAACAAAAATTGCGGCAAAAAATAAGTACATGTATGATATAGACAAAATGGAAGATAGCACTATAACATTAATTCTTAAAACATTCTGCTGCTCACTAAAAATGCTTCATTGAAATGACTTGCACCCAAAGGAAAAAAAATCAGTGATATGTGAATACTTCAATCTTCTCACCAGTAACCAAATGATCTCAACAAGAACTTTGAAATAAACTGCACTTTAAAAGCATTTGGGCAATAAAAAAACCAGGGACTTGAATAAACAAAATCTCCTTGGTCAACCCTAATTCACCACAAAATCTCCTCAGTTATACAGTGAAAACAGATACGATAAAGTCTACGGAGGTATAATCCAATTGACATTATGCTCGTGTAATGGTCTGACCCAAATTTCTGCACCAGAAGTTTGCACTTTGCCAGTCGCTTTGTAATTTGTCAAACACTTTGTATGCAATGAAATTTTGTTGAATATATGTTTGCTACTGCTGTAATGGTTTAACAACGTTTTTGCAACACAAACTCATTGCCCATGATGACTCCTATTTATTAAATGTTGAAGCATTACAACATTCGTTTGCCATACAATCATTATGCACTAGAGAGAAGAGAACTAAATATTGTAGTTTGCTGTTCAATAACCAAGTACAGAAATAAATTTTCTTTTCTGATCTCTCACAACATGCAATATAAATGAATATGTGCAGCTGAACACCAAAAGTGAAGGGCCTTCCAACTTCAACACCACACCTTCAATCTCATATAGAATCTGTTCCAGAACTGTGCCAGAAAACTGAATGAGTTTCAGACCTCCAACGAAATGTTATCAGCTGCCAAAATCTCATTTCAAGCCTCAGAACTCCTCTTGTGAAGATAGCTTCATGCCTTGCAAGTGTACCTAGGAAACAGCCAGCCAAGGACACTCTGAATTGCTTAATCTGTCCACACTTTCATGTCTGCCAAGGTTTTTAAATGCCCAGCGAGATAAAATGTATACAGCCAGCCACAAGTAATATCACGCCCCGCTTAGCTTTGGATATGGTGGCCAGAATTAAGGATTACAATCACTCAAAATCACCAAATCTTCCCTCATCCAGCAATGGAGAAATCTGGCATTCAGAAAAATCTCTTAGCCATACCCAAAAAGATCTATTATTCACATCTAGCATTAAATCATCATTCCATGGTGTCCAAAACTCCCTTGTCCTTCATCTAGCAAAAATTTTGAAACACAATAAAAAAGATGAACCTTTACCCAAAAATTGGAGAAGCAATTTTTTTGATTGCCTGCAAACCTCTGAACAACTATACAATCTTCATTCATTCAGCTCCCGTGTGAAACCTATGTGATTCCACCTGCATATTTGCTAGCGTAGATGTCTCACCACCAAAACCAATTTCCTTAAGGTTTTAATACTAGGGTTTCGTTCTCATTGAAAGAGCCAAGATTCCACAAGGGAAAAAATAAATCCAGCTTATGCAAATAAGCTTTCAAACAAGCTTTTATAATTTCCTATAGAACTTTCCTAAAGATACTATCAATTTCCTGCTCAAATACCATTTAAAGCACTTTTGTAGAGTAAATTAACTAAATTAAAGTCATTCGAAAATCTAAATTATTGGACAATCTTATTTAACCAATTATTCCCTAACAAAACCCAAAATTAACCTGCAAGAATGAAATCGGCTAAAAGGGTCACTTTTGACTACTCAATGAAAGGGGGCATTACAATCCTCCCTTCTCGAGATTGCTTGTCCTCAAGCAATTGAAGATTCGAATGTTGTATAATTAGTTCACCCTCCCATGTGGCATCATCTAGCGATAGGTGTTTCCACTTAATCAAATATTCCTTGATACTATGTTCCTTAACCTCCAATACTACCTTTGTAATATCCCCATTTCAACACCTTCCTATTCTATGAGCGTTGGTTCAGATTTGAGGGTTTTCTTGGCATTTGATGATAGCTGGAGTTCGAATGTTGCTCTAGATGGTGACAATGGTCTTTGATGTGTTTTGGGTTAATCTGGGTTTTTCTCCTCTTTCGTTCGAGAACATTGCTATTTACAGTTAGTACATGTTTTGGCACTAGTCTTCTAGGCTTTTACCAAGTTTATTCTCTATTCTTAGAGACCATTTCTATTTATAGTAAGCACTCATTTTGACACTAGTCTTTGGGTTTTTCTGGGTTTGTTCTCATCAATCCTTGGAGAACATTGCTATTTGTAGGCAGTGCTCATTTCAACACCAATCATCATTCTTCAACATCAATTGTGTTTTGACATAATTGATTTCCTTTTCCGATATCTTGGCAAGTTTTTTATAGAATGAATGGTATTATTTAATATTTGCCCTAAAGTAATTAAGTGGGCATTTAATTATACACTTTAATGTTTAAACAAAATATTCTTAAATTTGAACACATTGGTTTTTGCAGATTTTCCGAAATCAGTGTATGAAGGCAATGAAAATATTCAAGGTATTTAATGTTTAAACACTTATAAAGATTATACACTTTAATGTTTAAACATTATAGTGTTATGCTTTGACCCTCAAGTGGATACCTAGAAGAGGTAAGGGCCCTTTGCACATGAAATGTTCTTAAATTTTAACACATTCGTTTTTGCAGATTTTCCGAAATCAGTGTATGAAGGCAATGAAAATATTCAAGGTATTTAATGCTTAAACACTTATAAAGATTATACACTTTAATGTTTAAACATTATAGTGTTATGCTTTGACCCTCAAGTGCATACCTAGAAGAGGTAAGGGCCCTTTGCACATGAAATGTTCTTGAATTTTAACATTTCAAAGAGGTCTTTTTTGAGTGGAAATTTTACCTTTTTGAAAAAAAAGCACTTTATTAAAAAACAAAAAAACAAGCAAAAATCATCTTCTTGAAAAAGCTATAACAAATGCAAAAACGTTATTTTTTTCCGAAAGATAGTTCTCAAAGTTATGAAAAGGGGGATGGAGGCTCTCATTTGCATTATTCAAAGATGTTGCACACATAATTGGATGCTACTGGAATGAAGAGAGAAGTTCTTCCAAGATTGATTGAGGACAAACACTTGTCAAATACACTAGTTTCAATGGTGAAAAATCCTCCCTAGTTGGTTTGGTGTTTTCACAAACAAAACACATTGGTTTTTGCAGATTTTCCGAAATCAGTGTATGAAGGCAATGAAAATATTCAAGGTATTTAATGTTTAAACACTTATAAAGATTATACACTTTAATGTTTAAACATTATAGTGTTATGCTTTGACCTTCAAGTGGATACCTAGAAGAGGTAGGGCCCTTTGCACATGAAATGTTCTTAAATTTTAACACATTGGTTTTTGCAGATTTTCCGAAATCAGTGTATGAAGGCAATGAAAATATTCAAGGTATTTAAATTGTTGATTTTTGGGGTTGTTTCTCTATTCATTCTTTGCAAGGTTCCCCCAAATTTCTGGGAGGGGGACAACAGGGGACGGGGAGAAGAGTTTCTGAGACAACAATTTTTTCTGCCAATTTTGGAAATGGCTAAGGGATGTCAAAGGGGACGACTATATAATATATAGGAAAATTTTGAAAATATATAGGGAAATTTGGATATATACCTATGTTACTCGGGGACGCGTTTCTGGCCCTCAGCCTGGGGTTTCGAAAACAGGGACGGGGGGATGGCAGGAAACGTTTCCCAGCCGTCCCCACCCAGGCCAGAAAATAGGAAATGCATCCCCTAAAATAGGAAACGGTCAACGAGTTTCCAAAGGGCGTTGACCGTCCTAGGGACTTCCCCTGACCGTCCCGGGGGCGGATTGAGGTTTCCTGCATCAAAATAAAATGTTAAAACAAAAAACATTAAAAAATACTATTTTTTTGAATTTTTTCCCATTCACGGGCCCCACACGCGCTGGAGGTGAATAAAATAAATTAATAATAAAATAACTTAGAAATATAACATATGTAGGTTATGTTTAACATATCATATGTTTTTTTCACTTCATTTTTTTCTTTCATTTGTTGACATCGAGGAGAACTACGCACGCAAAGAAGGGTTTGGATGCACGGTTGTTTGCACGGCTGTAGTTTGAAGTTTAAGGCTTTAAAAGTTTATACTATAATTAATACTTTAAAAGTTCAAAGTTTAAGTCTTTAACTTTTCAATGTTTTGATTTTCATTTTGTTGAAAATTGCTGCCTTATGATATGAATCTATGATGCTTTTCATTCTCTCATTTGATTGATTTGATGTCATCCTATTTTCCTATTCTTAGACTTTAGTATTCTTAGATGATGATTCGATTTGAAGTTTTAATGCTATGTTCTATGATGATTTGATGAATGGAATTGATCATTTTAAATTATGTTGCTAACTTGCTATGATGAATGTGATAATGTTATGTAATTCTGAAATTTATGAATATATTTGAAAATTCTGATATATATATATATATAGCCGTCCCTTGCTCTAGCAAAAAAAAAACATCACAGAAACCTGTTTCCCCGTCCCCCCATGAAAGATCCCAAGATCCTTTCACTGAACTTCTATAAATTTTAATTTAAAATAATAGATTTTCCTGTGTTTTCTTGTGGTCTTAGAGAATTAGACAGAAGTTGCATAAGGGTTGTTTCTTTCTTTGTTTTGTATTGTGAATTTTCAAGATATAAGTAAAGCAGCAAATAACAACAACAGCAAATAAGAAATAAGTTGAAACAGCGTGCAACAATGTAATATTCAACCAACCTGAATGGCTGCAAATCGTACCAGGCAATGTATGCATTCAATATGCCAGCAAAGGTTGTTTACAATGATGAAAGATGACACCTAGCTGCAGAAATGACCAGCCACGCATCAAGGGCAGAATGTGCTTTCGTAAGCCACACAATAGAACAAATTGATAGCTGAAAGGTAGCCGTACGGTTGCAGAAGTCACGCCAAGGCAGCCTTAAGACCCCACGTGCCAACCGAGACTCCCACGTCCACTGCTACAACACTTCCAACGCTGAACTTAACCCTTTCTGTCCACGTTGCAAATAGTGCTATCAAATGTTGCTAAAACCATCTATTGGGGTTTGCGTCCCAATAGCCAGACTCTGGGGTTTGCGTCCCAGTTCTCCAGATTCACTCCTCAGAGCAAAATCGCCAATATCAAGAATGAAGTTGTAAAAAGATAATGAAAGAATGAGCCAACATCTCCTTTTATCTTCCTCTCAAAGCCAATCAAACCCTAAAGGGAAAATATGCTTTTCCCTTTATTATAAAATGGCATCTTTTAATTAAAAAGCATTTATGTATATGAAAAACACCCCTTTCCTCAAATAACATAACTTGATGTGCCAGAAGGTCTCTGGATGATGAAAATAAGTTATATTAATTCAAGACCTTTCCAACGAGCTATAACACATAGGCCTACCTGACCAGATGAAGCCAAAAACCCCTTATTACTCCAATTAGCTATATAAATAGCTTTATTTTAAATTATTAAAACGCTAACTTAGGAAAATATTTAAATATATTAAAATATATCCCAAATAGCCATAGAACACTAGAAACACCCCAAGATCCTGAGACTGAATATGTCACCTGCCTGTGACTAATGCCAGTCAACCTAGGATAACTGGCAGTCTCATCCCTAAAATCTAGGGATGCTCCTAGAAACTAGGAAGCACACCCAAATCTCCTGAAACTGAATCCAAGGGATGACCTTATAGAACCTCAAATCTGGAAGCTAACACCACCTCCTAAAAAGTAGGAACTCCCCTCCTAAAAAGTAGGAACTACCTCCTAAAATCAAGGAACTGCACTGCAACACTATATTTACCACCATGTCCCCTGTCTGTGACTGATGTCGAACGAGATGGGTCAACTGGCAGTCTTATCCCTAAAATCTAGGGATGCTCCTAGAAACTAGGGAACACACCCTGTCATACTGAAACTGAAACCATGGAATGGTCTAGTGGGACCTCACATCTAGAAACTGCCACATCCTCCTAAAAAGTAGGGATATCCCCTAAAATCTAGGAACTGCTCCAAACTGCTTGTTAAGCCAAAATCTGGTCATTGTATGCACTGAATGAGTCCCTATCCATCTCCGCTAGCCTACGAGACTCCAATGATAGGCCAACTCCTCTGTCTCTGATGTCCACTCTAGAAAGGGGACATGACACCCCATCCCCTTGTCCCAAAAACTCGAGGTAACATAGATATATACATTATATTCATATGAAAACATGGATAAAGCATGCCATTTATACTTATAGAACCTTAACATACAACATTTCAATACTTAACTAGTATTGGAACATTTCAATACTCAATATGCATTCATAGTTTGAAATTCATTCTCAATATGCATATGATATTAAAAAAATAACATAGAAAATGCCAAAAGGCTACACAACAACTATACAGTTTCATGTTCAATTACCATATGAAAATCAAAATAGAAAAAACAAAGTAAATTGTTGCTCCTAAACTGCATCTCCCAATACCACATCAAAATCAAAGTCCTTTGATTCACTGCCCCTGTCATGGTCCACCTCATCCATCGGAATCCCAACCAATCTCTCTGGTCTCTCCTCCTCATCAACCTGGGCCACATTTTCAGAATTAACATCCCACCATAAAGCTAGAGTTTTTTGATACTCTAGAGTTTGACGATGCTAAAGCCGAAGAGCACTATGCATGACCACTGGCTTCTCCGCTCCTCTATAGGTAAGACTACTCTTGATGGAGTGGATAAAGTCATGTAGACCAATTCCTCTCTTCTGTAGAGGAACTTGCAACTTGTGCAAGGAGGCGAGAGGCAAGCAATTTGTGGTGTATTCCTCTTGTGTCATGTCCACCATCCAATAGGGTCTCTTTGAGCTAACATAACTCCATCCAAGCTCGCATGTGGTTTACTTAGTGTTGGACCACGAAGATTTGTAAAGTCAAGGAATTGTGTGCAAAGTATGGAAGCCTACTACTTTGGATACATCTTATCAATGGCTCATGTGTATTCATCTAATACCTCAAAATCATCACATGGAGGCACCCTTCCATTCATTTCTACATACCATTTAGGATATAAAGCATAGGCTGCCATACGAAGTGGGGTGCTCAATGTGTTCCACCTCCACATCACAATGGGTCTAATATGTTGCTCATATAACCCAAAGTAGGATCCTTAGCCAAAATTGTTTTCTTTGTCTTCCCAAGCATACAGTCAAATGTCTCAAATATTTCTCCAAGACTAGAAGAGCCTGTATCAACATATCTAATGACATCTACAATGGCTGAGATGAAAGAGCAAACAGATCCGCAAAATGCAAACAAAATGTTCAAAACAATTAAAATCAGAAATTTAATATGAAAACCAACAATCTAATATTTAATTTTAAATAAAATCTGCTATTTATTACCTCATAGTAGACCACCAATCGTCATCAAGGATCTTTTGTTTGACTGATTTCCTTGAGAGCTTGAAGTAGGCAATCCAGTCCACTTTGAATACACCATCAATTGTAGAGGCTAATGCACCTCAAGCATCATCTCCAACAAGTGAAGTGCAATACCTATAATATATATTCAATACAAATATAAGGCTCAACGTAATTGGAATACAAATGTTTGAAGTTTCAAAATTTTAATTTCTCAATGTTTCCAAATAAAATAATAATTTAATAAAATGAAGTGGCATACCGCATCTTAACTGGTTTGAGGAACTCCTTTGAAAAGGACCTAAAGAGAGCGAGGTGTGGTGGTTTCAAATGAACATTTGAATTTCTCTTGCTTCTGCTATCTGCTATCTTTTGCATTTATATGCCTTTTGTATTTAAATACATTGTTATTCTTGCTGTGATTTCTTTGTGTATAGATCAATGATGATGCAGGCTCTCTTAAACTACCCTGTTATGACACATTGCTTGTAACCATCTTTAGCTAAATTCACAGTAGATCTGTTCCATGATGTCAGCTCATACTTTATGACTATAGTTCTTTTGTCTTCGAAACCCTCAGGGATCACCAAGTTGCTGTTATTCTGATTTGTATTTTCTCTATAGACTGAGCTGCCAAATGCATCCTTCATGTTACACATAGTTGTTCAATGAAAATGACAGTTGCGTATCTAAACTAAAAGGTTCCATGACATGATGTCATGCCACTTTAATAGTCTATTACTTTCCTTTCATCTGGATCTGCCATATAATAGAAATTAAGTTAAAAGGTTTCGTTCAATAGTAGAATGCCCCTTTGATAACCTACATCTTCATAGCTCCTGTAGCTGCACATAATCACAAAATTGTTAGTTAAAACATGTTGTCTTGAATGTATCCTTCTCTCCTCTTTTTCACTTTTTTACATGTGACTGAATATGCATCTGTGTAGTTGTCAATGCTTAGAGATAGGTGTTAATTTCATCATTGCTTAGTTTTCTTTGGACTAACACTCTCTTCCATATTTTGCAGGCATTTTTCCAGGAGCTGAAATCACTTCAACCAGCCAACCAAGGACACTCAACAATCTTGTCCATCATTCCATCCAGGCAATGATGGAATCAACCCTATCATAATCTTGACTTCTATATATATGCATGCTCTTTCTTATTTCTTGCATTGTTTTCAAAATTTGAAGAGCTTTCCCATGGCTTGTGTGGGACCCATTCTGTACATTCATTTGCAAATGAATAAAGAACTCTTGATTGCAAATACATTTATATTTTACTTATAAAATGCATTTGCACATTAATGAAATGTTCTCTTTTTCTGCATTCTCCCTTTCAGCATAAAGTAATTAATCATGAATGCTCCAAAATTTTAAAAATGTACCTTTCACCAATGTTGTCTATGCTCTGCCAATTTGAGCATAATGCAAAAATTGGTAAGAGTTCTTTCTAGGAAACCTACCCTCTTCTCTCTAACTGAGATTTCAGATGATTGGAAATCTCAATTGTTGGTTGAGTACTCTAAAAATACTTTTGCTTGCAAGTTAATTGATGGAAAGGTACATGATGACAAATACTCTATAGTTGATGATATCATATATTGTAAGAATATAACATGTATGGTACCAGAATCTAAGTTGAAGGTCAAGATCCTAAGAGCAGTTCACGATACACCTCTAGCAAGGCATCAAGGATTTCTTCAAAACTTATCACAAGTTCAAGAGAGATTCACTTGGAAGGGTCTAAAAGATGATATGTTACAGCACGCTGCAGAGTGTTTGACTTCTCAACAAAACAAGTCTGAGCACGCCTTCCTTGCAGGTTTACTTCAGTCGTTGCCTATACCAAAAAGAAAGTGGGAAGGAATATCCATGGATTTTATTACAGGGTTGCCACGAGTTCAAGGAAGAGATTGCATATTTGTGGTTGTTGACAAATTAACTAAATATGCACATTTCTTTGCTATACCTACAAATTCTTCAGCACCTCAAGTTGTAGATTTGTTTTTTAGGGAGGTGGTCAAACTGCACGGGCTCCCTAAGACCATTGTTAGTAATCGGGACAGCCGATTCCTCAGCATGTTTTGGCGGGAGTTATTTTTCTTAGCAGGTACAATGTTACACCCAGCACCAGTTACCACCCTCAAACGGACGGTAAAACACAAATTTTAAATAAATGGGTTGAGGGCTATCTGCGAAATTATGTGGCAAGGCAGCAACGTGCTTGGAATAAATGGCTACACTTAGGTGAGTATTTTTATAATACCAACAACCATATGTCGATTGGCATGTCTCCATTCAGGGCTATATACGGGTATGATGCCTATCTTTTGTGGATTTGGCCTTTGATGATAATAAGATCCCTCGAGCTAAGGATTTGATACAAAATTATCAAAACATACTCAAGGCACTTAAAGATAACCTCCAACATGCCCAGAATCAACAAAAGACATATGTAAACAGGCATTGTGTTGAGAGATCTTTTGAGGTTGGGGACATAGATTTCATGTGCTTACAACCCTACAAGCAATCCACATTGAAGAAAAGTGGTACAGAAAAATCCAAGCCACGCTTCTATGGGCCCTACAAGATACTGAGGAGAATTGGTGAGGTTGCATATGAATTGAAGCTTCCAGGGAGTAACAAAATTCATAATGTATTCCATTTTTCATGCCTTAAGAAGGCATTGGGCCAACATACAACTTCATCTCCAGAGTTGCCACCCCTTGACGAGGAAGGAAATTTGGATCTAGTTCCTTATAGTATTGTGGATATGAGGGAGAGAAAGTTAAGGAACAGACTGATCCGTGAATATCTAGTCAGGTAGAGAGACTTACCGGTTGAGGATGCAACTTGGGAAGGAGAACAAATTCTGCAGCATCCCAATTTGTGATTGCTAGAGGACCAACAATCTCAGGAAGGGAGGACTGTAATGTCCCCTTCTGCCTAGAGTTGATCATGGTTATTCGTGCTAGCCTTTATTTCTATTCCCGAAGGCTAGAGCACAAAATTGTTATAAGGGAATAAAATGATAATTTAATATGAAGGTGAAAAGGTTGAGTATTTAATAATTCAAACTGGAAGTATGCATCCTTACGCTTCCCTGAACAATCCACAACTCTATAAAATAAGAACCAGCACGGGATGTGACAATGATATTGATAAGTGGCTTGTGTTTAACATCAGTCCATGCATCCATCACAATAGAGCAACCTATCCTTATCCATGTTCGCCTCATATTCTCCATTGGCACATTAACCTTGGAATACTCATCCTCTAGAAGGGTAGTTTGTAGCTTGTGATCTCCAAGTGGTAAGAATGGAGGACCAATAGTGGCTATATCTCTAACCATTTGTTTGAAATAAGAGGAATGAACCACATGAAATGGGATGGAATTAGCAATAAAGAATTTGGTGATGGAAGACTCTATAGCTTCTCGTACTTGCACATTAATCATAGCTTCAATTGACCCTTGCTTGCAACCGCCACCCCCATTCCTCTTTCCTCTTACGCCAACATGACTACTACCAATAGTGGATAACATAAGCATAGATGATTGTGCAGTTGCAAAAGAAGGTGGCGGCATTGCTACACCTTATTTCCCCATTTCAACTGTTAAGAAATCTATGCCCCTCTATCCTCTCCTCTTATGTTAGTTTTGGACAAGCTTTAACTCCATGGCATGCAATGCCCAAAAGATGAGACCTTAACCTTGTGTAGCTGCCTCTAAAATCAGTCAAGCAAACATGACAATCCCACACCCTACTCCCTCATGAGTTTTCTCTCCTTTGATCCATGGGTATAAGAAATTGGAGAAAAAGTTTTTTCTTGTTGAAAGGGCACTTGAACAAGTTGACGTGTTGTCCACTTCTAGCCTCAACACTTCAACCTTAATTTCCAACCCCCGCTTCCACTTCATTCTCACTACTATTACCACCCTCACTACTGCTCATTTTTGTTGAGATGGAATGCAATCTTAAACTGAAAAAATGAAAAAAAATTCAGACATTCATGATTCAAGCTTTGAAAAAAAATGAAAACAAAAGAATGGAAGAATAAAACTTACCTATCTCGAGCTTAAAGCAAGATATTTGTCCTCTTTTCCTTCCATCTCTTGCAGTTGCTGCTCCTCTTTCAATGGCTTCCATCAAACCCTCTTGCTGCTGCTGCTCCACTTTTTTCTATCCAACAAATTGTGAAAATGAATCAAAAAGTAATGCCTATGTAGTCTTAGGGCGAACTTTGAGGGAGGAGCCCACAATGCATAAAAAAATAATGTGTTTTTAAAAAACTAAAGTGATTTTTTCTATTAAAAACTGCCTGCTCATGCTCGTCTCTAGGATGGTCAATAGGCATTCCAGACATTGACCATCCCTGGGACAGATGGGTGTCCCCGGCGTGAGGAGGCAAACTCCCTGCATTTCGAGTACGTTACCTGGGAGTTTTCACAAAATGGGAACGAGGGGGTAACATCCCCTGGTCGTCCCCGAGTCCCCGAACTGTTTCCAGTACAGGGATGGGGTTTTCAGAGGCAGGGACGCATCCCCAAGTAATGTTGGTTCTTTGGTGTTTGCAGAGATTTCGTTGTGTTTTAAGGTTTTCTCCTTTTTAGACATACAATTGAGGTTTTGAAACAATGCCTTAGTTGTTGAACCTTCTTTTGGCATTACAATATGAAGCTAGAAAACGTTTAAATTTATAAGTGATTGATCATATTGATTTCATAAATATTTAACAAGTCTGGAAGCTTATTGTTGTCGATGGGTTGGTTCGGTGACAGTTTGAGAATTGAAGGGATGAACTAAGCCTTGCACGTAATCGTTGTTAAGTGTTCCCTTGCTGTATGAGGCTACAACAATCCACTACTAGCTCAGAAAATTCACTCAGACCTGCTGGAGAGTCATATAGCAGTGGTCTTTTATCTTACATGAGTGTTGGTTTAAAACGTGATGAAGGAAGACAATGAATAGGTATTTATGCATGCAACAAAGTGAAACTTTGGAGAATCCACTGTATAGGACTATATAAGACCATTAACAGTCCTAAGAAGTGCTCAGAAATAGTTATCAGACCTGTCCCTTGCTATCCTTGGCGAGTTGGAGCACTTTGAAGACAGTTGTGTAGAATGGGGAGCTGTTCTGAGCCAATGTGTGGTGTTTAAGGCATATGGGATAGTGAATTTCTTGGTGTTCACGACTGTCCAGACCTACCTAAGTGAGCAGCAGTTCTGTAACATTCTCCCATGCACTATCTCATTTTTATGTGTCTTTATCATATTACATTTATTTCTCAAATGGATGTGTTGTATGTGTGACAATCTAATATAATGGCAACTTTTATTTGAATTCCTTCTAGACTCTGTTGCAGCGGTTGAAAATATGCATGTTTCCTGTATCAACTTTCTAACAATAGTGAATCCCTCATTTGCAAATCTAGGTTATTTCTCTATTTGTTTAGAAACCTAAAAAACACAAAAATTGAGGGGGTGCTATTACAGCCTCAGGCTACAATATCAACTTTCCCACCTCATCTAAGGGCGGTAGCTCAAAAGGTGTGATGTGGTGTCCCAATGCCTTTTTGAGGAATAATACTTGGAACACATTATGAATTCTGCAATCTTTGGGCAATTCCAACTCATAGGCCCAACTCCTTTCACTCTCCTCATGACTCTATAAGGACTATAATACTTGGTCTTTAGTTTTAACTTTTTCTACACCACTCTTCTTCATAGAAGACTTTGTACGGCTACAACCGTAGGAAGACTAAGTCACCAATCTCAAATGCCCTCTCCGTCCTCTGCCTATCCGCATAGATTTTTTCTTGATTTTGTGCCTGTTGAATATTATCCTTAAGTGAATTAAGTATATCTTGGCTCTCCGCCCAATCATGAGCCTCAGGCACCCTACTGCTAGCGATAACCAAACCCACAAATGTCATAGGGTCATAACTATACAATTCTCTAAAAGAAAGCATATTGATGGACATATGGTAAGTACTATTATAGCAATACTAATCTAAAAGAAACCACTAAGAAAAGCTCTCTGCTGCCCAAAACCTTAATTATGCAGGTATCCTTCCACCCATTTATTAGCAATCTTTGTTGTCCATCCATTTGAGCATGATAACTAGTATTGGGAATCAACTCTACACCTGTCAATACAAAGAGTTTCATCCAAAACATGCTGATAAATCTATTATCTCAATCTCTCAATCACTAACCATGTTCCTTGGTAACCCATCCAACCTAAAAGTTTCTCAAAAGAAAAAATTTGCAACCTACGCCATTAAATACTTAGTAGAGATAGCAAAGAAATGGCAATACTTAGTTAATCCATCCACCATTACAAAGATGCAATCGCTGCCCTAAACCTTGGGAAGACCAGTGATGAAGTCCATAAACTCTCCCACTGCTGATTTAGAATAGGTAATGGCCACAACCACCCTGTTGGCAAATTATACTTTCACTTGTTCTACTAGCAAGTAACACAATCTCTCACATGTCACAAAACATCATCCTTTAAACCCTTCCAAGAAAACATCTCTCCAACATGTCTATAGGTCTTGAAGTATCCCCAGTGTCCTACTAGAAAAGCATTTGTAATGTCCCCTTTTTGGCTAAGCCAACAAATAGGGACAATTACCTTGCAATCTAAATCGCAATGTAAATGGAGAATTCTTCTTATTCTTCTGAGGGCGACAAACACAGTGGATCTGATCTGTCGGCAAGTCTTCTCAGCGAAGATTTGGATCTACGGTGAATTCTCGGCGTATTTTTCTTTGTGTGTCTATCTTTCTCAACAGGATCTTTCTTAGCTTGTCTTTCTCAACAACAGCTTTTTCCTCGAGATCTTTCTTTGCGTATCTTCTTCAGCAGGATCTTTCTCAGTTTCTGAGCCTTCTGAATGATCTAAGATTTCTTGTCTGCTTTCTCTATCTAATTCAGATTCTTTCTTGGCCTAATGTCTGATTCTGAGGCTTTTGTATGGTCTGAGCTTTTCTGTTTTTCTATCTTTCTGTCTGCCATGGATCTATTGGAGGCTCATTCTCATACTCAAACTCATACTCTCACTCCTCTTCATACATATCAAAGGAAAGAATTGTTAGAACGGGTTAGTAAGATAGAGGCAGAGATGTTATTGATGAAGAGTACGAATGAGACATTAACAATGCTATTGGAGAGGGTTTGTAATTTAGAGATAGAAAATAAACAGCTGAAGTGCAAAACAAAGGAGGTCTCCAGTAGGCTATTCATTGTCACAACAGAAAATAATGAGATCGGTCATCTTCTCGTAGACCAGGGGGCGGTTAACCCTATCATTACTGAGCTGCAAGCAAAGAAATCTGAACTAGACAACAAACAAAACTCACTTAAATCAGAGACGGAAAGACTGTTGAAATCATGGGCTTCAGTCTGTAAAGGGGAGGATAGTCCTTCTCTTGTTGGGGTTGAGGCATTGGTCCACTCCATATTTGCAGAAGAAAGAGTAAGGAGATCAAGGGAACTCAATTTGAAGGTTCATGGCCTCCCGCCCATGACCACCGACCCTTTAAATGTTGCATACACATTTCTCCGTGACCAGATGGAGCTTCCTAACATATCATTTGATAGGGCCTGGGTTGGATATGATTCCACCCTGTTTCTACGATTTCACAAGTCCTCGAATAGGCTCAACGTGCTAAAAGCATGTAGGAAACTCTTTTCTCTACCCTCGAAGATTTTTCTCGATGAGGATCTTACTAGATCCCAGGTCACAAAACTTAAACAGGCCAAAGCTCTTGTAGCTACTGCATGTCGGGACGACAAGAGGGTCGTGATCAGGAATCTTAGGGCGGTAATTTGTGATAGTTTTCCTCTTGGCTGGGAGAACAAACCTGCGGCTGTAGCTGGTAAATGACACTCTAAGCGTCGGGATGTGAGGGACATTCCGACAACTCAAACTTTACAGGTTAGATGCTAGAACTGCAATGGTTTGCTTTGGTCATCTCCTGGTCTTCTTCTGGATGCTATGGATTCCTCGGATTTTTTATTCCTCATTGAGACTCATGAGAGCCCTCTATGACCTCTCCCTACCTTTACTGGAGGAGTTGCTTGCCTCATTAGTGACTGACTTCGTGGTTTGGTTTCTATTGTCTTATCGGACGCCTCCGCTAGATTCATGTGGGTCCAGTTATGTCGTACGGCCGCACGGGTCTGAGACATCTTTTTCAGGGTTTGCTACTTTCCTTTAGCGTCATCCCCCTATGTTATACACAATGGCCCTGAGGGGGACCCCTTTCCTGAGTTGCATGGGCGTTTGCAGAGACATGACTACATATTAGATATTGTACATGAGTTGGACATCTTCCCTATTCATGGGAACAATAACACCTTCAACATCATTCTTAATGCTAGCATATCTTATAGCAGAGACATTTGGTGGCCTAATGAGTTGATCTTCGTGCATATTGGAGATGTTTTTGGCATCTTTTGGGTGGTCTACTTATTCATTTGGCTGATACAGGAAGATTGTAGAATTAGGGACATCTATTTCTACTCCCAGGATCGGATTGATAGATTGGTTTGGCATCCAGGTGTTGAAAAGATGAGAGCTTTGCTTCTTATGGATCCTAATGAGTGGGTTCACAGCTTGAGGCATAGTGCTGTTATCTTTAGAGTGACGCAGCAAATAGGTGAAGCAGTGTTTTTCAGATTGACTTGGGATCCAGGGATCTTATTGATGGATGAGTTGCATCCAAATATTTGGCTTCACAGTGTGGCATGTCCTAATTTCAGATATTCTAGAATGAGCTATAGAGCAGCTTGCAGATTAATATGGGATTCTGGTATTGGTTTGCAGATTCATAATTGCTTGAGGACAAGCAATCTCAAGGAGGGAGGACTGTAATGTCCCATTTTTGGGACATTACAAATTTTAATGCCAACTTCGCAAAATATTAAAAATGACTTTATGGGAGCTTAACGCAAATTGATAAAAGTCACGTTATTATTAAAAGAGGTTTGCAAAAGGACAAAAGAGAAAGAAGACGAAGAGATAGAAATGGGTAAATGAAGGGTCACAGGGGCTGCTCCTTAAAAGAACAAAGAGAGCTCATTTGATTATGCTTGGATTGTGTTTTCATTATTTTTCTCTCTTGGAGAGTTTTGGGAAGCTTCAGCTTTCAGCAGGTTTGAGGATGGAAACCCTCGAGCTTGGAGGCAGTGGACGGAAACCCATTGTCAATTGGAGACATCGTGTAGGTGTTTCAGGTTCGATTTTCTGGTATCCAATCTTGCTGTAATTTTTTGTAACTACGATTGGACTTCTGTTTTTGTTCTACTGAAGAATTAAATGCAATATTGTTTGTTGAAATTTCATTTCAACTAGGTATTTGTATTTTGCTGGATTAATTGAAAAACATTTACATGTGAAATTATCTGTTAAATTTTGGGGAAAATATCCATTGGGGATATTACAGGTGTCGTCCCTATAAACAAGTTTGCCATACTTTCTCCAGCTTCAAAAAAGAAATTATAACCATTCATATTTGAATAAGGCCAAAGTTTCAAGACATTTTACAAATACCCAGAAAAAGAAAAAAGTCATCACACTTTATTCCAAGACAATCACTATTATATTGTTATGGACGACATTAAAGTTCTAAGATATCCTGCATCTAAACATGTATCATTTTGAAATAAATAAAAATACTGTCCTTAAATTTGTATAAGGTGTAATGTAAAGATGACAAAGAAATGAAAAAAACTTTAAGAACTGTCTGATGCAACAAATTTTCAGTGCATATTCTCTACATAAGACAGCACAAATCACACTATCAAACACAAAACAAGAGAGCAGGGTTATGCAAGCAAGCATGAACTTACTTGATGTATCATTCAAAGGTCTGATATGCGATTCTTTAACCTTATCAGAGGACACCTTTAATAATTTACCAAGTCCAAAATCTGTCACTTTCAAATGCCCCCCACTATCGCGCAATATATTTCTGGCACCTTGTCAACACCTCAAATAGTGAATATCAAAACATAATGCTGATTAACGCAAAGAAAAAATGATCAATGGATAGTTATAACAGAAGACGAATATTAACTACAAAGGCAAAAGATGTAAAATTAAAGCAGCACTTACTTTGGCTTTAAATCACAATGGATTATTGCCCCAGGCTTGCACTCATGAAGATAATTCATTCCTCTGCAATAGAAACAAAAACTTGAATGTTTTGATATTTACAAGATTTATGAAACAAATTTCACATCTTTTGGAAGTCTAAGATGGTATTCAAACATGATTTTACAGGATTAATTATTTAATAAATATGAACTTATTGCAATGAAGTGGCTACTTATATCTTGGTCCATATTTTGATCAGCACGGGAAACAGGTTAGCACTTAATTTATAGACTCGGTGTCTTCAACATTATAACAGAAGCAAATAGGAATAGTTAAGCAACTGAACTTCATTCCTGATGAGAAGTATACTAATTTATTAAGGAGTAAAATATTATGGAATACAGAATAAACAATGTTGCACTCATAGAAAATTTTCCATTGTTGTTTATCATATGAAGATGTTTACCTTCCCCTCTCTGTCCCTTCATTGTGAAAATCCTCATGCCCCATGCCCATTTTGTGTATTTTCAAACCCTAACTAATTTCATCTTGTAGCTAAGAAGAAAAGCTCTCCGACACTTCAAACAGAGAAAAAATCAGAGACATACAAAAGTTATGACTATAAGAAAAGAAGTGGCAGAGGCACAAAAAACACAATTTTACTCTTAAGAAAAGTGGTAGAACTGTAGAAGTGCCAGAATTGCATGAATCACGTGATTTTGTCCCAAATGTGCAAATTAGCAAAAGTGGCAAAACAGGCCAAAAGTATGATTTTGGACTAATAATTGAAAAATTACAAAGTTAAAAGTGCTAAGTGAAATTGCCAAAATGATGAAGATCAGAAATGCAATTTTGGTCTAAAAAGTGAAAAAATTGTAAGCGAAAAGTGAAAAAGTGGCAAAGGAAGTTAAAAAATACAACTTTGGTCTTTAAAAAAGACTCAACTAACAAAGAGAGCTCAAAAGTCCAATTTCGGTCTATAAAATGATTACTGTAGGTAAAAACATGTTTTTCAAAAAACATATGAATTACAATCTAGATAGCACAGCTATGAAAGGGGGTTTTTAGATACTTTATGTAAAACATTCCAACAAGCTTTTACCCTCAGCTACTTAGCAAATTTTATAAAAAATGGGAAAAATATCAGATTTCAAGCTTTCACTGGGAGTCACCTAGGTGTAGGAAACAATATTCAGAGATAATATGACAGATGTGCCATATCATAATGCCAAAATCAAAATGCCATAACTGCGGGGTTGCCAATGTTGTAAGTAGTAAAGACATCTTTTTTATAAAATTATAACAATAATATAGGTTTGTGAGATACAAAAACGGATTGTTAAATATGTTTTTTAAAACATCCATGCAAATTTTTAACCCAACCCAATTTGTAGATTTTCTGAAAATGCAAATATAAAACTAAGGTTTCTATTATTCTACCCAAAGATTGTATCACCAATAGAAATCAAAGGATCAAGGATAAGTTTTTGCATTAAAAATATCAATTTAAGAAAAGGAAAAGTTCATTTGATACGAATGGAAAAAAAAAAGAGTTCATTTCATAGGAAAGGCCTTTAGAAGGCAGAAAACTAAATTATTTAATCCTAAATGGGAATTTTGATGTCTCAAAATTTTCAAAGGTCAAAAGAGCCATCTGCGAAGCCAAAATTGTCAGAGAAGTCGATCAATGTTTCAAATTAGCTATTGTTAGATATTGCTATCATAGCTTGATCCAATTATTAGAATATGTATAACTTATTATCAGGTATCTTCACACAATTTGTTTTTTAAGTATTCTGGTATTTAGAGATGTTTTTCAAGCAATCTATTTTAGAAATAAGATTTGGTTAACTTACTCTTGTATTTGTTTCCATTTAAATTGCATTCCCATGCAAAATATGAGAAATAATTGATTGCATGAGCATGCACAAATATGTAAGCATTATTGGCACTTAGATTTACAACAGTAATTTTTATACCATTTGCTGGGAAAAATTTTGATCAAGCTATTTGTGTGAGTGTTGAGGATTTGTTTGCATCTCTCAAGTGTTCAATTTACAAAATCTTGTCTTAAATCTCCAAATCAATTATTGCGTGCACTTTTTTTGGTGTCCATTTTAGCCAGATTGTGTTGTGTCCATTTTAGCCAGAATGAATGTGTGTGCATGTGTGTGTGTGTGTCTGCATGCATGCATGTGTGTGCGTACGTGTGAGAATGTGTGCATGTGTGTGCGCATATGTGTGTGCATGTGTGTGTGTGTCTGCATGCATGCATGTGTGTGCGTACGTGTGAGAATGTGTGCATGTGTGTGCGCATATGTGCGTGCATGCGTGCGTGTGTGTAAATTGAACGCTTGAGAGATGCAAACAAATCCTCAACACTTGATCAGATGCAGGTTGGAGGGCAACATGCACTAATAAATTTTGGAGACATCTTATCCTTCTCAAGCTCCATATGATATACATCTGTCCATACATGAACAAAACAGTTTCGTACCCCTACCAAGATTAAAAGAAACAATAGTTTACATTCCCTTTGCAAATCATTTGTAACATGTGATTTTCAGTGAAACCTATCTTAAGTTCTAAAGTGAGAAACATGATTCATTTAAATTGAGTCGATATCAAACTTTATTTATACAGCTTTTCTAGTAATAAGTCCTGATTTTGACTCTATTTACACCTGCTTTCTCAATTTCAATTTCTAATTATAAAGTGAATGGTAGAAGATGTCAATCATCGATTAATTTAAGTCTTTGGATGTAATATTATTGTGATTTGGTCGTAAGGTTTTAAAAACAAGATAACAACTATTGTACAAGATAACAACTATTATACTTGAAATTTA
The DNA here is from genome assembly GCA_018584345.1 of Thuja plicata. Classification (NCBI taxonomy): domain Eukaryota; kingdom Viridiplantae; phylum Streptophyta; class Pinopsida; order Cupressales; family Cupressaceae; genus Thuja; species Thuja plicata. Next base: position 379,004 of record MU224979.1, on the reverse strand, counting down.
AATAAACATGTGCTAAAATTGGTTAATGTGCTTATATAGCCTCGTGGACGTTAGAATTTTATCTATCTATCTATCTATAGTTGTTACCTGTAAGGAAATACAGGATAGTACCTTCTGTAATATATTTAATTGCTTTTAGTTTTTACTATTTAAAGAAACACAATACCATCTACAGAATGTACAAGTAATTGAATTAGAAAATATTGGGTTAATTAATATTCATTAACCAGAAAAAACATATTATGATTATTAATAGATTCCTAAATGAGCTGATAGGTCAGAGCTTAGCACATTAGTTTTGTGTGTATAGAATGATATTTGGAATTTGCAATCGTTCTAATATGCTAGACATAATAAGGCCATATTATTGATATATTTGCAAATTAATGTTTTATAATTGAGAGGCTGCTCATGGAAGGAAAACTTCTCCTTTGATTGATTTTGGCTTGCAAAGTGCAGACTTGTTAACTTGAGCTCTGACCACCTTCTCTTCCTTGTCAATATCTTTTTAGTTATTGCATGGGCTAGACCTCAACCTTTAGCAAGAAAGCATATGACATAGATATAGCTGAAGTGTTCACAATCAAATCTAAATTAGAGAGTGGAAGTAATCATTATTCCATTTAGTTAGAGGTGTTTGTTTTAAACAGTGAATTTATCAAGTTCATCGTGAAACCAATCTTTCTATTTCCTAAAAAACTTTATGGTGTTAGTCACATTGAGTTCCAGAACATTGCTATAGAAATATACAGATGTTCACATTTGGCATTGATCAATGATCAAGCATCATAGATTCATACTATGAAATGATTTAGTTTTACAATTATGTATATTTCTCTTATTTTTTTGTATATATATATATATACACGAACCCATACGAATCATAATGGAAAAAAATAATTCATGAACCCACGAACCGGATTCTCGTACCCAAACCCGTCCCCGAACCCGAACCGGTAACTTAGTTTATTTACTTATACGGGTCTCCTAATTGGCGACTCAATGCTTTGGTGTGAAGTTTGACTACTATGGAGAGGATACCACTGTTCTATAGAAACACAGGAGAATTAAGAATCATCATGGCATGAATCTCTCAGCGGACAGTCCCGACTGCGAGATCAGATAAATCAGTATCAGGCAATTCATCTACTGTGATTTTGGGCCAGTATCAATCCCGGTGAAAGGAGAGTATATGACAACAGGAATATGGGAAGTGTTTTCATCTGTTTTCTCTGAAGCTTTCAGGTGGTGAAGTCGTGGGTTAAAATACCATGTCTGGAGATATGTCAATAAATTCTTATGGTGATACATCCTTGTTCCTGTGGAAATATTGTTGGTTTCATTCAAATTGAAGGGAGACTTCATTTATGCTATCACTGCAACCAATACTGATCTACGAGAGATACATGGTGAATGGTCTATAAAAACAAGCCGACGGTAATAGAAGAAGTCTCGTGGAAAGGAGTAATCATACCCATTAGCACATACAGTGTTGACTTATCTAGAAGGCCCAATATTAGGAGTCACAAGACAGAGAAATTTGTATGTGGACTGAGCTTTTAATATTAAAGACGTTTCTACCATTCTGTACATATGATTCCCTCGCTGCAAATTAAGGTGAGTCCAATATATGATAATTTCAACATTCTATTGTTCTTTCAAAAAGATTGGTCGCAAGTTTCATAATTGTATTGAGGGTCAGTTCCTTACTCAAACTGTATTGTAAGTTACCTATCATTCATGCATTTTGAGCAATACAAACCTGTGAAATTCTGAAACATAAACCTTTAGAAAGTGATAAGCCTTTAATTCTCGAAGTATGACAACTGTTTGATGATATATCTGAATATAAAACCATTGAGAAGCTAATAGAAAGTGCAAATTTGATTTGAAAACAGTCAGGGACATTGCACTCCACTACATTCTACCAACGGCACCATTTCCTATTGACACCCAAAATCGTAGGTCTCATTTTGATAAAAATGTTGTTGAAGTATCCTTCAATAGCACCTACAGAGTGACAGAACACTTTAAGAGAAAATTTATAGTCAGTCAGATGGTTCTAGCAACCACAGAGAATTCAAGACCTAGCATCTAATGGAAAAACTTCATCACAATAATTAAGTAGTTTTCACTAAAGCTTTTACGCAAAGGAGAAATCTGTGTAGCTCGGAAAACTTCATTTGAGAGAATAAGTTAAATTTATGAGCGAAGTTAGAGATAAAAATTAATTCGCAAGTCTGGGAGTGTGTAATATCCCTAATGGATATTTTCCCCAAAATTTCAACACAGAAATTTCAAACAATATTTTGCATGCAATTGATTTCCAATTCATTCACAAATTACAAATACCCAGCTGAAATATAAATTATAAAAATAATATTGCATTTCAATCCTTCAATAGAACAATAACAAGATCAAATTGTAAACACAGAAACTAGTCAGATTGGATAATACGAAACAAGATTTTAAGCACAAGTGAGATACTTGTGTGATATCTCCAGCAAACAATGGGTTTCCGTCCACTACCTCCAAGCTCGAGGGTTCCATCCTCAAACTGGCTGAAAGCTGAAGCTTCCAAATTGTCCAAGAGAAATCCAAAATCAAAACGTAATCCAAGCATACCGAGAATGAGCCTCTCACAATTCTTTAAAGCACAACCTTGTGACTCTTCATTTACCTTCTGCCTGACTCTTCATATTCCTTTTTCCGTCTCTTTGTTTTCCCTTTAAAATATCAATTCCCACTAAAGTGATTCAAGTGCTCTTTTAATAATAAAGTGGCATATAATAATATGTACTTTAGTTTAATAGTCACTTTATTAATAAATCATTTAATCTTCAGGCATTAAAATTATTGATCAAATGGACTCGGATAATCATGTGTGATAGCTCGTTGGAAAGGTCTCGGCGAGACGCTCCCAAACCAACACTAAAATGCCAAGAATACTGAGCCCGCTCACTTACTATAAATAGTAAGTATCTGGAAACCCTGTTGAAACACTTTGATTGGCCTGAAACTGGAATTGCCTAGGCCAATTCTCATTTTGATCCCTATAAAGTCCTGGTTAACCCACGGGACCAAGACAAAATGGGCTAAAGACAAATCATAAATTAATGGCCTAGAAAAAGGGGACATTACAGTCCTCTCTTCCTAGAGATTGCTTGCACTCAAGCAATCTACTCCTGCCTGCGGAAACCAAATGCCTAGATCCCATACTCGCCTCAAGAATGATTGCTCTGCCCATCTGTTGCGCTACAGTGATATAAACATTTCCAACCTCGGAGTTGTGAAGCAACTCATTATGAACCAATGCACCAATCAGCTGAATGTCAGAATCCCAAAACACCCCACATGCATAATAAGTCGAGGCAACCTACCATGTGCCCCTATCATGTATGAGAACACCCTCAAGCCAACTGAGAACCTCACTCCAACTGTAATCACATACACCTCTAATGTCAAGTGGTGGTGGGGGCTCAACATTATCCCAACCTATATCAAAAAATGGATGAAACAAATCTCTCCAACCAGCTCCTTGATACATAACCACCCATGGGAATGCTCCACCTGGATCTCAAGTAAAGACTTGTGTAATATCCCTAATATCACCAACCAACTCTTGTAATACTCGCATCAATGGAACTAATCATACCTGCCAAACTGACACAATCACAACGTCGCCTAGCAAGAAATTGTTGAAGTAATCCAACGGAAGAACTATCCAACCCCCATGCACAAGAATAATCAAACAAAATCAAAACATGTCCAAGAAGGCCAAGGATGAACCAATATCCTCTCAACGTACTGAACATGCTACAATGCTCAACTGTGAATCCTGACTATAATCCTGATGCAACCAAGGAACCCCAAACTCTGAATAGAAGCATACCACGAAGATCCTCAGACTCCTGCTGCTCAACTCTGATCTCATCTTCACCATGCCAGAAATGGTGAAGCCAATCAATGGAACCCACCCAAACTACAGTGCTAACCCTGTCATCACTCGAGTCCCAAAGCAAACTACTCTCACATCCATCGGCTATGATGAGATACAAATCACTAAAGGTATCTCCAACCTCTGCTAGACTCCCACGAATGTGCTTACTCTACAAGTAATCCAGCTTGCAGCTACTGACACCATAATTACCCTGTAACCTTGTATTTGTATGAAATCCCTGTGATATAGAAGTAACCAACCATCTCGGATACATATCAGTATGATGGAAAACTGACTGGTGTCCCGGCTTGTAATTTCCCATAATCATGTGAGTCAAATAATTGCAGCCTCTAGTCCCATATTCTAAAGATGTCAACCCTCCATCCCACAATGGATGATACAATCCCTTAGTCAATGACTCATCACTAAACACAATTGGCCTACTAAATGTAAATGAATCATACTCATCCTGGTCAACCTGGTCCACGGCTTGTGCTACTGCTTCCATTTTTGGGTACACATTTTCATAAACTACAACAAGAGGTTCAACCTGCTGAAACTGATTTGCACTTCAAGTTAAATTCTTAACCTCAAAGCTGCAATTTGTATCATTATGCGAATTCTTCTATTTCACAGCTGATTTACAATAAGCATCATGCTCACGTGCAACTATCCCACTGCTGCTAATGAAACCTTCTTGTACCAACTCACCCACTCGAAGTTCATGAACTTCAGTTGCCAGTTGGTCCTCCTCAACTGTTACATCTGAATGTTGAGCTAAAGTAGAGCGTGACAAATTTAATTTCTGATTAAACTCAACAATCTGATTTTCAGCTACCCGAAGTGCCACTAAGGTATCCTCTAAGATGTCCTTAGCATTCCTGAGCTCATTGGTACGTGTGTCTACTTCTTCCTTCTTCCTCAATGCTTCTAAATAAATCTGTGTGAGATCAAAGAGATGATCACAACCTGAAAGAAGCTGTAGATAATCTGATTTCATTGTTTTCAGCCCTTCTTGGATCACTAATAACTGCGAAAATTCCTCTTTGAGTCCCTTTTGTTTCCCATCCAACTGTCCCTTCCAAAGGTGTTTTTCAATTATGCCATAAATGTCATCAAAACATGATACCGCTACAATAATTTTATTCTCTGTTACTTTCATTTGACTCTCCAAATTCAGCAAACTAGTAGGTGTATGAGAGAAATCTGATACACATGAAGTGGGGGAGAACACATATTCACCCATATCAATGCCAAGAATGTTATCTTTCATGCCCAACGGTGTAAAGGGAATAGGGACAACACTACGGTTAAAAACAAATCCATCACAAGAAGAATTCACACCAAAAATAGGGACCAATTCACCCGATCCAATGAAAGTATCAACACTAACAAAGGAGTTGGAGTCTTCATCATCAGCTGTGTTGGTTCCCAAAACCGTAGGTTGAAAATCCTATGAGCTTGCCTACTCAATGCTGTGTGTTAGGTCTGTGCAAAAAAATTTCCAATCGTGTTGATTCATGTGTTTAAAATTTTCAAGCTAGTGATCACATGTAACTGATTGAATGTTTGAAGATGTTAAGTTGATCACCAAAATGCAGAAAGATAATGCAAGACAAATCAGTTAATGGATTGTATTGTCATTGATGTCAACTTGATATAATATGATTGGTTATATTCAAAGTGTCAAAGACTTCACAAAATCAGAGAGATAAAGATTATGCTTTTAGTAATGCATAATAGATCAGCATTCACTAAGTGACTACAAACACCGACGGTTAGTGGAACCCGACGGATAGAGAAACCCGAGAGCAAAGTCACAGTGATGCCCGAGCAAGAAAACCGACAAGCATTACCGACGAGCAGAATCACAAGCATAACCGACGGCCAGAATTACAGTGTTACCCGATGGACAACCCTGAAGGACAAACAACTCGAAGGACAGACAACGCCGACAGAGAAGCCCGAGGAAAACTGAAGTGTTGACCGAAACTATCAAAGAGTTAAAACACCGAAGTTAACTAAAGATAGACTTAACTGGTTGTTGACATTGTTTTAATCGACAAGTTAAAGCCAGAGATAAGTAAAAGATAAAAAGTTGTTTTATCCAGTTGGCAAGAAGATTTCTACGAGATAAAATAGGAGTTAAGCTTTAAAGCAAGATTGGCTAAGATTACAGATCACGCCAAGAACAAGAAAATCAAGAAGAGAGAAACGGTGATATCATATCTATAAAGAGACAACTTAATTCATTATGAATTAAGGGGAGTGAATAGAAAAGAGGATGCTGGAGAGAAACTGATGAAGAACAACTTCATACAGTCCTGATCAATCAAGCAAAGAAAAGAGCTAAAGATTTTTGCAGAAACCGAGCAACAGAGCACAACATCACCGAGCAGAAAGAAGTGGAGCAAAGGTATTGAAAAGATACATTGATCAAAAAGGTAAAACGAGCTTACAATAGGTCTGAAAATCAGCAAGTCTAAGTTGTATGTATGAACATATCATTTACTGTTTCAATTTAACCATTGGATCAAAAAGTCTCTTAACCGAGCAGGATTTAAAGATCCTTTCTATATTGAGATACATCCCAAGGAGTATCAAAAAGTTTGATCATGAAGATAGCATGAGATGCCAGATACAATTTGACAAACTACACTGGGTTTGGTCATAAAAGGTAGCATAGACATGCCCGATATCAAGTGACAAACTATTCTATTAAATCCTCTACCAAGGTCACACCTAACAGTGTGTTTGTAAACTTTAACAGGGTTGGCTCTTCACCGAGCTCACTTCAGAAGAGGGAAAATTTTGGGTCACCGGACCCAAGTGGTTTTTCCCTTAACAAGATTTCCACGTTAAAAATCCATGTGTCCATGTGTTTATGAGCCATTACTTTAGTGTTTTGCATTACACATAACTAATCTGGATTGATCGGTATACTCTAAGTAATTTACTGTTTTTCGGTAAATGAAAGACAGCTAATCGGGGTCCACTGATAAGTAGAGCAGTAGTTATTTGGTAAGTACCACAATATTTTCGGTAAATGATAAGTACCCTGAAGGAAAAACAACTCGACGGACCACGATTAGCTGTCTTTTATTTACCCAAAAACTTAGTACCACAATATTAAGCCGACCAGTAGTTATTTGATAAGTATATTTGAAGGCATTCATCTTATCGGACTGAAGATAAGTAGAGGCTTAATATTGTGGTAATAAGTTTTTCGGTTGATTTATTGGAATATTTTTGAGGCCACTGATTCACCCCCCCCCCCTCTCAGTTATTCTAACAGCTAGGTCTTGTATGTGCAAAACCCTTGCAATTGTTTTCAAGTTTGTGGTTGTTGATAAAAAACCCTAAGTTGCTAGGGTGCGTTCTGATTTTAAGTTACTTTATCAGGTCACTAAACGTCTTTTAAGTCATGTGTCTTTTTAACGTCGGGCGGGGCCATATTTTATCATCCTATAGACTAGGAATTTTAATTATTTCATTTTACCCGAAGTCTAAGTCCCCGCAACCTTTTAAAATATTACATCATATGTCGTGCAAGTTCCTTTTAATCTAACGGATGTCATGTTTCCTCAAGCGCCAAGATGCAGTAAATCTATCTGTTAAGGCAACGCGCTTTGCAGCCACGTGTCTCTAGCTGGTCCGGCATCTCTTTAAAGTTAAGATAAATTGCACACAGTTTCAATTTGATCCAACCGCCGTCGCATTGCCTTAAAGTTCAAGATGCAGTCGATCTATCAAGCAAGGCAACGCGACTGAGTGAAACTTGTCCAGTGGGTCCGAATGAAGTCAGATAAGTCAAAGCAAAAGGAGTACAACTCAGTTTTGATCGAACGGCCATCGCGTTGCCTTAAGCCGAAGATGTGCGAGATCTATCTAGTAAGGCAACGCGACTAAATGACATCTGTCACATGGCGGGCCCTGTTCAACGTTTAAAAGGTAAGAAAAGATGTTGTAAGTCAAGATTGATTTAACGGTTGTTGTGTTGCCTCAAGTTCAAGATGCGGTCAATCTATCCTTCAAGGCAACGTGACTAGCTGACACATGTCTTACCCAGGAGTTTGAAGCTGCAGTTAGTAAGAAAGACACTTAAGTAATTTGCGGGCAGGTTAAGTTAGATCTGACGGTCAGGGCATTTCCTTAAACCAAAGATGCACAAGATCTAGCTATTAAGGCAATACGATTGCTCGCCGCGTGGATAAGTATTGGGACCCAGTCGCAGATAAACAAAGGTAAAGGCACCGCAAGTTGAGTTTGATCCAACGAACAGCATAAAACCACAAGGAAAAGGAAATCAAGCTCTACTCTTAAAGGCAACGCGCTTCCTGCCATGTGTCCCAACTGATGATGATTTTCATGAACGATCGCTAGCCGCAAGATGTAATGAGAACTGCTGAGATCGACGGTCAAGATTTAAATTGGTAAAGGAAGGGTTTTTGAGCCATTGGACCGCGAAGTTTCAAATGAAGCGGAAATAATGGCGAAGCGTGTGGTCGTCGCAGCAAGAAATAAATGCTAAAGCCTAGTGGAGATTGTGTATAAGATTGTTGTTAAATCTCAGAAAGCCATAATTGACAGAGTGATTCGAGGCGGAGCTGAATTGTGGAAATTTTGCTATTTGTGTCCGAAATTTGCAGAACGGGTAAGTTATTCTGAGAATACATTCTTGAGCATTTGTGAATTAAATTGGCATTCGGGTTTGGTGTGGTGAATAGATTGTCTGCATACGAGAATTGTAGTTATCTGTCTAGAAACCCTAAAATTAAGAATGCCTCCCAGAAGAGAAATTTCAGGGAAGATTGATTATCTAAAGAGGAATGTTTATGAGGATCTTTTACAGCAGTTAGATGAATCAACAAATGATGCTTCAAAGGTTAAGGAATTGGTGCCAAAATCGTCTCGTTTGAAAGTAGGAGAGGGTTTGTATGATAGGGGTAGATAGGCATAAGATGCCAAGACTAGTGTAGCTGGTTATGATCTGTTTAAGCTAGCTTTTAGTCAGAGAAATGCTTTCGCTCCAGACACCAATATATGGCAATTCGATGTGGGAAAGTTAATAGTCCCTAGTGTGTTCATGGATACACATTTATTGGTTCAAATTGCCAAAAACTATGACAGTACTTCTAGGGTTGTGTGGGATGTAAATGACAGARCATTAGTAAGTATATCAGYTGAGGAGATAAGGGAGGTTTTCAAGTTAAATGATCCCTCAATACAAATGGAAAGTATTGATTTTGATCAATTCAAAGAAATTWATAAAGCTCAGAGAAATTACATCAGAGAAAAGCCTTTGAAGGGATTTTTCAATAAGATAGGAGGCTTAGTTGTTGTAGGCCCCAATACACCTGAACCTTTCAAATTGGACTATTTCAGTCCAAGAGCCAAAATAATGTACAGTGCCCTATGTTGTGTTTTGGGAGAAGATGAAGAAGCAGTAATGCCTATCCCTTATATGTTCATGATGGTCCAAATTCTGCACCCACATCTGGCTATCATTTTTTATTTTGCCACCCATCTTGCTGAACTAATTCACCAAGGTTTGATAGGAATAAAAAAAGCAAAGGTATACAAGCCATTTGGAAGGTATTCCATGCTCATGCATATGATCTTGTTTAAGAATGTTGACTACTTTGAAGAGGAGGTGGATTTAATAAGAATCAAGGATGTAGAGATGTCTGTTCAATTATGGAATGACAACATGTCATGGGAAATAAAGGAGGCCAGTTACATCACCTTTGATAGATATTTTGCTTCTAGGCTCAGAGCCTTATTGTTCATAGAAAATCCTAGAATCCCTAAAGGTTTATTGACTCTGTATAGACCCAAGGAATTTGCTCAGTCCATTCAAATAGTACACAATTGGGGTGATAATATTTTATACCCTGTGTCAACTATATTCAGAGTTTATGGTTTCAGGGGAGTCCCAAACATACTCCTTTATCAGGTTCCACTTAAAATAGGCGTTGCAGAAATACTCAGACAAATTGGAGGCTTACAAGAGGATGCAATGACAAGAAAAGGGAGAGGCACCATTTTCCCTACCATCACAATTGTGTATCAATTTGTTATTACCAAAGGAAGATGGACACATATGCACAAATACTTGGAGCCTTATCATATCACAACATCAATAGTGAGGTGTGCTGATACTGAAGGTTTCCTAAATGATATGTTTAGAAAAAGAACAAAATGTCTGATATTAGATCATCAATTTAACTTTCCAGAGGACATTATCAGGAATGAATTTAATTTACAAGAACAGGAGATTAAGAAAGAAAAGTGGTTTGTTTACAAAAAGACTCTGGACTTTGTCCAGCATTTTGATAAAGGATATGACCCTTTGAAGGAATTCAATCCTTGGGCCAAAAAGATTGATACATTAATGACAATGTTTGAGGATATCATGCAGGCCTTGAACCAAAAGAAAGAAAAGGTCATATAGGCAAAACTAGAAAAGGCCAAGGCAATTTTGAATAGGGTTATCTCTGCTAATGGTTTTCCACCAGGCAGATATGTTTTGCAGCTGAGAAAGGGATACAGCATGGTGTTGCCAAGGACAGAGGCAGTTTCTGCTACAAAAGGAAAGAGACCTCTGGAATTAGATGCACAATCATTGCCATCTCCCAAAAGGCAAAGGGTAGAAGCAAAGGAACAACAACAAGAAGATGTTTACTCCCCATCCCAATCCCCATTACATATGGATGAGCAAATTGTTGCAGAGCAGTTATTGCAGATGGGAAATGCAGGCCAAATATTTGTAACATCTCAAGAAATGCAAGAAGGGATGTCAGAGGCTCCTAAAATTGCTAATATAGATTTAACAGTTGCAGAATTTGCAGGAAAAGAACTGGATCCGATTACCAAGCAAGCTAGTGATGAATTCATGTCTGATAAGGATTTTGTAAAGGCTAGGGCATTTGTGCAATTCTTATGGAGAATTCATATTAATGAATTCAAAGAAACATGTCAGCAAAGGCAAAAAGAACAGCCTGATAAGGATAAAGATCATATTGAAACAAAGGTAAAGCAGGAGATGATAGCTAAATTTGCTAAGATCACTCCTGAAGAAGGTCGAGAGTTGGTTAGGAAGGAAGGAGTCCTTATTCTTCCAGAATGGGACATTGTTGATGCTGTAGTTTTTGATGCTATAAGGAAGGAGACTAAACCAATGCATACCAGTGGAGTATCTACAGGTGTTAAGTTCAGTGAACACCATGCAGCATTGGTAATGTGGTCATTAACGAAGACGAAAAATAGAAAAAGTATTGGGCATGATCAAGCTGAACATTCAGGCAGCTTAGTAGTAAGAAGAGTTGCAGACACTTCAGGGGTAGAGGCAGCTGGCCTAACATTGGAATGTGCAAATTTCAGCCTAAAAGTGGCAGAAAAGATAGAAGAAGAGATTAAAAAGTTAAGGACACAATTTGAAACAGTTTTGAAGGCATATAATGATGAGAGGATAAAATCTATAGAAAAGGACAACAAAATTGCTATCTTGGAAGGTAAACAGTCAGATCAATTTTCTCCACAAAAGATGATAGCACAACATCCACACCAGCCTTCCTCATCTAGTCTAATTAGAACTTTTCCTCCTCCCATGCCACCAAGTCCTACAACAGAGACAGACATAGAGTTAGAGAAGGAGAGACTAGTAGCTGAAAGAACCAAATTGGAAGAGAGCAAAAAACCTGGGATGACGATTGCACAAAATTCAAAGAAGTACAGGCATGAATACAGCAAAAGTATGAACATAAGATACATGCCACACTTCTGCATTTTGCTGATGATTTGAATCCTCCGTCCATTTATTTGCAAGGTAAGGAAATTATGAGCATATTGAATGATTAGAATGCTGACAAGGATAAATGGGACCCGATTATGAACAAGTGGAGAGGAAAGAGGGCAGATTTGAAGTACTTTTATTCCATGTCCAAGGAGGGAAATATAGCAAAAATTGTACTAGACTAGTTTCAAGATTAGAAATAAAGTTGAAGGTCTGTAGCATTTTATTCAGGTGGTTGTTCTTGATTACATCTTGTAAACAGAAGTTGGATACTTAATACAAAGAATCTTGGTTCCAATCTCTCCTGTGGTGTTCATCAAATGAGTTATGAATTTTCCAATTCATTAGCATAGATTTTATCTGTTTCCAATTCATTAGCATAGATTTTATCTGTGTATATGTAGTTGTTTTAGAGTTTTGATCAAGAATCAAACTAAATGATGCTCTAATTAATGCATAGATTCATCTAGGTATGCAATAGGATTTCATAAGTAGTATGGGTTTGGGATAATTGTATTCACGGCTTGGAATCTTTCATAATAATCAACCTCTGTATATTGTATTTGTTTAAAGAGTATAGCCCAATGGGTAAGGCACTGATCTAAAACTGGTAGTTCTTATATTGTGACTTATTCTAGTTATAAGTTGGCTATGTTTCTGCACATATAGACATAAACTCCAATAAGTTTTGTATCTTTATAAGTTGTTGTGTTCTATTGATCTCATGCTCCATTTCATGGTCGATGTTCAATGGATAATTAGCCATTTGTCTAGTATCTCCCGGATATGACGAGCCTGTGTGAGATTCATGTTCGATTGACATCTTAAGGAATATTTGAAGGTGTTACAGGGTGTTCCCCCTTGGTTTAGCAGAACCTAAAGTGTAGAAGTTTGGTAGGCATGCTTGTCAGTTGGTCCTTTTCATTATATTGATAAATAGTTGGAGTTGGCTTCTCTTTAAGATCTTGTCATAAGGTGAAAAGGTTGTTGTCTAAATCATTACAGCATAAAAAGGAACCAACAAAATGGCGACTCTACTTGGGAACTGTTGAATTAAAGTGCAGTAAGTGAAGTAAGGTTTTTCAAGTTGAGCTAGACTCCTGGCCTTCTTATTTATTTTTACCAGTTAGTTGACCATTGAAGTACAGAGTTATCTTTGCTAGTCCCAAGGTTTTATTTCACTATTGAAAATTGTTTGGGATTTGCTTAGCCCCCTATTGTTATTCTGCTGATTTGTGAAGTCCTTTATAGCACAAATTTTATTACTCAAAGTTAGTGTGTATTTTCCCAGCTGAGTGTTGGGTGGCGACTCGAAGAAAATCTGTGCATCAGTGCTGAGTTATAAAAGCATTTCACACACACTATCTAAATATGAGCTATAAATGTACTAGATCCAGGATGAAGAATAATCCTGAGGATAATTTGGAAGCTGAGATCTCATCAACTTCCAGAGCTGGTCGGCAAATGAATGAAGTGTTGATAGGACTATTCCTCGAACTTGGAGGCAGAAGAGGAACATCAGGTTAGAAGAGCCCATGCAACCCAATCAGGAAGACGGTGCACCGGAAGTTCATGTGGGTGCAGATTTGGGATTGGGTGTATATGGTGACTATTATTCTCAAAGTGAGAGAGATGAAAATGGACCACGATATGTCAGGAAGGTGGTCCATAGTGAGTCCCATGGACATGAATGAAGGTCTAGAAGCAAAAGTAGAGGCGATGAGAATAGGAATGCCCCTAGTGCTCCAAGCTCTCGCTCATCACATAGACCTCGGGCTCACACTCACAGAAGAGAATTGTCCATCATGGAAGAAACCTCTGAATCTGAAATGACTCTCCCAGATTCTGAAGAGATTTTTGAAGAAGTTGGTGAACTGGAAAGGAAGATTTGAGAGAAGATTGCCATAAGACAAAGAAGAGAAAAGGAAAGAGAGGATAGGATCAGACATGCTCAGATCAAATCCGAACAGTTGAAAAGGCAGCTGCAAGACTTGGAGGCAATCAATTCCACTGTTGTACCAGAGAAGATTGAATATGAACAAGTTGTCCAGCAATTGTATGATACACAAAAGCCCAAGGACAAGGGTAAGTAGAAAGTGGTAGGAATTAAGATAAATGAGCCAGTGAATAAAGAAGGTCCAATTGATGCAATGACCAAATTAGATAACGATTTGGAAAGAGCTAAAAGGGAGAGGGAGATTATAGCCAAAGAGCTAGAGAAAACGGAATTGGAAGCTTCAGCTCTTGAGATGAAAAAGAAAATTGATTTTCTTAAACAGACATCGGGTCCTTCTCCTGTTCTTAACAGAAATGCTGAGGTCCCTCTGAACTCAGGAACAAATATCCCACCACCTGCTGGAATGGGAAATGCTACCACATCAAATGTTGCATCATCAACTTCTAAAGGTACTAATTCAACTTAGAAGACACCAGTCTATGCAGAAAGGTATAGGCAATTTTTTTTTCTTGATATTCCTAGTTATCCAAATGAAATCCCAAAAGAAATTAGGGATAAACTTCCAAAATTTGTTGGTAAAAATGTTATAACATGTGAAGAGCATTTGAAGAAATTTATTGATGATTATGAGAATGGACATGATGATATAATGATAAAATTATTTGTTCAATCATTAACTGAGGATGTCAGGGACTGGTTTAGAGGGTTACCCCATGATTGTATTGGATCCATGGATGAAATAAAAGAATGTTTCAGAGATCAATATGGGGATAAGACCAATGAAGGCTTCATGTTGAATGAGTTCAACAATATAAAGAAGAATTCGAATGAAGAGGTGGAGGAATTTAAAATCAGATTCCAGAGAGCAATGCATAAATTGTTTCAAGTAATGAGACTGGATGATAAGGTATGTCTCGCAACTTATTTAAATGCTTTTGATGCAAAGATGGGTTATCTCTTAAGAGATAAGAATCCTAGGAATATTAGAGAAGCATATAAGATTGCAGTAAATATTGAAACAAATAGAAGAGTCTCAAGGAAAGTGGGTAGGAGAGAGGATTGGAAGCCAACAAGGTTCAATAAGGAGTCAGACAAACCTGTAACTGATAAACCTAAGGAAATGATAGTCTGAAACAAATCCTAAATGCTCTGAAGGATCTAAAGCCTAGAGAGAATAAGAACAATAAGGCTCCCAATAATGATAAACTATCCTATGGTAACTATAACAGACAACCTAGGATGCAGAACTATCCCGATACCACACAATGGAAAGATGGGAAGCCTATTCTCCCACAGCAAAAGGATAATTCTGATGACAAGACCCCCGACCCCTTGCATAAGACTACTGTAAATATGTGTAATGATAATCCTTGGTGCATGGCTTGCCAATCTCCTCATTATCCTGAGTATTGTGTCATTGTTTCTAGATTATCTGCAAATGAAGAGATGGAAGATGATGAGGAGCAATTATATGATGAAAGTGGTTGTGCTATGGCTTCTTCACATTTATGTGATGAAATGGTTCCTGATACAGAAAATGAGGAAATTGATAACATGAGATGTAACTCTGAGAAGGGTGATGAAATTGTTGTTTACAGGAGACCTTTTGATGAAGAGATTGCCCAGATTACAACAGATATGGTTACTAAAGCTAGGGGTAACTATAATTTGAGAAATCGAACGATTGGAAATGCCGATGGAAGACCCGCAGGTATGTTTGTTAAAGATGCCAAGACAAATACCAAACAGACACCGGAAAAAGAAAAACAGGCTGAGGGTGCTAAGAAAGTATTTGTTTAAAAAGCAAATAAGCCTACTGGCCCAAATATTTTGTACAAAGAAAAAGAAAAAACACCAGAAAATCTTGTTCCCTCTCCCCAAAATGAAAGTAAACAGCAAAAGAGGGATGAGCCCAAGTTAGCCTCTCAGGTTGAGGAGGAAGACTGTATAAATGAAAAGCAAGATATGTCTGATGTAAAGTATACCCTTGTTGACATGGGGCAACTCCTGTCTCAAATCACTGTTAAGGTTCCTTTATTGGAAATGATGAGAATAGGTGAGCATAAGGAGAAGGCTTTAACTTGGGTCAAAGGTGTTACTTCTACAAAGATTTTGGGACCAGAAGAAAATAAGGTCACTGAATCACAAGATAAATCTGCAAGTAAAACAAAGGATGCAGATGAACTGGTTTCAAAGATTCCCCAAATGTTCCTAGATACAAATGTTGTTAGTACTCCTTTGGGCACTGTAGATCCCTTTTTCCTAACTTTACTTATAAATGGAAAGATGTTGAAGAATTGTATGATTGATTCTAGGGCATCTAACATTGTCATGCCTGTTGAGGTTATGAAATCAATGGGATTGAAGGTAGATACACCCCATGGGAGATGTCAAGCCATGGATTCAAGAGAAGTGCATGTTATTGGTACTATCAAAGCCTTGCCTTACAAGATGGCTGCTTACCCTGGCAAAGTATTAACAATGAGTGTATTAGTAGTGGACATTCCCCCTCAATATGGAATGTTGTTATCAAGAAAATGGAGTGCTTCAATGGGGGGAAGTATTCAATGTGATTTATCCTTTGCTACTTTTAACATTGCTGGTGAAAACATTATAGTGTCCAGAGAGACTAGAACTCCTCACATGATTGAGGAAAATGAAAACATGAATTGTTTCTTAGATACTGAGATGGGGTCTTTTCAAGTACAAGAAAGGCAGGTTAAAGAAAATTTCCAACCTACATTATTGACTGAAGATGAAAATAATTTATCTGAACAAAATAAGTTATGGGTAATGTATTTTGATGGTGCTAATTCAAGGGAGGGAGTTGGTGCTAGAGTGTTGTTAATAGCTCCCACAGGAAAGACTTTCAAATTCTCATTTACATTGTCATTCACATGTACAAATAATGTTGCAGAATATGAAGCTTTGTTAATAGGTATGAGATTAGCTTCAAGACATGGAATCAAATGCCTCAGAGTCATTGGAGATTTTGAATTAGTAGTGTCTCAGATTAAATCTAAGTATGCTTCAAAGAATCATAGATTAAAACAATGCAGAAATGTTGTATGGGATGAACTTGAAAATTTTGATGCATTTGGTATTGAATGGATGGACAGAAGCCAGAACAGAATGGCAAACTTGCTTGCAAACATAACTTTGAGGCCAGAAGATATCACATTTGCTGGGATCTCTAAAATAGAGATTCAATCTAGGCCCTCAATACCTGATAATGTGGAAAACTGGCAAGTCTTTGATGATGATGTAGACATCTTGAGATTCTTGCATTATGAAGCAGACTTTGTGGAAACCCTAGATGGAAAAGATACTATTTTAGGTAGGGAAGTGTTAAATTTGAAGTCTAACAAAGTACCAAAAGGACTAGTTGTGTTGGAAAGAGCTTTTGATAATAAGGATAAGCCATATTGTATTAAAAATGTGAATAGACCTTAGGATTTGGAAGAGGTAAATGTAGGAACAAGTGAGGTTCCTAAAAACTTATTTATTGGAAAGAAAATGTCACCAAAAGTAAGAGAGGCCCTGATAAATTTATTGAGGAAATACAAGAAGGTTTTTGCATGGACATATGATGATCTTAAGGCATATAATGAGGATCTGTTTCAACATGAGATCCCTATGAAAGAAGATGCCAAGCCTTTCAAAAAAAAGAAAAGACCCATAAATCCCACATTGAGGCCCAAAATGGAACAAGAGTTAATGAAGTTGAAGGATGCACGGATCATCAAACCTATCAGACATTTTTCTTGGGTCTCCAACTTAGTTCCTGTCAAGAAGAAGAATGGAGATATCAAGCTGTGTGTGGATTTTAGGAATCTAAATGTGTCATCCCTCAAAGATAATTATGCTCTCCCAAATATGAAAAATATGTTGCAGAGGGTTACTGGATGTGAGTTGATGTCCATGATGGATGGATTCTTTGGGTATAACCAGATAATGATTAAGGAGTCAGAACAGTTCAAAACTGCATTCACTGCACCTTGGGGGACATATGTTTATGTCAGCATGCCCTTTAGCCTAATAAATGTTGGGGCCACATTTTAGAGAGCTATGGATGTTGCTTTCTCAGATTTTCTGCAGAAATTCTTGGAGGTCTATCAAGATGACCTCACAGCATATTCTAAAAAGGAGGAACAACATTGTGAACACTCAGAAAAGATTTTTGAAAGAGCTCTTGAATTTGGGATTTCTCTGAATCCTAGGAAATGTACTTTTGGAGTGACAGAGGGTAAGTTATTGGGGCACATTGTTTCAAAGGAAGGGGTTATAATTGACCCAGATAGGGTAGCTGCTATAGATAAGGTTCCACTTCCAAAAAAATGTGAAGGGTATACAGTCTTTCTTTGGACAGGTAAACTTTTTGAGAAGATTTGTTACAAAATTTGCTGAAAAAAGTAGACCTATTTCCAAGATGCTTAAGAAAGATGCAAAGATGGAATGGAATGGAGAAAGCACTCAGGCTTTCCAAGATATTAAGCAAGCTATTAAAGATGCCCCTGTATTAAGAACTCCTGATTATTCAAAGCCCATGAATATATTTTCTTTTGCATCATGCCATACAATTGTTGTTGTTTTGTTGCAAAAAAATGAAGAGGGATTTGAACAGCCTATTTTTTTTTAGCAAATCATTGCAGGCTGCAGAACTTAATTATGATATCACTAAGAAGCAAGCCTATGCACTGGTGAAAGTTGTCAAAGCTTTTAGGTGTTATCTGATAGGTGTAATAGTAGTTGCTTATGTTCCTTCAGCAACAGTAAAGGACATATTCACTCAACAAGAGGTGTCAAGAAAAAGATGCAGATGGATCAATAGGATCCAGGAGTTAACATTGAAATCCAAATCACTAAGTTGGTAAGAGGCCTAGGACTAGCCAAGTTGATGGCTAACACAAATTTAGATGCCAACCATATAAATGTTTTGGAGGAGGAACAAAGGCCTTTTTATTTGCAACCTTGACCATTGTGATTGGTACAAGAATATTATTTATTATTTACAGAGAATGAACTATCCACCAGGGATGGATGAAAACAAGAAGAGAACCTTGAAGCTACAAGCTATTCGTTTTGCCCTTATCAAAGATGAGCTATGGTGGAGAAATCCTGAAAGGATTTTACTAAAGTGTGTTGATGAGGAACAAGCAGACAGGATTCTGCAAGAAATGCACAATAGAGTATGTGGTGGCCACTACATGGCCAAGACCACTGCACATAAGATTCTAAGAGCAGGATTCTGGTGGCCAACTATCTTCAAAGATGCTCATCAATTGGTCAAGAAATGTGATGCTTGCCAGCGTTTTTCTGGTAAGTTCAAATTCTCTGGTAATGTACCTCTAACACCAGTGGAAGTTCAGGCCCCTTTTCAACAATGGGGTATTGATTTTATTGGGGAAAAAGCTATTAAATCCAGTGGAGGGCATTCATGGATAATTGTAGCAACTGACTACTTTACTAAATGGGTTGAAGCAATTCCCACTAAAAGGGAAACTAGTAAAGTAGTAATAGACTTCTTGTTGAAAAACATTATCACCAGGTTTGGGTGTCCAGAAAAAATTGTATCAGACAATGCAATGTGTTTTAAGTCTGAGGAGTATATGAACTTTTGTGCTGAATATGGTATTCAGACATCTTACTCTGCACCTTACCACCCACAAGGAAATGGTCAAGCAGAATCAACAAACAAAAGTCTACTTAAGATCATTAAAAGAGTCCTAGATAAAAATAAGAAGGCATGGGACTCAAAACTGACAATGGTTGTCTGGGCACACAGAGTGACCTCTAAAAAAGTAATAGGATATAAGCCTTTTGATTTAGTATATGGGATTCAGGCAAGACTGCCTCAGAACAACTTAATGCAGATGTACAAGTTTGTGCAATTATATGATGATGACATTGACAATGATATGCAATTAACAATGGATGACTTGGCTGAATTGGATGAAACCAGGAGAGAAGCTTCTGTGACAATGCTAAGCTTCAATTGCAAGCAAAAAACTTGTATGATAAAAGGGTAGTATCAAGGCAATTTTGTGTGGGAGATTATGTGTTAATGTGGAACGCCAGATTGGAAGATAAAGGTAAGCATGGAAAGTTTGACCCAATCTGGCTGGGACAGAATTCTTATTTATTGAAAGATCTTACTGAAAATATTTTAGAATTGCCAGTTCATGGACAATTCTTGAAGTTATACTTCTCTTAAAGTCTAATAATCCATGAACAGTAGGTCCTGTATATAGTGTGTTTAGTTCTGCAGTTTAGTTTTTATGTTCATAGCTTAGGTTTTTGTTTCCTGTCGTGTGAGTAGGTTAGTTTTCTTTCAGTAGGTTTGGTCTGCTTCTCCCTGAGATTATGGATTCTTGAAATACCTACAGGAGGTATTCATCCCCAGAAAGAGCCACTGTTATGTCTGTGCAAAAAAATTTCCAATCCTGTTGATTCACGTGTTTAAAATTTACAAGCTAGGTCATGTATGTTGCAACACCCTTGCAATTGTTTTCAAGTTTGTGGTTGTTGATCAAAAAAGCTAGGGCGGGTTCTGATTTTAAGTTACTTTATCTGGTCACTAAAGGTCTTTTTAAGTCACGTGTCTTTTTAACATCGGGAGGGGCCATATTTTATCATCCTATAGACCGGGCATTTTAATTATTTCATTTTACCCTAAGTCTAAGTCTCGCAGCCTTTTAAAACATTATATCATATGTCGTGCAAGTTCCTTTTAATCTAAAGGTTGTCGTGTTTCCTCAAGCGCCAAGATGCAGTAAATCTATCTGTTAAGGCAACGTGCTTTGCAGCCCCATGTCTCTGGCGGGTCCGGCATCTGTTTAAAGTTACAATAAAGTGCACATAGTTTCAATTTGATCCAACGGTCGTCGCATTGCCTTTAACTTCAAGATGCAGTCGATCTATCAAGCAAGGCAACGCGACTGAGTGACACCTGTCCAATGGGCCCGGATGAAGTCTGATAAGTCAAAGTAAAAGGAGTACAGCTCAGTTTTGATCGAACGGCCATCGCATTGCCTTAAGCCGAAGATGTGCAAGATCTATCTAGTAAGGCAACGCGACTAAATGACATTTGTCACATGGCAGGCCCTGTTCAGCGTTTAAAACGCAAGTAAAGATGGTGTAAGTCAAGATTGATCTAACGGTTGTCGTGTTGCCTCAAGTTAAAGATGCGGTCGATCTATCCTTCAAGGCAATGCGACTAGCTGACACATGTCTTACCCGAGAGTTTGAAGCTGCAGTTAGTAAGGACAGTTAAGTAATCTGCGGGCAGGTTAAGTTAGATCTGACGGTCAGCGCATTTCCTTAAAACAAAGATGCACAAGATCTAGCTATTAAGGCAACACGATTGCTCGCCGCGTGGATAAGTATTGGGACCCAGTCGAAGATAAAGAAAGGTAAAGGCACCGCAAGTTGAGTTTGATCCAACGACAGCATAAAGCCGCAAGGAAAAGGTAATCAAGATCTACTCTTCAAGGCAACGCGCTTGCATGCCACATGTCCCAACTGATGATGATTTTCATGAACGATCGCTAGCCGCAAGATGTAATGAGAACTGCTGAGGTCGACGGTCAGGATTTAAAATGGTAAAGTAAGGGTTTTTGAGCCATTGGACCGCGAAGTTTCAAATGAAGCGGAAATAATGGCGAAGCGTGTGGCCGTCACAGCAAGAAATAAATGCTAAAGCCTAGTGGAGATTGTGTATCAGATTGCTGTCAAATCTCAGAAAGCCATAATTGACAGAGTGATTAGAGGTGGAGTTGAATTGTGGAAATTTTGCTATCTGTGTCCGGAATTTGCAGAACACGTAAGTTATTGTGAGAATACATTCTTGAGCACTTGTGAATTAAACTGGCATTAGGCTTTGGTGTGGTGAATAGATTGTCTACATACGAGAATTGTAGTTATCTGTCTAGAAACCCTAAAATTAAGAATGCCTCCCATAAGAGAAATTCCAGGGAAGATTGATTATCTAAAGAGGAATGTATATGAGGATCTTTTACAGCAGTTAGATGAATCAACAAATGATGCTTCAAAGGTTAAGGAATTGGTGCCAAAATCGTCTCGTTTGAAAGTAGGAGAGGGTTTGTATGATAGGGGTAGATAAGCATACGATGCCAAGACTAGTGTAGCTGGTTATGATCTATTTAAGCTAGCTTTTAGTCAGAGAAATGCTTTCGCTCCAGACAGCAATATATGGCAATTCGATGTGGGAAAGTTAATAGTCCCTAGTGTGTTCATGGATACACATTTATTGGTTCAAATTGCCAAAAACTATGACAGTACTTCTAGGGTTGTGTGGGATGTAAATGACAGA
>MU224979.1:339528-356620 GCA_018584345.1 Thuja plicata | reverse complement strand
GAACTGATTCACCAGGGTTTGATAGGAATAAAAAATGCAAAGGTATCCAGGCCATTTGGATGGTATTCCATGCTCATGCATATGATCTTGTTTAAGAATGTTGACTACTTTGAAGAGGAGATGGATTTAATAAGAATTAAGGATGATGAAGAGATGCCTGTTCAATTATGGAATGCCAACATGTCATGGGACAGAAAAGAGGCCAGTTACATCATCTTTGATAGATATTTTGCTTCTAGGCTCAGAGTCTTATTGTTCACAGAAAATCCTAGAATCCCTAAAGGTTTATTGACATTGTAGAGACCCAAGGAATTTGCTCAGTCCATTCAAATAGTACACAAGTGGGGTGATATTATTTATACCCCGTGTCAACTGTATTCAGGGTTTATGGTTTCAGAGGAGTCCCAAACATACTCCCTTATCAGGTTCCACTCAAAATAGGCATTGCAAAAATACTTAGACAAATTGGGGGCTTACAAGAGGATGCATTGACAAGAAAAGGGAGAGGCACCATTTTCCCTACCATCACAATTGTGCATCAATTTGTTATTACCAAAGGAGGATGGACACATCTGCACAAATACTTGGAGCCTTATCATATGACAACATCAATAGTGAGGTTTGCTGATATTGATGGTTTCCTAAATGACATGTTCAAAAAAAGAACAAAATATGTGATATTAGATCATCAATTTAACTTTCCAGAGGACATTATCAGGAATGAATTTAATTTACAAGATCAGGAGATTAAGAAAGAAAAGTGGCTTATTTACAAAAAGACTCTGGACTTTGTCCAGCATTTTGATAAAGGATATGACCCTTTGAAGGAATTCAATCCTTGGGCCAAAAAGATTGATACATTAATTACAATGTTTGAGGATATCATGCAGGCCTTAAACCAAAAGAAAGAAAAGGTCATATAGGCAGAACCAGAAAAGCCCACGGCAATTTTGAATAGGGTTATCTCTGCTAAGGTTTTTCCACCAGGCAGATATGTTTTGCAGCAGACAAAAGGGATACAGCATGGTGTTGCCAAGGACAGAGGCAATTTCTGCTACAAAAGGAAAGAGACACCTGGAATTAGATGCACATTCATTGGCATCTCCCAAAAGGCAAAGGGTAGAAGGAGAGGAACAACAACAACAAGATGTTTACTCCCCCTCCCAATCCCCATTACATATGGATGAGCAAACTGTTGCAGAGCAGTTATTGCAGATGTGAAATGCAAGCCAAATCTTTATAACATCTCAAGAAATGCAAGAAGGGATGTCAGAGGCTCCTAAAATTGCTAAGATAGATTTGACAGTTGCAGAATTTGCAGGAAAAAAGCTGAATCAGATTACCAAGCAAGCTAGTGATGAATTCATGTCTGATAAGGATTTTGTAAAGGCTAGGGCATTTGTGCAATTCTTATGGAAAATTCATATTAATGAGTTCAAAGAAACATGTCAGCAAAGGCAAAAAGATAAGCCTAATAAGGATAAAGATCAGATTGAAACAGAGGTAAAGCGGGAGATGATAGCTAACTTTGATAAGATCACTCCTGAAGAAGGCCAAGAGCTGGTTAGGAAGGAAGGAGTCCTTATTCTTCCAGAATGGGACATTGTTGATGCTGTAGTTTTTGATGCTATAAGGAAGGAGACTAAACCAATGCATACCAGTGGAGTATCTACAGGTGTTAAGTTCAGTGAAGACCATGCAACATTGGTAATGTGGTCATTAAAGAAGAAGGAAAATAGAAAAAGTGATGGGCATGATCAAGCTGAACATTCAGGCAGCTTAGTAGTAAGAAGAGTTGCAGACACTTCAGAGGTAGCGACAGCTCGCCTAACATTGGAATCTTCAAAATTCAGCCTGAAAGTGGCAGAAAACAAAGAAGAAGAGATTAAAAAGTTAAGGACACAATTTGAAACAGTTTTGAAGGCATATAATGATGAGAGGATAAAATCTATAGAAAAGGACAAGAAAATTGATATCTTGGAAGCTAAAAAGTCAGATCAATTTTCTCCGCAAAAGATGATAGCACAACATCCACACCAGCCTTCCTCATCTAGTCCAATTATAACTTTTCCTCCTTCCCCCATGCCACCAAGTCCTACAACAAAGACAAACATAGAGTTAGAGAAGGAGAGACTAATTGCTAAAAGCATAGTTACAAGCCTCGGACTCGGCAAGGTCGGATTGGCCTCGGACTCGGCCTCGGCGGCTGGACTCGACAAGGACTCGACAAATCAAAAAACCCAATAAATTCAAAGATTTTTAAGGATTTAAAGCATTTTTCATGCATCATTTAGTCAACTAACATCAAATACACAATAATTGAGATAAATAGAAGCTACTTTGCACACATATACAAGTTTACAACTTTTACATAGATCGTTGTTGTTTATAGAGGTCAATGTTGTTTGAAGACTCAATAGTCTCCATTGTTTTTGGAAACATCGATCTTCATCTTTCTTCCATATAGAGGGTCAATTTCAACACATTGGTTTGTTTATTCTTTTATGGACTGATCTATGATGTAATTCTGCAAATTTTGTCACTTTAGAGACTTCACAAAATTGAGTACTTGATTGGTTTGATGTGCAAAAGTTGGGGAGATTACACTGCAAATCTCACTATATTTCTACATATATCAATTTCTTTGTTTGACATCAATGACAAATCTATCTAACTGTACTTTTCTATTGTAACTGGATGTACCCACAAGTTGCCTGCACTTATTTTAATTAAAAACACAACTTCTATTTTTCTGCAAAAAATTATCTGTAAGAATAGAGTGAATTCACACTAAAAAGCACCTATGTAGCTATACTACTAAGAAAATTTGATACAGTTAACTAAAAAGCTACCAACTACAAGAGACGGTATATAGCCATCACTATTCTTATGAATACACAACTTTTCTTTTGCAAAACTGTATCTATAACAGAAGAGTGAATTCACACTTAAAATGGCCTGTGTAACTATGTTACTATACTGCTAAAGAATTTTTTTGCAGGTAAAGAATTTCGGTACAGTTAATCAAAAAGTTCCCAACTAAGATAGATGATATATAGCCATCTATGGTTTTTCTCCAAATAGATAAGTGTAGATGTCCATTATAAGAAGATATTCTATAAATATGGAAACCGATAAATATTCTATAAATATGGAATCGTCCAAATAATGCATGAATTAAGTACAGCAAGCAACATTGTCTCTCAGTAAGACAGATCAAACTTGTAAAACTAAGTTTATCCAATCCACAATCCAAACATATAAACTGAAAAAACAAAACAAAAATCATTAAAATTGCACTTTTTATTAGTGTTGTCACGACAGAGTCCTGGGCTCGGGACTCGACGAGTCCAGAGAGTCCACGGACTTGGCGAGTCCGTCTGGACCCTGGTGGACTCGGGCGAGTTCGAGTCCAGAGTCAGTTAGAATCTGGAGACCCGACTCACCTCGGGACTCGAAGAGTGCAGCACGGACTCGTAGAGTCCTGTAACTCTGGCTGAAAGAACCAAATTGGAAGAGAGCAAAAAAAAGTGGGATGATGATTGCACAAAATTCAGAGAAGTACAAGCATGGATACAACAAAAGTATGAAGATAAGATACATGCCACACATGCATTTTGTTGATGATTTGAATCCTCCGTCCATTTATTTGCAGGGTAAGGAAATTATGAGCATATTGAATGATTACAATACTGACAAGGATAAATGGGACCCGATTATGAACAGGTGGAGAGGAAAGAGGGCAGATTTGAAGTACTTTTATTCCATGTCCAAGGAGGGAAAGATAGCAGAAATTGTACTAGACTAGTTTCAAGATTAGAAATAAAGTTGAAGGTCTGTAGCATTTTATTCAGGTGGTTGTTCTTGATTACATCTTGTAAACAGAAGTTTGAATCCTCATACTTAATACAAAGAATCTTGGTTCCAATCTCTCCTATGGTGTTCATCTAATGAGTTATGAATTTTCCAATTCATTAGCATAGATTTTATCTGTGTGTATGTAGTTGTTTTAGAGTTTTGATCAAGGATCAAATTAAATGATGCTCTAATTAATACATAGATTCATCTAGGTATGCAATAGGATTTCATAAGTAGTATGGGTTTGGGATAATTGTATTCATGGCTTGGAATCTTTAATAATAATCAACCTTTGTATATTGTATTTGTTTAAAGAGTATAGCCCAATGGGTAAGGCACTGATCTGAGACTGGTAGTTCTTATATTGTGACATATTCTAGTTATAAGTTGGCTACGTTTCTGCACATATAGACATAAACTCCAATAAGTCTTGTATCTTTATAAGTTGTTGTGTTCTATTCATCTCATACTCCATTTCATGGTCAATGTTCAATGGATAATTAGCCATTTATCTAGTATCTCCCGGATATGTTGAGTCTGTGTGAGATTCCTGCTTGATTGACATCTTAAGGAACAGTTGAAGGTGTTACAGGGTGTCCCCCCCTTGGTTTAGTAGAACCTAAAGGGTAGAAGTGTGGTAGGCATGCTTGTCAGTTGGTCCTTTTCATTATATTGATATATAGTTGGAGTTGGCTTCTCTTTAAGATCTTGTCATAAGGTGAAAAGGTTGTTGTCTAAATCATTACAGCATAAAAAGGAACCAACACTAGGATTATTCAACCATCTTGGTCAATGAACGGGAGTGATCGATTATGATCCTCCTCCCCTGCACTTTAGGTCCTGCAGAACCAAGGTGGGTGAACCTATACCTTAACCAAACTTCCTGGCTTAAGGCTTTTTATAGCAGATAATAATGTGTGAAACTGAATGATCTCTTTAAGATGGCAAATTATTTCCTTGAAGTAGATCCAATAAAATTTACAACTATATAAGAACTAAATGCTTTGAGAATGCTTCAAAATGAAAACTTGTAAGAATACTTTGATAAACTTGCTATTTGAAATAGTGCTTGAAATGAAATGAATGATGAGTAGAAACAAAACTTTAAACTTAGAACCAAATGCCTATTTTCCAATAATAGATAGGATCAATGTCTGTTCCAACTTGGGCAATACAGTCAATTCAAATCCAATCCTATGTACAACCTTGTAAGACAGTGTGTATCCCAACACCATCAACTACTCAAATGCTATCAATGAAGAGAGGCTAAGTCCAAACATAATTTGTCAGTCCAACTGAATTTAATTTCTCTAGTCAGAAAACCAACTGGACAAGAAATAGTAAACACCAACTTTTCACCAATTCCTTGATAATCAGACAAACATGAAAGACAAATAGCTCTCTATCACAAGCATTACAAGAACAGTTATTGATCCTCTCAATAATGACAAGGGACTAACTAGAAAAGAATTGAACTTTCTTACGACAAGTGAGACAGAAAACACTTATCCTTTATTGATTTTGAAAAAATAGTACAATTGAGTTCATATTTGCAGTTGTTGAGTCTAATTCTAAAATTTTAACTATTAATGATATTTTACAATGTGATTCATTATTTATGATTACATTTTACACCACATATATATGTGGTTGAATAGTTTTCATATTCCTTTAGGGTGAAAAGACATCATTCTTCATTAAAATTTAGAAAACTCTTTTGATAAAAAACTAATCAACTAATTTGTTGATAACTACCTATCTTTTGGATTTTGGCTTGGTCGGCAACCCAAAACAGATTGTACGAACATAAGATTTTGACTGGAGATAGGAAATTGGATTTCCGAACTGGGTCTCTTTTAGATTGTTAAAGCTAGATTATTGTCATCCTCTAGTGACATCATTTTTGGAGCATGTCGAAATTATAGCATTTCTTAAGCATATTTTCTCACGGATTTTCTTCTGATAGAATTCTTTCTGATTTGCGAACCCTAGCAATTGTATCAATCTATCTTGTGTTATTTGAATTCAATTATAATATATCTCCATGATTCTCTTTGATCGACTTTGCTTTTGTCTCCGTAAATCCTCAGAGCTCGATCGTCACTTTTGTTGTTTTAATTCATGCATTGGCTCTTTTAATTTCAAGCTCATTAGCATTCAATTCCCATTGTATTTCAACATGTGTGTTCTGTCAGTTTGGCAAAATGATGACCAGCTCATTTTAATACCTCCTTCGCTAGTTCGGAAGTGTCATTTATTTTGTGCCTTTGCGCAAACGTTAAATTTTGCCATTTTGCAACAGCTGACTTCATGACCCGCGGAACAGCGAAAAATGCCCAAGATCATTTGCTATGATGGATAATATAATCTGAATTCTTCACATGTGCCTTTTATCTTTGAACCAAGAACATAATCAAGTTATTTTGGAACTTCTAAATGGAAAATTTTAAGTGACCCAACAAGCTGATTCAACAACATACTCACATGAGCTGTCAACATGCTCAACAAGTGCACTAGTGTAGGCAGCCTCATAGGATACCTCTACTTCCAAGCTACCTATTAATAGACTTGTGCAATCGCTTACATCTTTTCCTTGATCAAGTGTAGGTTGAAAATCAACGGAAGTTGGTTGCTCTTCTTTAGTAAAACATCTTGTAACCTCTACATTTGTTGCCTCCTCTTTAGCCTCTCTTTCATGCATTGATTCAATATTTGTTTTACAATCTCCCGCTTCGATGACAACCTCATAAGACTTTTCTTCAATAACTAGATTAGTTTTTTGTTCACTTAGGGGCTGAATAATGATAGCTGGAAACTTGTCATATAAATTTCTGCACCTATCTTGTGCAAGTAGATCCCGAGCCAACTCATGGTACTGCTTCTTTTCCATCAAAGTCTTGTGTTGTAGCTTTGGATGAAAGTCCATGAAACTAGAGAAGGTTAAATCTTTCTGAACTTGTGGAGAAAGTGTGTTATACCCATCATACATGCCGAGTATTTCAGTCCTTTTATCAGGTTGTAAAGTCGGGAGTAATTGTTGTTGTAACTTAACAAGATCCTTCAAGGCTTTTTCCAAACCATGCATCTTTAGCTCTTCAGAAGTTAACGTGTAGGTAAACTTAATATCCCTTACCCGATACCACTATAATATCCCTTACCAGTTTAGACCCTAAAACTTTTATTGCAAATCATAATTCAATGAGTGGCCAATTGAACAAACACTCTCCATACTGTTCTATTTGCACGGGAATCCTTGTTTATTAGACTGAGACTCAAGTTTGATGTTAACTGTGTTGAATGTGTTGAATATTTGAGCAGAGACAAGCATATAATGCACACAATACACAGGAAAGATTGCAGTCGGAACACAAACAACAGTAGTAATATCTGAGCCTTTATTTTTTTATTTTTTTATTTTTTGGTCGGTAAAAGGCCGAGGCCAATGTATTTTATTAATTTTTTTAAAAATATACAATAGTCTCCATTCATTGTGGGCACAGGTAGGAAAGAATAGAGAAGAAAACCTCTAGTCTTGCCCGGGACCAAGGTCCAAATCATCAAGGTACAGATAGGTATTTATGAGGGCATTCCCTCATTTACAAAGATTTATGAAGGCATTCCTTCATTTACTATAATTTCACAATTTTGAGGATATGTCCCTACCAATATTGACTTTTTACTATTTCATTACATCGATACAAAGACAGAAGACTTGCTATTGGACCAATTTCTTGGTGGCCTATCTACTACGAATTTCAGTATCAGTATTCATCATATCCAAGCTTCTGAGATCATCGCTTCTTGTTCTAATTAATCTGTTCCTGCACATCATGTCACTAAGGAAACCATATCTAATTCTAATG
Organism: Thuja plicata; assembly: GCA_018584345.1. Classification (NCBI taxonomy): domain Eukaryota; kingdom Viridiplantae; phylum Streptophyta; class Pinopsida; order Cupressales; family Cupressaceae; genus Thuja; species Thuja plicata. The sequence continues at coordinate 348,899 of MU224979.1, read as the reverse complement.
GATTTGGTTAGTGATTATGCAAGCATATATTAAAAAATAAGTTAAATTTGTATTCCTAATGTTATTGTAGTTTAGATCATAATACCACATGTTTTTTAAACAGAGAGAACTGTGCTCTATCTTATATTCCTAGATCAGAGCTGAAATCTTAGTAAGAATTAGGACAGATGACTATGGCTAAATGCATATTCATTCACCTTTAAGAAGCATAAATCATTAATAAAACACAAAAACCAAAATTCTGTATTTTAAAGACACCTACCAATACTATCCTGTTAGAGTGTGCCTTGGATTACATATTGATACTTAAAAACATATCATATATCTAGTTTAAGCATTAAGTCTGTGATAGAAACCACAGATTACTTAGTATATGCTTAGTAACTGAAAGACAGCGATTCACCTGTTCCTATAAGTAGTCATATTGATTTTCTAAACTATATTCTTGTTTATATGTTAACACTATATTCTTTATGTTATTAAAAGTTGATGACTATGACAGCATAGTGATGCCTATAAGTAAACTCTCTACACTACCAAGATGTTCTTAGTTAGTATTTTAATATTATTACTATGTTTTAATAGAATCACTTTTAAAAACCAGAATTCTATACCATATTGCTAGAAGGGCTATAATGCTCTATATTCCTTCCTTCTACCCCTTTATTGGCCAAAGAGTCCGCGATTTGATTTCCTTCTCTAAAGATATGATTAATGGTGTAGTGGTTAAAGAAGGATAGCAAACTCATCCCTCTTTTAACAAGTCCATTCAATCTCCAATTCTGAGTATTACTAGTTCTAAATGCATTGATAATTATAGCTGAATCCCCTTCTATTTGAATATAATCTAGGTTTAGTCTTTTACACAGCAATAGACCTTCTATATGCGCATTACATGCTGCTATATTGTTAGTGGCTATGCCTAAATCTCCGTGTTTGTATGCTATTATTCTTCATGTTTCATCGTGAATACAACATCCAAACCCAGCCTTACCTGGATTGCCGTTTGAGGCACCATCAAAGTTTAGTTTGTGCCACCCTAGAGGGGGAGGTTCCCATACAAAATTATTCCTAAGATTTGTTTTATCTATTCCTTGTTGTCCTATAAAGGGAGGGATTTTTAACCCAAACCAAAGCTTCCTTAATCTTTCATCAACTAAGGTGAACAGGGTATCTCTTCTTCCTATCAGGTTGCAATTATTAACGACTTCACCTATTCATGCTTCCACTCTGTTTAAAAATTGGTCACTTGTCATTTTCTTATCCTTGAAGATTCATCTATTTCTTTCCGTCCACAATTCCCAGATAAGAATAGATGGGGCAATAATCCAAATCTTATCAAACAAGCCAAATTCCATCTTTCTGGGCCAATATTTAAGAAGATCATCTATATTATTGGGAAATGCAGTTTTCCAACTGAGTTTTTGGGCCAACCAAGTCCAGCAAGAGTATGAAACCTGGCACTCTATGAAGAGATGATTAATGGTTTCACAAGACTCTCCACATAATTCACACCTAGAGGGACCATGATAACCCATTTTCTGGAACCATTCTGCAGTCAAAATTTTATGTTGAGCTGCTGCCCATGTAAACATGCCAGCTTTTGGTAGGCAGTTTTTATTCCAGCAGAGATCTATTGGGAGCGTAGTTTTAGTAGGAGCTACATTAGTAAGATTAACATACCCGTCTTTGGTATTGTACTCACCATTTTTAGATTTCGCCCAGATGATTCTATCTGCATCCATCGATGGATTGATTTTCCTGCATTTTAGGTTTTCTTCTAAAGCCGTTCTAAATATACTAGGCAATCCCAAATTATCCAAGGGTTTCCATGTCCAGCCTAATGTCGGGTTATTATCAATTACATCTATATAATCCTTAACATATAAACCCCTATTAGTTTTAATGTTATCTATAGAGGGATCATCATTCAAGACAGTACTGAGAGGAGGGAGGCCACCCCATGAGTCATCCCAAAATAGGGCAGTCTCCCCATTCCCTATATCCCAGGTAATATTGTCCGTGATGACCTTCCTACACTCTAGGATAAAGTTCCAAATTCTAGAACCGTTTGGAGGAAGACCATGTCTGAAGATACTCAAATTGTCATTTCCATCTAACTCTTTGAATCTCAAGATTTTAGCCCATTCGGCAGAAGGATCTTTGTACATTTTCCATACCAGTTTTGCACCTAGAGCAATGTTATGTTGTTTTATGTTTTTAATATTCAAGCCTCCCTTTTCTTTAGGTTTGCACATCTTATCCCATGCAATCATTGCTAATTTTTCTTATCATTCGATCCTTGCCAATAAAAATTCCTGAGTTTTTTATTAATATCTCTCTCTATTCCTTTGGGAAGGCTCATGCACATCATTAGGTATGTTGGAATTGCTGACAAAACAGATTTGATCATCACTGTTTTGTCAGCAATAGTAAGCCATTTCCCTTTCCAAGATTCTTCCTTTTTGTCAATATTATTCAATACTCTATCCCAGAGATTAGTTGATCTATTACCTTTGTCTAAGGGCAGCCCTAAGTATTTACATGGTAGTTCTCCTTTGTTGAATTCTAGGGTTCTACAAATAGTTCTCTGTTCCATCTCCGAGGTATTTAGAAAATATATTTCAGACTTTCCTTTATTAATGTTTTGCCCTGATGCTTTAGAGTACAGGTCTAGGATATTTTTAATTGCTCTGGCTTCTATCAGTGTTGCCTTCCCAAAAAGGAGGTTATCATCAACAAATTTTTGATGAGTGCAGGCATCAACACCTTCAGAAATTCTTATGCCAGCGATCATGTTATTATCCTTGGCTTTGGTGAGGGTCCTACCTAAAGCTTCTTCCATAATGATAAAAAGAAAAGGGGATAACGGGTCACCCTATCTAATCCCTTGAGAGATACTGAAGAAACCAACCGGATTATCATTTAGCAGTACCGACATCTTAGGTCCAGATATGCATTCAAAAATTAGATTGATCCACTGTTTTGAAAAGCCAAAGGCTTCCAAACATTTGCACAGAAACCGCCAGTCCACCTTATCATAAGCTTCCTTGAAATCTAATATCTGAGCCTTAATTAGCAGCGGTTCCCTGATTTGAATATCCAGAACTAGTTGCAGACTTAATTGAAAAAGGTTTCCATTTACATTCAAGAAATGAGCATGCAATATAATATGAACTGTGACATATATTTCAATCTGAGACAATATTTAATTTGCAACAATGGATCAAAGGCTTAAACCAGTAAATATCTGACCTTAGCAAGGACAACCACCATAGGAGTAGATGAACAGCTGGTGAATTCAACACCTTACTTGAATGGCAGCAATTTAAGCATCAACTTGTACAATTACTGAGAATGGCCTTGATCATAAAACAACCCGAACACAGAGTTTTGTTCTGGAAAATATTTTAGGAATCACAATCTGCCTCAAATTCTTTTTCCTATGCCAATTAATGGCTCAAGCCGAAGGGGAGAGAAAAACTTTATTCTCAAACCCATTTCATCATGAACCTTCTTATCACAAAGTTGATCATGTGTGGCACCATCCAGCTAACACCATGCTCGACTCATATTAAAGTTCCAACTTTTGATACCTATTGTTACAGCCATATAGCTCTACCCAGACTTGATGCTTCTTGCTGTGTAAGTGATCACCGCTGCCGGCAATGAAGAATCTCATACTACAGTCTCCCGCAATTAACAATTAATCTGCTCCAGTAACCCCCAATGGAATGCCGATATAAGACTATAGATTGTTTTGAACTCCGCGGCAAGGTCATAGTTTGCTTGTTCAGAAACGCAAATCCTTATTTTCTTAATACGCCTCTATCCAGCCAACCTGCATCAAGAACTTAAGTCTGGAAATCTCCAGCACACAACTATAACCTCGGATCATATAGATATTTCCTCTTCAAGCATTCACAGCTTGAAACGTACTCAACACGGCTATTGCACAGGTCTATTATAGTTCTCCAGTGTTAGGGGAAAATATTGAAATGACAAATAGCTTCAAAACCACCCACGGCTTGTAGACACAGAAGCTCGACACTGAGAATGGCCCAAACTCCACGCACAGAAACAATAATCTTCGCCCATGATATTAAGAGGCTCTTGTAATGTTTGTCCAAAATAATAATTCAAGACACTTGATGTTTATCTGCCCCTTGCTTCTCTCGGCAATTAAAAGATTAATTAAATACGACTCCAAGGATTGTAATTGCTCACGGCAAATATAAACTAGCTTCTCCCCACAAATAATAAGAAACTCAATGCATAAATATGTTGCCGCTTAAAATATATCTTATGTTAACTTTGTCAATAACCAAGTTTATTAAAATCAAATCCAACAAATATTGCACGGCTCCAAAAATAATTATAATTGTCCAAGCCCCCAACAATTAGATATTAATACCTTGTTGCAGTTGTATTTTGGTTCAGCTCTTTAATTTCAAGTAATATTGATGTCGAACAAATTAGAACTTCTCACCATCGAATATAAAATATTCACAGTATAATAATTTATTTATTAACAAAGGATTTATCTCTTTGATTCTGAAACAAATTATTGATCCTTACAAATTTGTATTCTTAATTTTTCCCTTCTGAACTTCGCAAGCTGTAAATTTGTCTGTGATAAAACCTTTCTGTAAATTTGTCTCTGCTAAAACTTCACAGGCTCGCAGGAAAACCAGCTCTGATACCACTGTAATATCCCTGATGGATATTTTCCCCAAAATTTCAACACAGAAATTTCAAACAATATTTTGCATGCAATTGATTTCCAATTCATTCACAAATTACAAATACCCAGCTGAAATATAAATTCTGAAAAATAATATTGCATTTCAATCCTTCAGCAGATCAATAACAAGATCCAATATTAAACACAGAAACTACAGTCAGATTGGATAATAAGAAATAAAATTTTAAGCACAAGTGAGATACCCGTGTGATATCTCCAGCAAACAATGGGTTTCCGTCCAGCTCGAGGGTTTCCGTCCTCAAACTGGCTGAAAGCTGAAGCTTCCAAATTCTCCAAGAGAAATCCAAAATCAAAACATCATCCAAGCATGCCGAGAATGAGTCTCTCACAGTTCTTTAAAGCACAACTCTGTGACTCTTCATTTCCCTTCTGCTTGACTCTTCATATTCCTTTTTCTGTCTCTTTGTTTTCCCTTTAAAATATCAATTCCCACTAAAGTGATTCAAGTGTTCTTTTAATAATAAAGTGACATATAATAATATGTACTTTAGTTTAATAGTCACTTTATTAATAAATCATTTAATCTTCAGGCATTAAAATTATTGATCAAATGGACTCGGATAATCATGTGTGATAGCTCATTGGAAAGGTCTCGGCGAGACGCTCCCAAACCAACACTAAAATGTCAAGAATATTGAGCCCGTTGACTTACTATAAATAGTAAGTATCTGGAAACCCTGTTGAAACACTCTGATTGGCCTGAAACTGGAATTGCCTAGGCCAATTCTCACTCTAATCCCTGTAAAGTCCTGGTTAGCCCACGGGACCAAGACAAAATGGGCTAACGACAAATCATAAATTAATGGCCTAGAAAAATGGGACATTACGGAGTGTTATTTGTTTTGTCCTGAGTCACTACAAGACCTTATTATTTGAATTTGTTCCCCTCACTTTTTTGGTTTGTTGTAGTGAATCGTAAACAATAATTGAGTTTTGGATTATTCCTTTCTTTTTCTTACATCTTCCATGTAATTTGGATTATTCCTTTCTTTTTCTTACATCTTCCATGTAAGTGTCATTCTTGATGACATGAATTCTCCTATCTCATTATCTTTCATAATTATCTTTCATTCTTTTGTGTAGCCTTGGGATTGTATTTTTGGAGTAATTACTTCCTCTCATTTTTTTCGAAAGATTGTCCATTGTTGTATGATACATATATTCACATTTATGCAAGATGGTTTTTTAAGGGTGATATGTCTTGTTTAGTGGAATATTCTGTTCTACACTATTCAAAATCAAAGTATCCTTTTCATTTTCAGGCAGAATTCGGTCAGCTACAAAGCAATTTTAGATGTGAAGTTTCAATCCGGTTGGACCTCTTGAAAGTTCAAACAGCTCAAGAAGATTGGCAACGTCTAAAAGTTTATGTGTGAGTATTCAATAATCATATAAAGCATTTTATGAGGAGTCATATCACACATCAATAAAGATTCATTTCTACATTCATCCCAATATTTCAAACAGACAGTATCATTATGCTTATAAGACTTTTTCATTGTCAAATCATCTCTTGAAGACATTTCCAAATGTTAAGTCATATGGTAGAGCATAAGTTTAAATCATATACCTTTCCATTGTCCGTTTGTCAAGTTAACAGTGTGTTTATATTAGGAACTTTGTATCAAATTCATTAGAAATGAAACTTAGAATCAGCATAAACAAATGTTATAACACAATAAAGCAGAGTTTTCTACTCTTGTTTAACAAATATTGCATTTTCCATGCTTTCAACTTGAGAACATAAAGAGTGACATAACATTTGTGCAGCTTTCTCAAATTCTCTTGCACTGCTCATTAGGACATGATGATTGTGCATAGCATATCAAGCCACATGTATAATTAATTCTTCATATTCTAGGATGAATCTAAACAGGTATAGTTTAAAGAATTCTATCAGCAACATCTCATGTACTATTTGTTTAACAACAGAATATCCAAGCATGAATAAAAGTCAGCCCATTCAAGGGGCTTGATGTAAAAAAACAAAAATCTACCACAAAATTCCACCAAATGTGACAGTGACAGATAATAAGAAAATGTCAATATATGATCATCTATTTTTAATGACAACTAAAGAAAGTCTAAGGCTCTGACATAAAATTATAAAAGCAATTTAAGAGCGAGCTTCTGAATCCCATGAAGCCTTTGCCAATGCTATTTTTAACTGATATTCATTCGACATACATCATCTTGTACTATATGTATTATGTATCACCATTCAGGAAACCTTCTAAGGTTTGTCAGCTAGCTATTTAAGAAACATAAGGTTCATTATTCAGGATTTTCTAATTAGGTTGAAGGTCCTTGGGAGATTATTCATTTGAATGTACAATGATGTTCTTCAAAGACATATAACATATCAGGTTAAATTTAAGAGTGTAAGAAGACAGAACTGGCCTGGCAATCTCAAGTGCAAATCTCACTGCCTTTGCAGGTTGTAAACGCCCTTTCTTTTTGAGGTAACCGCTCAAGTCTCCCTGTAAACAATCTATAAATTCAGAACATAATTTATAGGCAAAGAAGAGCTTTATGCAGAGCTATACCACAATAGAGAAACCATTTTTATTCTGTCATATAAACATAATCAATAAAGCTAGCAGAAATAAGCACACTGTGATAAAAAACAGGTTGCATGAAACAAAACAGTGACCCTCACAAATTGGTTGTGCAGCTTCTTCCTGGCATGTGCATTCTATCAAATAAAGATAAATAGCACCAATATGATTCAAACAGAACAGCTTGTCTAACACTTTTACCAGTTTTGCAACTGAACCAAAGATTTTGATTCAGGTCTATAAAACATTAAAAGACTTTGGAAGATCAGGGTGAAAGATGTGATCAATAGTCCGGTATTCCCTCCTAATGTGCTCAATAGCTTTGAGACTACATCTCTCCAAGTGCTCTGAAAGTTGCATGCCTAAACACCATAGCATAAGTTTAGCATACAAATGCCTAATAATAATGATTATGTAGTTGTCAAGGTTGAAGATATCTTCAAATTTATGAATAAGATGAATTATGTGTTGTTACCACAACTAAGAAAAGCTTGAACAAATCACCTTGTTAGAATTTTCTGCCACAAAAAAGGTAAGGGATTCCAAACCATATTTGAGGAACTCAACTTTGAGGCCTTTTTGGTCTATTTCTTTTCTGGTAGACAACTTCAAAATAGCCCTCTTGATCTCACGAGTAAAGAAAACAATAGAAAACAACAATAGCGGGCAAACAATGATGTTAGGTTAGTTGAGTACATCGTGTAGAGAGAACTAGCACAGGGAGCCCATGCCTCAAGTTTGATGCATGGACAGCGATATTTTTAGAGAGGACTATTCCAAAAGGATTTGGGGCAGTGGTGATCAGCAAGGAGGGCAAGTCATCTAGAAACAAAAAACTCCCATGGGTTCATATCATAGTTCGAAAACTCAAACTCGAACTCAACTCAACAGCCCAAAAGTTTGACTCAAACTCCGCTAAAAACTTAGCACAAACTCAGCAAAAAAAAGTAACTCATAATTACACAAAAAAAAATCAATGCACTTAGAGAACATGAAAGTCTAATTTGACTATCAATTTGCCATAATTCAAACATTACACATCATATATCCTAAAACTCTCAAAATTTGAAATGTCAGTCACTATGTCTGTTATGTTCGGGCGCCATGACAATTTGAGCTCAGGAGTCTTGGAGCATGACTCAATTGAGTACTCTCTAAGACTCAGCCACACTTGGCACAAGAGTTTGGTCAACTTGGCTTGGCCAGCTAAGAGACTCGGGATTTTGGCGAATCTTGCACAGTACTCACTAAATCTTCAAACTATGGTTCATAGGTCAGAATCAATGGTGACGAGATGAGCTAGAGTAATTTATCGTGAGGCAACATCCCAAAGGCCTTCACATAATAACTCATGTAAGTTATCACTAGTTGTACGAGGGAGGTAGAACCAAACAAGATATGGGAAAGATAGGCACCACAGTCAATGGTGAAATCATAATCAGAGAGGATTGTGGTGTGTCTAGGATGGGGGAGATCTTGGTAGGATGGGGTGGGTGAAAGAGGGTGAAAATCAGCAAAGAGGTTGAACCATAGTTACAAGACTCGGACTCGCCTCGGACTCGGCAAGCTGGTTTCGGGCTTGGACTCAGACTTGGCGTCCGGACTCAGTAAATCGAAAAACCCAAGAAATTCAAAGATTTTTAAGGATTTTTTACTTTTTTCATGCATCATTTAGTCAATTAACATCAACTACACAATAATTGAGAACCTAAGCTTATTTTCATAGAGCTTTAACATAAACATCCTCCAAGTCATCTCACCCATACAACAATCCCTGCATCTCACCATTGGCATTCTCTATTACTTCATCCTCATTGTGAACTAACAACTCAGCCATACATTGTTTCAACTCATTGATGATTGCCACCCCCAATTTAGCTTTGAAGTCCTCTGAAACCAAGGCATGGAATTGAAATACACCCATGTCTACAATGTGCTCTTTTCCTAGAATGGATTTAACCAATCTTAATATTAGCACATTCAAGCAATTAAAGTTTTTCTACAAGTAGTGATCTGAAACCTCCCCTTCGCTCAAGGGATCATGACAT
>MU224979.1:301397-330623 GCA_018584345.1 Thuja plicata | reverse complement strand
AAAGGACATGCCTCTTCCCATTAATTATAATTTAATCAATCTTATAATGTTTCATCAATCAATTATTAATTTAGAATAATATAATAGATTAATATTAAATATTAAATTTTATATGATTAATAATAATATAACATAGATAATATATTATTATTAATCAACATATATTATATGTATTCTAAATGATCATATGACTGAAGCTACAAACATTAACAGTTTGGTACAGTTTGGCACACTTACTATGTATAACTGACTATTTCAGGGAAGTAAGGATTCCTATCTTAAGCAGAGCACCTGAACGGGTTTGTGGCGGTTTTGAGTTTTGGCACCCTTGGCTTGAGCAATTATTCGGAAACTTATTATTTATAGTAAGTCAGTTTCACGTAGTTACTATTTTTGGCAAGGCACTGGGATGTCGGGCACTTGAAGTATATATCAAGATTTATAGTTGATTCCTTGGAGGAGTTTTTATAGCCTGTGTTCACGATTATTTTATTATTAATAAAGTCTTACTTTATTAATAATATATTATAAAGGCCAATTATAAAATAATAAAGTGTTTGGGGCCAAGATATGTAATTAATGTCATTAATGACTTGATTAAATATGGCGCCCATTTAATGATATATGCCAAAGTCAATGTCATAAGTAAAAAACAAATATATTTTAATGTGAAAAGCAAAAGCAAAAATCGAACCAAGGGAGAGAAAATATATAAAGGTGCCTCATGAAATCGATTTCATTATGAATGATTGCTTTTCGACTTGGCTTGGAGTTTGTTCTTGGGAATTGGGAAGAAACTAAGGTTTTTGCAATTCTTTGCATTGGAGGGTGAGAATTCTTCAATGTTCTGGCAATTTGAGATGGTGAGAGATCAATCGATTTTTTCTTATCAGTGATGGCTTCACGCAGGAGCCATATTTGGGGCTTAACATTGACAGTAAAGGGAGTTTGTTGCATCAGATTGAAGATTAAGGGCAGGAAATTGCTATAGCAACCAGCTACAATAAAAATGCAACTTTTGTCACAGTTTTGAAGTGACTTTGAGGCAACCACCAGCTATCCCTAGCCACGTGAGTCCTCAAGGCCAGGCGTTTAGCCTCCAACTTGGTTCGATATGCATTTGGTGTTTATTACACCTCTAAATTGGGCGTCTAGAGGATAATTTTCATTGTATCATGTTTTGGAAGGGTTTCAGGCAATACTTTATGGGCTGCAATTGATCTTCAGGTTTTTCTTTTAATGTTGCAATTCCATTTCCAGTTTCAGTAATTGCAAATGTTGCTATGTTATTATCTATTGATTAAATAAAAGATAAATTCATGTCAGGATTTTGCAAGCTTTAAATTCATTTTATGCATTGTCAATTAATCCCAAATTTATATATATTTATTCTCAAAGAGACAAAATAAACAAATTTTGCAAAACAACAAAATTCAAATAATAACAAGAGTGGATAGGGGTTGAGCGAGCTGGGCTCATCACATGATATCTCAAAAAGCAAAAATATATTGTAAATTCGGTAGGAAGACCATATAGTACCCTTACAATTCCAACAAGCAATGGAAATGCCACCACACACATAGAGACTCAAGTTTGTCACCACATTCATGGTTTAAAGAGTGATCACCCAACGGGTTGGTCAAAAATGAAAGCCATACAATCTTGGACAATAAGCCACTTGCTCTTTCTTGGTAGCTACAACTTGAATACAAGCTTGTTGAAGCTCCTCTACTTCAAATCTTGTAAGAACCATTACCTAGATAAATTTGTTGGGGCAAGAAGAAGAGCTTCTTTTTATCCTCAAGAGTTTGTAAATGTTCTTTCACGGATTTGCCTATCCATCAAAGTAGGGAATGCTTAATTTGCCCACCTTCCTCTCTAGTTTAGAATGATTATCTATGTTTCCTCATCTTGGTAGATGTTTCATTCTTAGGTCCATATATTCCTTCAATGACATTTTCGGTTAAAAATCACCGTCCAACCAATCTTGCCTAAACTGATCTTGTCGGTCCACCAAGATCGACTCTGCCTCTTCAGGTTGTTCACTTTGTTAAGTGAATGTTGGAATCATAGGTCTTGAACAAGTGGTTGGTATCCTTTGCTTTGGGCTTCCATTAATTGATTGTCCATCTTGTTCTCCTATATTTCCATTGTTGTTAATGGTAACGGTTATCACTCTATGTGTGAGCATATCCAATAGTTGGGCCATCTTGTTTTGAGTGTCCTGTTAGGCGACGAATCAGTCCATCTTTCTGTTGAGGCCTCCTTCCACACCCATTTCTTGTTTGCCCCTTTAAGTTTGTCCAGATTTCTTTCGAAAGTAAGTCTTGAGTTCGTTATCACTCATCAACTTCGTAGAATGGTAAGATTATTAGCTCTAATACCGTTTGTAATGTCCCCTTTTAGGACAACTAAGGGATTGTCATTCTTCAATTCATTAGATTTTGTAATAAACTTGTGTAATTCATAATATGAATATAATTATATATTAAATGACAATAATCAATGCCACTTGCTATCTCTGAGTTGTACAATTAAGAGTATGCTTAAGTGAATTGATATATTTTTGCACTAAGTGCAATGATTACTTAGGATATCCGCTATATCAAATATGGCAATGCAAATATGCAATGAGATATGATATTGCTTATAGCAATATGGATTTTTTGTCTCTGATCCATATTATTGTTGTGTCTGATCTTGATATATTAACTTGCAACAATATTGTTGATGTTGTGTCTGATATGTGCTTTGATCCCTTGCAATCAATGGTGTCGTCTCAAATTTAGATTTATGTGCTTACAACCAAATTAGCCAAATAGGTAATTGCTCATATGAGCATATCCAATCAAGGATTATAGGTAAATAAGTTTCCAAGTCCAATGACGTTGTTGGAAACGATTGTGAATTCCTTCTTATATCTTGTTTGTGGAATGATAAAACACATTGCCAAAGGACATGTCTTATTGTCAACTCCTTTCCCTTGTGTTAATTAGATCACTTCATGACAATCTCTAGTTGCTACATACATAATCCTTATTAGTTTGTATCTAATAAACATAGCATCCTTTCATTATGAAAACTAGTTAGTCATCCTTACTGATTAATCTCCTTTACTAATAACTGTCAAGGTAAACCGCTGTATTAACATGCCTCTTCAAGGATAATCATTCTTCATTAATCTATATTATGATCAATGGTTAACACCCATTAGTTAATATTGATTAGTGGAGGATTAATGTCCTAAGATTGATCGATTTATTATTCATTAATTGATATGGCTTAATATTATCGATGTCTTTTAGAGAACTGTTATCAACATGACTAATCTTTAAGTTGATTAATCACAATAGTCGTTGTGATTACCTTTGATCTTCTTCCATGATATATCCATCTCAAACTTAGTCGATCTGTCCATTCCACTAACATGAATACCTTGTAAGTACAACGTATCTATACTTCCTTGATATGATCACTATTCCTTATCAACCATTGATGCCTTTGTGAACTTCCCTAATACGGTGACTCAATACTTGTCTCAGTTGATCGACCAATTGATGCTCTAGTCTTTTCTCACCACCTTGCAATGTATATGTTACGATCAGGTATCTCACCTGTAAATGATGATCGATATCTTCAATTGATATTGCCACTAATCAATGTAACATTATCACTGTTTTCTTCCCTTCGATGCTTGGTGACTATACTTGCTTTTGATTAGTCTTCCTTCCTTTTGAATACTGACATAGAACCTACTCGTACTAAATCGATCTATTCATTAATCAATGCTTCTAATTTTTGTTTATCACTCTTCTTGCATAGTTCTGACCAACCCAACTACTAATCAATGATCTGCAATGGAAGTGTTATTCAAGAGTCTTCATACAGGTATGATGATTGACATGCAATGCTTAATAGATTCCCTCCATCGGTGCATAATTTCCTAATAATAGGATCCATAGGAATATTTGTTCTACATTGGATGAATCTTGGATAGTCCTTGATTGATCTGAAGTGGTTGATAACTTAAAGTCACTACTTCAATACTTGACTTTATGCCTATAGCTAATCAGTTTATAAACCTTTTGCACTTATACCATGAATGTTCTTCATGTCATCTCCTTGACTCTTCTTCATGTGAGACTAATTGACTTAATCATTACTTTTGGAAAGGTGATCATCATCTTTGACATATCCTCATACTCTAAGGAAAATCATCTTATTAATAAGACTTCACGGTTTTCCAAATGCTTTATTCTTCTACTAACAACTGGTTATGTAAATCTCCCTAACTTCTTACTAACTACACATAGGTGCTGAAGGACTGGCACTCCTTGACCACAAAAGTACTTTATTGCTTTTATGCTATTGGTTTAAGGATGGGGACGTCACATATGGATGTGCTAAATGTAAAAGAAGAAATGAGTAAGGATGTCACTAAGAAAATCTGAACCACAACATCAAAGACAATGGAGAGTCGAGACAAAAGAGCAGATGCATAAAGGTATTCCAAATTAACCTCTTATCTTTGCATATTATAGAAAACTCTTAAACCCATTCAGGTAAACGACCTTCAACACATTCTAAAATGTTTGTGTTTAATGCTAGGCCAATTGTCTACACAGACACAAGTTCAATTGCATGACAAAACCAAGTGGTTGATCCTGCTAGTTAGATGAAAAAGGGTTATAAACTAAGTCACAAGGTTCGAATTCGAATTCATGTTCGACAAAAATAAAATTTGGATAAAGTTTGGCAAGAGAAAAAATTCGATATTACATTCAACTAATATAAAATATATTTTTTAGATTTTCAATTATTAATATATATAAAAATATAAAATTTAATATACTTATTTAAGTTTATTTATTTTTATAATGTTTTAGATTTCTAATTATAAACATATATAAAAATATAAAATGAAATGAAAAGGCCAAAGAAGGCATTTGGATACAAAAAATAAAATATATTCGATAGTTCTAAAATATTAAAAGCAGCCTTTTAATAGTGTATCTTTTATCGGCAAGACTTGCATATGATTATTCAGCGGACAAGAAGACTTGCATGTGAACAGGAAGAATCCAGGGAAATGATCGTGACCTGCAACATCTGAACTGGAACGCTGATCTGGAATTGCTCACTCACTGCAGTTTAAAGATAGTTTTTCAAAAACAAACTTTATGCCCTTCTCGGTACGAATTTGGGGCGAACTTAAATGAATTTTCAGGATTTTCATGAAGCTCGTCGAATTTCGAATTTCTTCCTTGAAATTCGGCGAATGCTGTGACTTACGCTATAAATGCTCAAATGGATATTTGGGCTGAACGTAGACAAACAAAGTGGTGAATGCCAGCTCAAGAATTAAAAAGACAATTCCTCAAGATTGAGCAAGTCTCATAGCCTAGCCACAAAGGTTCAAAAGCCATCTTATGGGGATATATTCTTTTTAAATAAATATGTTTCATATCTAACTAAACAAGGGATTTTAGACAAGAAAAACAAGAAGCAAGAATATAAATAGAGTAGCATCAAAAGCAACAAAAAAATAGATTATCTTGGGCATTATTTCTACGCATTGATTTTAGGGATTCAATTTATAAATTACCATGCATGTAGGATGTTCTTAAAACATAATTAATAGATATGGATATATGCAACATGATTTTAGACACTCATTGTAATGTCCCCGTTTTAGGATTGCCTTTAAGCTTGCCCAAGCACCTTGTAAATATCAAGTCTGCTGACTTTCTCTCTTTGGATGCTGACTTTCTCTCAGATGAGTGTTATTGCTCAATGGTTCAATCTTCCTTGATTAATGCCTTGAGGTACGGGTGAGTGATAAATGATGAGCCCCCTTCAATGCTTGGAATGAATCCTCCTTTATACTTTATTGATGGAAGGATCACCACCTTTCATAAGGATTGAGTCGCCACTTTTCATTGTTGCCTTTGAGAATGATATACTATTCCCCAAATCAATCTCCCCTATTAATCCCTCCTCAAATGAAACCGTCTCCCCTTTATATCCTCCAATGTGAGGAAGAGTCACACCTCTTCATAATGGTCACAGCCTTCCACAATTACCACCCTTCGAAAGGGTCACAACCCTCCATCATTGCTGCCCCTTTGAAAGAGTCACTTTCTTATCTTCTTCCCATTCCATTCTTCTTCCCTTAATGCTTCCTTAATTCCTTCCCTCTATTATTTTGTCCTTTATATCCCTCCCTCCAAATGAAATTCTCTTCTCTCCCTTTTATATCTCATGTTTGAGGGAGTCGCAACTTTTCATTTCATGCCTTTTGACCAATTACACTTAATTAAATTTTGATTATATTAAATTTTATTTTTATTCTTTTATATTTCAATTTATTACTATTACTTATTAATAAATCCTATTTCAACAAGGGGGCATTACACTCATTAATTTGCTTATGAACCATGAGAGTTATGTAGGTCATTCGCAACATCCATGTACCAAAATCAGCATGATTCTTTTTCCAGAACTACATGCAAAAAGTAATTATATAGGCCATTTTGATGAAACTACCCAAATAAAATAAAAAGTATCAACTAAAGAGTCTGTTTATAACAGTTCTATTTGGAACTAACAAAGCTTTCATATTTAAAACATAATTGCAATCTTATCATCTAAAGTATAGTAGAAATCAAAATGTTCTGGTTCTGCTTACATTTGATAGATATTCTGCAACAATCATCATTGGAACATTTTGAGTAACAGCACCAATAAATTGAACCACATTAGGATGTCGAATTTTTTGCAGCAGTGTCAACTCATTGCGGAATGATTTCCTGCTTCCACGGCATAAGTGAACTGTTAGATATCACCCATCAAGTATCTCTTAGTGACTTTTGGGTGCATCAATCTTATTTACTATGCATTGTATGCAATATCCGGTACCATATGTATACTGTGTCTAACAGTAACTTAGAAGTGTTAGTATGCAATATCCAGTACCATATGTATACTTTGTCTAACACTAACTTAGAGGTGTCCATACATAAAGGTAAAAGCTTAGTTTTTGTAAAGAAATCTATGCTAGCTATTATTAAAATATCCCAGTAACATTGCCTTCTATAATAGTGCAGGAAAACCATAGGGAAATCAAGGAATAGTTATTGATTTGTTACTGATATCCGCATAACTTATGCCACCTAGACAGAACTATGGTTTCTGTTCCTTAGAAAGTTAGAAGAGTTACTGACTAGGTTCAGGTATGGCTAATTTCTCCAACAATCAATGTCATTTAGATAAGTGTGCAAGAGTGGTATTAGAACAAGTAAGGTTGTCAGGGCTATGGTATACATCTCAACATAGTGAAAATAAATTGTGAAATGCATGAAAAAGGAGCATTATAGAGAAGCAATTGAAAGATCACAATATTCAAGAAAAAAGGCCTGAGCAAACAACTAGTGAATTCAACAAAGACTAGCAATCACTATCTGATTCATAAGGCTCTGGAGAAGACTATGAAGGATCAATATGCTGAACTCAAAATATGATCAACAACAGGTAACTCGTAGTTTTGTCAACAGAGTGAAACTGTAACAATTAGATAGTAGGTGGTTATGTAACTGCTGCAACGAAAAGAAAACTACCATCTGATGATTACAACTTGTTTCATGACAACTGGCAGAAAGGAGAGAATTTGAAACAAACAGCCAACTTTTTCACATGTAAATCTGTTTTGAGGATCATTTTAATACACAAGTGGCATGCTATAAATATATGTTGAGAGCATAGTTGCATCATTAGAGGCAAGAGTGAGTGTTGTATAGGCAAGAGTGAGTGTTGTATGCATTAAGTTCATGGTGAGTTTGGGAGGTTGAAAGTGAGGATAGGAGCAATTTGAGTTGTATCCACTTGTTATATTCATTCTTCAGCATTAATAACATCGAGGTAGTCAAGCAATTGCTGCTACCAAGCTGCTTTTTCTCCTCAGGAAGTTTCCAAGATAAAATCTATTAAGCATCCATGATGAATTCTTTCATTTACATCATTGTTTTTCTCTGTTTTGAGCAACATATACTCCTCTAAAGTCCATTTGATTTTAAGCAAGTAGAACAGTATTAGGTAATGTTCTACTGAATTCTACATTTGAATTACTATCACTTTCAGGGGCTAAAAACATCAACAAAGAGAAGATAAACAGAAAGACAGTGATCTCAAACAATCTCTCCAAGTATAGGGAAGAACTGGCTACTTAAGATTATTGTTGATCTGTATCAGAAATTTGTGGCAAGGAAAAATTATTTACTTTTCAAGCATAGCTACTTTAAATGAAATTTGCATTATTGATATTTTGATGTTGATATTAACATTACATTGGTCATTCATGCTCTCGAAGGATCTGCCACAGTAAAGTATAACAGCATCCAATCTACAAGTTAAATTGCAGTTGGAGATCTCCCCAAACATGGAAAAACAAACATAACACTTTATACACTGATATTACCAAAAGGTAGTAGGCATGCTTTTTCCAGAGTCCATGAAGATGATTTAAGAGTGCTTCCAGATTAAGCTGTGTGAGCTTTTCTGGATTAATCCAAAAGCACTATAAATCATTAACAAGAAGCAACAATTCAAATTCTATCCATTAAGAAATGTCAAAGCAGTAAATAAGGTCCATCAAAAATTTTGCAAATTAATTCAGTGCTACCTCCACTATACAGTTTCCCAAAAAATATGCAGCATGTCTCATTTTTCTTAGCAGTTGAAACTGCATCTAAACGATTCATTAGAAAGTATCACCCTCATCACAAAAATGACTTATATTGAGCTTTTTTTCATCTATCAATTCTTATAAAATACAATAATTTTGAATGTGTCAATACAGACCATCACAATGACTAGATAATTACAAATACTACACAAGACTTTCACAATTCATGAGCTTGAATAAATATTTTGGAAAAAAATTGTGTCAATTTTTTGAAACAATGTTTTGCATCACACTTAGTGATTCATCAATGGGGTGAAAGAGAAATGAGATTATGTAATGTCCCCAAATTGATAGAGAATAAATTAATTAAATTAATTAATTAATTGGTCCCAATTTAAAAGAAATATTATTAAGGACCTTTAATTAATTAATGGGGGGCCCGTTTTTATCTTATTGTCCGTAGGTGTTTACCATGTCGGCATTCTTTTGTAAACCCGGCATGTAGGTAGTTATTTGTATATGTGAACTTTGATATTTATTCGATATTGCGATTTCCAGTTGGAGTTTTGTTGTCTGTCATTTCGGAGGTGAAAGACGTTCCCTATTTGGTATTTGCAGTTTCGGTGGGAGTAACTCCTCACCCTATTCTGCTCTGGCTTGGTCTGAAATTGGTGTACTGAAGCTTATTTGTTATAATCTGAAGTGCTATCATTATTTACTCTCGTATGCATATATTTGCATCTATGCGTAATACCTGGTATCATAATTTGTTAACTACGACATCATTGATCTCCAAGTCCGAAGGCATAAATCCAATGCACGAAGATCAACTCCATACCCACCAATGTTCCGTGGAGGCCCAAACCCAAACATCCCAAACTGAGACACTTCCTCGTACAGCCAGACCCAAACATCCCTGTATGGTCAGATCATAACATCACCGTACGCCATCAGGAAATACCACCATACGGCAATATTGTTCCCTCATCGTACGACTTCAGTTGTATGGACATTACCAAGCTCACCGTACAGTTGAGTACACACATCAGATCCGTACGCCAACATCATTGGGATCTGTATGCCATATCTGGACATTCTAGATCGTACATCGTTGACTGGTTCGTACAACTCATTGGGCGCTAGGAGAAGTACACACAGATTGTTTTCTTACACGAGGTCATTCGCCTGTATTGAGCGTAGAGGCGGGGACATTACAGATTAGGATTGCAAGATTAGCTCCATAACCACTTGTGATGCAAATGAGAGTTATCGAGGGTAGCAATAAAATTTATAAAAATAAAATTGATTTTCTATTAAAATAAATAAAACGAAAATTAAGATTTTTACATTACAGATCATTCCTAATTACGTTGATATAAAAAACAGAAACAAATGGACTTTGTCTGAATTCTATCCTCAATAGATGAAGTCCACTTTTAAATGCCATGTTTTTAGTGCCTTATTCAACCCTTCAAATGTTTTACTAAATTTTGAACCCATTTCAAAAATGTGTCCCTGCTACATGTAGACTCCTCAACTATATCATCTTTAAGGTACATTCAGCATCCATTTGATGGATCCTGCATCCAAATTGAACAACACTGGCGAACACCATAGTTATTGAAATCATTCTATTATAAAGAAATAATATCCTTAGTCCTTAAAGCTTATTTCTTGTCTCTTGAAAACTCTTTGAGACAACCCTGCTTTGTATTCAACAAGTATCCCACCTGCTTATACTATAAAGACACTTACATCTTATCACCTTTTCACAAATGCAACATACTAAACAACTAGGTTATCTTTTTTTTAAATATCATATTTTATTTTCATTCTTTTCTAACATTTACCTTTCCAACTTTAGATTACCAGATTCATACCCCCCTAAACATGTGATCAAGAATGCTTCTTGTGATCATATTACTTCAATCGTAATTACTGAATGACCTAAGGATGGCCATCATTCAGCTTAGTTACCCTAGTTACAAGTAGAAGCAAACTGTCCCATTTAACAATGTGATAGTATTCGTCATCTTTGTACACTATAGGAGATAAAGAACATAAGCATTTTTTAGGATGTTTTTCCTACTATGAGATCTAGGAGAACCATCATTTTCTACAGGGAGACACAAAGCATTCTTTGTCCTTATTCTTGCTCTATCATGGTCATAATGGCTACTTGATTCTCCAACAGATGCCTTTTGCTTCTATTAGGAAATCAATCCCATCATTAATCATACATGGGTATTTATAGGCTTTTACCCAACCTAGGGTTTAGCCACCAACATAACTTGGCCTTTCCCTACATTGACACCTAGCAATGCAACAACTAATCGTCAATTTTGGGCACATGGGTGCTAAATGGGATCCAACTACCACCCATTATATAACACCATTTGTAAACCTCAAAAGCCCACCTGCCCTTATCCCTTCTTCAAAGATCATCTTATGCATGTCCATCGCCAATCAGTGAGCAATGATCCTCCTCAAACATTGGTGACAAACATTGCAAATATGGTGTAGTCTTGGTGCCAACATTTCTCTAACACTATCTACTTAGCTGTCCCAAGTAAAGCCTCAAGACATTTGGCCTATACTTCAACGGTCTACCACAAACACCTCCCACTCGTGTATTGCTAAAATCATTTCTTGAGTGAAAGATTTTACTCTCTTACATGCCTAAATCGCTTCAATATAGAGATTCTTAATTCCTCCTTTAGACCTTGCCACTTTCTAAGCACTTTTCCTTGATTATTTCTTCTGAGCAACCCATTGCTTCTTGGCCTCTCCCGCCTTTTTGGCCTTCTTAATCTTCCCTCAAGATTCTTTGTTGTACTTGCTTCTTTTACTACCTTGCTTAGAACCTGTTAGCCACTATTAGTCCTTGGCCCTACTATCCTTACCATGTCAGCCGGAGTCATACACACTCGATCCAACACTCCCTATTTTAGCAGCTTGAACTTCAACAACACTTCCTTCCAAGCCTTGCATCACCTTTAGTAATGCTTCAACTTGCAACTTCTTTGTGGGCTGGAGGCTCTCATCCATCACAATATTCAACCTTATCCAACAATAAGCTTGGCCTCTTTCTTTACATTCTCCTCAGTTCTCTTTATATCCTCCCCACACTATTTCAAAGTCACCAAAAGTTCCAACTTTCATTTCTAAGTTCAGTCATAAATCTCTTGTTTTCAAACATCCTTTGTATGCTTTTATGGAATCCATCCCCCACTATTCATGCCACTTGGGTGTCTAGTATCTTCATGCCCCTTATCTTTACCACATCCTCATGCACATGCATTTCTCCTTTAGGTAAAATAGTTAGTGTATACATCACCATTTCCGCTACTACCTCACTCTACTTTTACCATGTCTTTTAAATGTTCTTCTAGTGAGTTTTTCATTACATTGCCAACTATCAGCTTGCTCATGGCCTCAATAGCAAATGTAAACACATCCTCTCTATTCAACGAAGAGGCGCCTACACTACTTCCCCCATCATTAAGACCTCCATATCATTCCAAAGACTTCAAAAAAAAAGGTTTATAAGTCTTCCATCATGGTTATCCCTTGTGATTCTATGAATAAGACCCTCAATATTAGCTGCATCAAGTTCAGCACCTCCTTTCTATCCCTCCATCTTTTCTTTCACCCTCTCCCCTAGCATGGGTTTTGCAGACTTTATTTCAACCTACTGTCGTGCTCTCAGGAGTTCCATTGAATAATTTGTTGTCATTCAACCCCTAGAGTCCTGTAATTGTTGCTGCATCAACTTACATCTTTTCCTTTCTTCCTGTGACAACCTTTAACTATTACTCAATACTATCACCTTCTTCTACAAGGAGCTTTTATTTTTATTTTTGCAACAACCTCCTTTTCAGTTCTTCCACTAGCCTCTACTCCAGTTCTTCCATTCTATTCTGCATATTCAGGTCTTACAGCATCAGGATTGGATGCTAAGTAGTGCCAGAACAAGTCAGAACAAGTCTTTGGATGCTAGTGTCCCATCTAGATGCTTGTGTACAATCTTGATGCTTTAGTCCTCCGGGAGTGCTGGAGTCCTCCCATACTACAGATAGAAAATATTTCTGTGCCTTGGACGAGAAAAATTTGTGAGCGGAAGTTGTTCTCTATGGCCTTGTGACTCTAGAGAATTTTAGAACTTGTCCATATGTATCGTCATTGAGAAGTAATGCTAATAATTGCAATGGGGTGCATTCACAAAGATGTCCTATTGTCCAACCTACGCTTGACGAGAATGTTCTCCTAGTCTTGTGATGTCTTGTAAAAATTAAAACCCTTCGTTGCTATTGAGTATGGTATGGTGCCATCTTCCTCAAAGGTTAGGGTATGTTGTTGTGTCGAAGTCTTCCGCTTGTGCAGTGTCACATTGCAACAGAGGCATCATGCTTAATCTTATTGCACACATTTGTACTAATGTGTTGTAAATGTTGTATACTTTTGTTTCCAAAAAGGTTGTGTTTTCCTAGCTAATGTTCTGTGTGGTCTAGGTCGGGGCCATACATGAATCCAAAAGGGCGCTTTTAATTTTATTAAATGTGAACGCAAACTACTCTAAAAGCCACTGTAAAGATCGTGAATAGCAAGTACATATTAGTCATAGTAGGTTAGTTTTTGTTTTACAAAGAGTTTCCATTTTCTGTCACACTAAAAGGTGCGAATAAAAATGCCAATAAGATCAAAAGGGATTCACAAACTTCTGACTAAATATTGAGGTAATTTAGTAATCTCTGAATTTGATTTCAGTTGTTTTGGAATCACATTATGAATTGATTGTCTTGCCTTACAGGCCAAAAGCTGAACAAATAAGAGCCTTCTTATGCCAATGAAGAACATATGTATAATCATTATAAATTGTTCATTAAATTGAAGACTTAAGATTAACAGTTGTTACATTCAGAACTGTTACAAATTGACGTTATTACTGTTAGATCTATTACAAATAGAGGTTATGACAATGAGAGCTGTTACAAACAAAAGTCTTCAAAATGTAACCTTAGAAATTGTCATAAAACTTGAAGCTGATAAGTGAAATTTTGTTTACCAAGCAGCAATCAAAGAGGAAAGTAAAAGGGAAGTCTAATATAGCTTAGCTAATGAATACAATAACTAAAGAAAATGCCTAAAACATAGAAACAACCTGAAAAGACAATACCAAAAACAATCAGCATAAAACATAACTTACAGCTATCTAGAGATAATCAGAAACCATAAAATCTAATCTAACTTGGCTAATGAAAAGAAAATGCCTATAACATAGAAACGACCTACAAAAACAATAGCAGAAACAATCAACAAAAAACATAACTTACAACTTTCTAGAGATAAACAAACACCATAAAATGTATAAATAGTCTTACAGATATGATTGTAAATAACCAAAGAATGTCTATAAATAAAAAATAAAATGCATAAATATCAGCAGCTACGGTTCTTGAGTTTCATCTTCCACAATTTTGATGGTCTGTTTACAGTTGCAAGTATAAATACGCATGTTCCTTCTATGTAATTGATATTTAGACTTGTATCAGTAATTGTAGAGAGTAAAAAATATTACACAGTAGTGTTTGTTGCAATATTGCATGTAGTTTACAACTGGAAATACAAAGAGAAGCCATGGGCCATCTTTTGCTAATCTTTTTCCCACAATGGGTTTTCTATGGCAAATTTTGACAATGGTGATGTATTTTTCTTTGTCTTTTCAAATTTCTAGTTAATTTCTATATGCTTATTTATTTCCAACACAATAGCTATTAGTCATTACTCTACATTAAGTTTAATTAATTAGAAAAACACTCAGGAGCAGCAGATAATTCATTTGATTTAAGCCATTAACACTTGCAATCCATTTTGGTAAGTGGCTACTGTAATCTCAAAGGAAATTACTGAACACCATACAGAGCATACACCATATTGGACAACCTACCGACTAAATAAAGGATATATGAGGCCAAATTAAGTCTCTTGAGAGCTTAGATTGCATTTGTTAAGTGTAAAAAATGGAGCCTGTTTTTGAAATATCATATGATTAGCCCTTGGATGCGACACTGAACAAAACTTGTCTTTCAATTTTTTATTTTCAGTCAGCTTTGACCCATTTCAACTTTAAGTCATCTCATAATGATCCCTATGAGTAGTCATTTACTCTAATAACAATTTTATATCCTCATATATGCTGTTTCTAAGGCATTACATGCTCTAAAAGCTGAACAAATGCAGAATAGAAGTTAACAGGTGAAAATCAAAAAGCCATGGGTTGTATTCACCATTCCTCCCCTTTAATAACAAATGCTTAATAATGATTGTAGGCTAAGCGAGTCCCTTGCCTTACAATTATTACCAACATACATGAGGAAATAAAATGGCATTTGAGAAAACAACTAATCACAGTGGTCATCTTGAGATGACTGAAAACTCGTATTGGTCAAATCCCATAAAAACAAAAAAAATCACAAATGTCAGTCAATGTAAGTGAAAATATTCTCCGTAATCAAATGACACACAACATCAGGCATTGATAGATTATGTGCAGAGGAAATGACTGTCTTCCATGCATCTGTGTCCACACCCATTATTGTCCAAGTGACTTCCAACATATATATCAGTAAAAAAAAAGAGATATTACTAGATTTGAGATAAAGAAATATCAGCTAATTACAACAACACTCACATGCTTTCAGCGTCGGAACAATAATGCTTATCAAGAATCTTCACGGCAACTTTTGTTCCATTCCACTTTGCTAACTGATAGCTATCCTGCTTGCATATTGCAAATAAGTCAATTTTTTTGCTGCTTAAGACGGTTTAAAACTTAACCCATATTAGACTGATCTTGAATGGTATAGAGAATAATATCCTAACCAAATAAATACAATGAAGTATGAACTGCAATAGAAAAAGTTTATATCATTAAAATTTACTTTGAGCAAAAGCATATCAGACCACACTCTAACTGTCAAGAGGAACATCCAACCCACATGGGGAAAATCTTACCACATCTGCAATTATCATGAATGTAAACTCCTTATATTTAGCCAACTTCTATGGGAAAAAATTCAGTAATTATGTTCATTCTATAGAAAACTCAAAAACAAGGACAACTGAGACAGTTTTACAGCTCACAGGTTGGCACACCAGGGAAAGTCTTGAAACTGTGAACAGATAGTTATTAAGTCAATACATAGTAAACACACTCATCAAGGCTGACCTTACTCATACATGAAGGTTATCAAATGATTCAATACTATTGTTTCCTTGATTATAGTACTCAAAAATAGTTCATTTGGTATTTATGATGAGACAAAATGCCATCAACAGTGTACTCGCACCAATCTTATTGGAAGGCGGTTGTCTACTTTAAATTAATCAAATTCAGCAATAAAATTCACTTTCAATGAGCTTGTGAGGCCTGCCTATAGCCTAATTGCTCGGCAAATGCAATGTCCTCAGTATTGTAGCACCCTTATTGTACTCCCACTTTGCAATTAAGCATTATTATCCCACTAAGGTTATTTTAAAAAATTGTCCTGTGTAAAAAATATTATATTATTATTCCTTTGATACCCGAGTCCAAGATATTCACATGTTCCTCGTACAAATATTATCAATGATAGTTATCACAAAATAACAGCATTTTTCATTCAAAGTTAAGTCGTGCAAAAAAATTCAGACTTCATTCTCAAGTTCACAGATGCTACCCCTTAGGTCATAATTTAAAGCCTATGAAAATGTTTTAAACTAGATCAATGTTCATTAAAATCGCATCAATTAAGTGAGAAGCTTCAAGAGCTGCTAGTTTGCATTTTAAAAGGTACCACAGTTTTCTTAAGGCATTATTCTGGGCAGTTAAACCTTTTGTAATTTCTGCACCTTTCTATCTCAGTAACCACATGTATTTGTAAATGACCAACCAATCCCACTTATGATTATGACTAAACATAGTCACTGATGTCAAAGATGCAAGACCTGATCATAAGGGATCCAATCAAATTTTCTCAATCTCATTACACATACATACTCAAAATAATTTCATACTGTTGATCAGCTGGTACAAACCTTCTTGTCCATTCACGTAAGATGCATTTCTTCGAAAGGCTCTAAAGGTAATTAATCAATCTTAATGATTAGAGAGCATAATATCAGCAGTCTATACATGTCAACTTATTAGAAGGTTGTTGACTACTCCCTGATAAATTGAATTTAACTATAACATATCAGATTACTCCCCCTCAATGAGCTTACCAGACCTACTTGTAACCTAAATGCTTAGAGAAGCTACAATGTGAAATGTATCACTATCAACACCTACTTGTTTTCCCATTTTTGCAATTAAATATTATTTATCACTTTAAACTTTCACAGTGCACAATTGTTAGAGATGGTTTCTTGATTGATGCCATTGAAATTTTATTATTATATTTCTGGATTACATTGGGTTTGTGAATAATATCATGTTTGATTTATGGTTTTATTGAAGGTTACTCCAATGTAACATTCAAGGCCAGGAGTCTATGAAAGGATATTCCAACACTGATCACTGGTGTTAACAAAAAATTGTGTAGAATATCACCTTGTAGAATGATACGAGTTACATATTAGGCAATGATAAGACTGCATCAATACAAGCTATTTGGGATGATAGGTGGAACACCACAATTGAAAGATATCATCTAATGCCTAGTTAGAACTTCTAAAATCATTATTAAAATATTATTATAAATAGTAAGATGCAATTGTTAGCATGTTGCTAAAAAGGTATTACACAACTTCTCGAAACTCAAGCCCTCGTGATTTAAAGACATACCTTAGGGATGTCTTTATTGTGGATCCCCTCACCCCAACAGGAATTCAAATTCCTTCTCCTTTAGCAGGGTAATATCAGGTTTTCCATATCCCCAGTGCCTACTCCTCTTTGCAAGGTTGTTTGTGGACCCTTAAGCCTTCTCATGTTTCGCTCCCAAATTGTATTTAGTATCATGTTTCCCCAATCCTTGCTTCTCCTTTGAGATTTCTTGCAAACTTTCAAGCTTCCTCATTCTCCTTTCCAACTTGCACAAGGTATCTTGGAACCTTAAACTCCTAGAGGCTTTCAAGCTTTCTTTTCCCCTAGTTCCTTTCGCAACCGGTATTCCAAAGTCCCAAGATCCCAATCCCTTCTTCATCTCTGTGTTCTTGAGAAAGGGTATTCCCAATTTCCAAACCCCCAATTTGGACCTTTGGAGTGATTTTTACTATGTTCTACCTCCCTACACAACCAACAAAACCATTAACGGCCTTGAATGAATGCAATAGGACAAAGGAAGAATTTCCAATTCCCCTAAAAGAAGTGGTTGGTGTACAAATGGACATGGTTGCTAATGCAAAGGACGCGGTTTCATGTACATGGTGCCATGTGAAGATGATGCTAATAGATGTGGGAAACGTACACTTGCAGAAGACCCTTGTTCTTCCCCCAAAACCACTCGAGGATATTGTAATGCCATATATGTGCAGTTTTAGTTGCATAAGGGTTGGCAGGTGACAAGGTTGTAAAACAGAAGAGACAACAGAAATTGCAGAGTATTCTTATTGTGATTTCCTGAGCTTTCTCCCATACAGTGTAATATGACTTTGTAATCTTTAAAGGGCAAATTTAATATGTAGATCTGGTATCTATAGAATGTCTCCATAAACATTAGATGAACTCTTGATGGTCTTGTTAATCTTCTTGGTCAAATCTGCCAATCTGAATATCTCTTGACAATTTGTCGTGTAGAAATTGCAGAACTCCTAGCAAAGCTTTTATATGGTATCCTGTCAAAGCAATATTATTTGTGTGTTTGTTTATGGATCACAAAGATAAGTTCAACTAGATATGTTGTAATTTAATGTGCTTGTTAGCTTGCATACATAGAACCTGACTTTTGTGAATGATTCAGAAGCATAGCCCTTATTGTCATGTTCATTATCGTTTCCTATATTGGGTAAATTCATGTATCCTCTAGTTTTGCAATATAGACTATACTGTCCTTACTGGATAAAGGCACCCATTTGTTAAATGTTCAGCCTTTCATCATACCATCACATTTGAGAGAACATAATACAAATCTTTAACAAACAAAGTGTTAATAGTCCCACCAACATTATTCAACTTAGCAATTTCTGCAATTTTTATCTTAAGTGAGGTGTGCATTGTTGTTCTTTTTGCATCCATGTATGGCTATATACTTACAGGTGAATATCATTAGGGGTTACTAAGAAAAAACATTGGGGCTCCTTAAATGATTGTGTATATCCTTAATGGAGGTGTGAAGTCCTTGTATCAGAAAACCACCATATAGGTGCTTCGTTACAATCATGTTGGAGTCTCTTATGCAATGTATATGCATTGCCCCAAGGTCCATTCTCATGTCATTTCTCTTTGATTATCTTAAAGATAACACCTCAGTGAATACCCTCCTACGACTAGGAGAGCCTAAAGTAGAAAAAATTATCTATCCTCATTAATTGGTTCATTGTTTTCCCCAACATTTGAAAACTCGGACTCAGACTCAACTCGGCAGCCCAAAATTTTGATCGGACTCAGCAAGAACTTGGCAAAAAGAAAACCGTAGAACTACACTCACAAAAACAAAAAAAATAGATTAAAACTTTAACCTTATTTGTGTAATTCCACTCTCAGACTCCCTCATTGTAATAAAATTTCGTATATGACAAGAGATCCCAATAACTAGTAGAGATTTAGAAGAGGAGACCCTAAAGGGTTTAAGGGGCAGCAATGATAAGCTGCACAAGGTGTTGGATGTGAAAAAAAACCCAAAGATAGAAAGAAAAAAAAAATGAATGACAGAAAAGATGAAGCAGAAATAAAAGAAATTGCATTTATAGGCCAAAAATTCCGACTTCTTTTACTTTTTTTCCACTTTTATGGCCTGACACCCTTTTATTCTCACCCAAATGCTTTTCTTTTCTGCTCCTTCCCTTGCTATTTCACTGTTCAGACCTGAAATGGACGAGTTTGAGCAAAAAAATCACTTTTTGTTGTTTTAACGCACTCAGACAGATCTGAAAATCCAAGCCCAAGACTCAGGAGTTCAAACCTGGGACTCAATGAGCCCTTGGTCAAGACTCGAACAAGTACTCAGCAGGACTCATCTCGCAAGTCCTTGGTGATTCAACTCACCAAGCTATATGATTCACGAACCCCTGAGTCCTGGCAAGAACTCGCAAAGTCTTAAAACTATGGTTGTCCCTACCTAATAATAAGTTGTAGGCTATTTGTTTTGAGTTTGAAACCACTGACACTTAGAAATTTCTTGACTTTAGGGATTTGGAAATATACAACATTGAGCACCAACACATTCCAAAGCCAAAATAGCAAAATCTAGTTTCTCAAATGTTGTTTTTTCATCTCCCCTCTTCAAACATAAATTATGCTCAAAGAAAGTTTAAGTAATAGATATATTATAATTATAATTATAATTGAAGTTTATTTTTAATAATATCAAGGGGGAAAGGTAAAATGTGATGTACATCAGGCACACAAAATGGCTCTGCAACGGTCGAATGGACAGCCATGGGCGGAAAATGGAGGTTTCAGAATGCTGGATCGACCTCGGCCTGCTTACTCTCAGTCACAGAGATGGCCTTTCAATCGGCGAGGGAAGGAGTCATATCGTGATGTAATCCATGCACGAACCAGCCACAGAACACAAAATACTGGATGGGTAGGGGACAGGAGGAATGGTAGGAGGTGGGAGAACAGAAATAAATCTATGGGCAGATCGTTTGGATTGACACCCGTGAAGCAGCGATTCAAATTTCAATATATTGAGAGGAAGTTCAGGAGGAAGAAAGCAATGGAAAATGAGGATCTCGGTAAAGTTCAGGGCCAAAAAACGGACATCCCACTGCATGTTAGTGACAACACCCACATGGCTACCTCTTATGCTACAGTTAGACTTAAAAACTCGCAGTGGATTGAGAATAGGGCTTTATTGGAGGAGAAAGCTTTTTTTCTTAAATGGATAGGCCCCTGGCCATCTTGTAGTAAGGTTAAACAACGGTGTGAGAGTTAATGGCAGGGCTCTTTTATCTCTCTAAAACCTGTCTCTAATGGTTTTTACCTGATCATCTGCTCCACAAAGGAGGACAGAGTGGAAATTAGGGAATAGCTCATATATGATGGATGGAATGGGCATCTACCTAAAGAAATGGAATGCAAACTTCAACCCAGAGAAAGAACAAGTAAAAGAAACCCTAGTCTGGTTCAAACTGGAGAACCTACCACAAGAATATCTGAGTGAGGAAACATTGAGGATTATGGGAGACTCATTGGGGAAATTTGTGAAAACCGAGGAGTTTGTTAATCCACAAAACTATGTTGTCTCTCCAAGGATTCTTGTGTGGCGCCAAACTTGTTATGAAATGCCTTCACACATCATCATCCATACTGAGGATGGTGATTGGTGGCAACCTCTGATAGCGGAAACAACAAACTATGATGAAGCTACTAACCAAGATGGAAGTAGGGACAAAGGGAAAGCCACAATGGACAAACGTCTGGAAAACACTAATATGACCTTGACTGAAAACATGATGCCCATTAATTCAGCTTCTTTAGAAATGGAAGCTTTTAAGCATGGAGAATGGAGATCGGCTAAAAGGCAAGAATCGGGGGAGAGCAGGCAATCGATGGAAATTGACAAAGGGTTTTGGAGGGAATCACATTTCTGGAAAGAAGAATTCCTCAAGGAAATCTCCACTCAAGTGGTGTGTGAGACCCCATTTGGCCTCTCTCAAAACAAATTCAAGGGCAGAGGTTTTGAGGAACAGGAGGATGCATCTTTATTCAATAGTCAGGAAGCACAACAAATCTTAAGAGATGCTACATTATCCCAATGTATTATCAAAGAAATCAGCCTTACACAGAGCTCAGGAGGAGCTGAAGATATACCCTCTCTCTCCTTTCCTTTTCATTATCATGGCAGAAGCATTGGGGAGACTAATATCCAGCAAAAGAAGTGAAGGTGTCTGGAAAGGTATTACCATAGCAGCAGGGCTGGAGCCTACTACTCACCTACAATTTGTGGATGACAATTATCTTATGGGTGATGTCATTGCAAGGGAAGCGAGGGTAATCAAATCAACTTAAGAAAGTTTTAGTGCTGCCTCGGGTCAGCATGTAAACTGGAGTAAACCAGAGATTTATTTTTTTAACACTGATTTGAATCTCCAAAGGCAGCTTTGTAATATTCTGGAAATTAAACACGGCAAACTTCCAAGGAAATATTTAGGTGTGCCACTTTTTGTTGGGTTGTGTAAGTCAAGTCTTTGGAAGGACCTAATGGACAGATGTATTAAAAGGATGGAAGGGTGGAAAAGCAAGTGGTTAACTTCGGCTGAAAGAATTCTCCTTTTGCAAACTGTTATATCTGCTATTCCCATCTACTCTATGAGCTGCCTTAAGATCCCAAATAAAGTTTTAGGTTTCATTGAAAAGAGGATAAGAAAAAAAATTTGGAGTGGCAATAGTGAGGAAGATAAGTGGCCACTGTTAGCATGGGATAAAATATGCAATAACAAAAACAAAGGAGGAGCAGGGTTAAAAAATTGGAGAAGATTGAACTTAGCCCTTGGTGCTAAATTGGTTTGGAATTTATATAAGGATCCTCATAGATTGTGGGTGAAGATTTTGAAAGCTAAATATCTTGACACTACTGCTAATGAAAGAAATTTTACTATAAGAAATCCCACAAAGGGATCAGCCATCTGGAATTTTATGATGGAGTGTAGAAGCATCATCACGGATCACCTTTCATGGAAAATTGGGGATGGCACCTGTGCCTCTTTCTGGAAAGATTCATGGAACGGTTTGGAGCCACTAAAAAATGATGATAGATATGTGGAGGTTAGTAGAATTTTGAATGCTCAATGGGGAGAGAAAGTCTCAGGTTATATGGAGGTAAGTGAAACCTCTTTAGGACCCCAATGGTCATGGAAGAGCTTAGCCTCTTTGGGGTTATCTGATCAGCATAAAGAACTTATGGGGATGATATTCCAATTGAGAAGTGTGAGACTATCTAGGACTGCAGACAGTTTAATCTGGTGTGCTGCTTCCAACGGATCTTATTCTGTAAAGCTGGGCTATAGAATCTCAGAACTTGGAGAGGAGAATTGGGGATGGCCAATCAAGTTGTGCTAGAACAAACACTGCCTCCCGAAGGCGAGAGCCTTTGCATGGATTGCAGTGCAAGGAAGAATTTTGACAGCAGAAAGAAGGAAAAGATTTGGCTACCAACCAAATGTGTGTTGTGTCACTCAGCCATAGAAGATGTTCATCGTCTTTTATTGCAATGTCCCTTTGCTAGTGAGTGCTAGCAGACTATTGAAAATAAATTCCAATGGATATGTCCAATGCCTAGGACATTATTTGGGGTCTTTGAGTGTTGGCCTACTTCAGCTAAACCATCGGTTATGTCTCCTTTATGGAACCTGAGCCCTTCAATCATTATATGGGAAATCTGGAAGGAGAGAAATAGGAAAATCTTTTAGGGGAAAGAGGAATCAGTGGAGAGAGTTCAGAGTAGAATTATTGTCTCAATAGAGGAAGTAATGAAATCAGCATTGTTCAATCAGAGGGGTGCATTGGCCTACACAGCAAGTGATAGAAGGCTTCATGCTGAGTGGTCGTGCTTGAAGATCCAATCAGGCAGTCTAGGGTGTGCAAAGAATGCAAACATCATAGATAAGGTGGTAGATTGGGAGAAACCTGACAGGGAGTGGACAAAATTTAACTTTGATGTGGCTTCGAAGGGAAACCCCGGACCCTCGGGGGCTGGGGCTATTGCTCGAGATTGGAAGGGTGAGATCTTGGCCATAGCTGCTCAAAAGCTAAATGAAGGGACGAACAATTTGGCATAAGTTCGAGCAGCTCTCCTTGCAATCCAATTAGGCCTAAAACTACATATTAAGAAACTACATCTGGAGGGCGATTCATAGGTGATTGTGAATGCAATTCAAAACGGTGTTGTTAATGCTTGGCAACTGGTGAGCATTGTGACTGAAATCAACACCCTTTTGCAAACCTTTGAAGATTTTAAAATTAGCCTCATAAGGCGCGAAGGTAACAAGGAGGCAGACACATTGACAAAGTGGGTTATCAACCTGGCTAACTTCAATGAAATTCATTATGAAAACTTCACGGGAGGGGAGTTACAGTTAGACTTGTGATATTAATGAAGTGTTAGTGGTGGTGCCTTGGCTCGGGCGCAGGCTCTTTTCAAACTGTCTTTTTATATTTCTAACCGTTTGATGAGGTGGATTTCTTCATAAGCAAAATACACTTTGGATGACGTCAACTGGATTTTGACAATCTACGAATTTTGTGATTATGATTTGAGATGGAATAGCATTTAACTGCATTAATTGATCGGTCAGAGGAAGCAAATAAAGGTGACAGCGCCTTTTTAGAAATGATGAAATAGAATGGTGATGGAAGGTTGCGAAAAGATAGTCGGCTTCCCCGAGAAATCCGTTTCAATTGGGAATTAAATCCTCATTCATTGCGAAGGGTCTACATCATTTCTCTCCTCACAAATTACACAGAGCAGAGAGAAATTAAAAATCAAAGCAGAGACTGGGGGCTACCTTTTCTGTGCGCACTCAGAAGCAACAGAAGTCCTTCGAAGGGCCTGTCAATAAAGATAGAATGATGGGCCTGCTTAATGTGAAGGAAGAGGAGATTGCGCTGGCTGCAATGGAGGTTTTAGGTAGCCAATTTCAAGAACGGAAAGCAAAGAGGAGGTCCAATGTGGATGTGATATCTATGATAATTGCGTGGGCACTGCAACTTGGAGAGAAGGAACGAGATGCGAAGCTTCTGGTGGAGTTCATGTTTGACAATGAGTTGCTTCTAGGCCTGGATTTGGTTTTCGAATGGGCTGAACCAAGGGTAGGTTTTGACTACAGTGAATGTTTTGAGGATGCAAAAGATGGAAATGAATATGGCAGAGTGTCGTTCCTGTGGTGGTGGGGAAAAGTGGATAAATTTGCCTACCAAACAGATATTGGGGGCAAATGGCAAAGACTGAAAGAGGCCGTGGAGAAGGCTAAAACCCGGGTGGAAGAAAGGCAACATGCACTTTTTGTGGAAGTGCCAAGGATAAAAAGGGGCCTGAGAGGAGGAAAGAAGGTGGTCGAAGAATGATAGGCCCCAGAATAGGGCAATTTTGAATTTTGAAAATGGAGGATATGATAAGATGCAGAAATTTTGGAAGATGGACATAAGCAGGATAAAGTTTTGATGCATTTGTTAGACGAAGGATGGTGTGCAGAAATGGGGAAATGCTCAAAGAATGCGGGGGTTTTTGGCAACAGTGGAGGACGAAGCATGGAGCACCTGAAAATTTGAAGAGGAGGCGAATAGATTCATCCAAATGTATAGAATAGGTTATGATAACTGTAAAATCTCAAGAAATGCCCTGTTTGTAGAAGAAGTTTGTAAGGGCAGTAGATGTTTAAAAATGGGAGTAAAATAGCTAGCATGCTGATTGTAAAATCTTTATGTAATTATCTCTTTGAATATTAATATAAATCATATGTTATAGATCAAAAAAAAATATCAAGGGGCACGCAAAGGGTTATAAACTTGTGTCTATTGGAGGATGAGGATATTTAAAAGAGATCAAGGAAGGCAAAGGAATATCATTAAAAAAACAGTTTATTATCTCATTTTAGTACTTGTTGGAGCATGGAACTTTGGTTTGTTTAACCTGAGGACAAAAACCCTCTAGGTCCAGATTTGGAGGATAAAATACCCACAAATCCACAGAGTCATTTCACATGGAAATTACAATCATGCGAATTTGATCAATCTTAAGTCTCTAATTAAAGAATTGTCCTTTTAAATTACAAATATATTTTAGTCTTACTGTGATCGTTGCTCCTAATAACCAGTCCATACCAGTGTTATTTGCTTACTTGAGAATTACTGTATCATTATTATTTATTGGTTGATTTTTAAATGAAAATGGCCAAAGCATAGTTTTCTATTATTTAGTGCTGATCTGCGGCAGCTGCAAATCTGATTAAGGGAGTTGACTCTCAACAGCAGCAATTTGCAAAAATATGGTTACTGTTACGCATAGAATTCATGATTGCAATACCAATGGTTTGATTGCTGTACCTAGTGCACTGCTTTAAAAATTATCCATTTTTTTGTATCAAAATTGGAGAGCCTTTATATTTGGGGGGACAAGGCCTGCAAGTAAGACCCAGCGCAGCAGGATTACTAAGTGTATGTTGCTTATCACATAGATAGAAAGCATTCTAGTTGAGAAATTAACAACACTTGGGCGGCAGTTTTATTATTTTATTGCTTCTGTCAGAGTTGTCTGCTGTTTGCTTTGGTTGACAATTTATCATCATTTGAAGTATTGGAAAAATCCCATGCCTTGGAAAATTAGTCACAGATCTTTAAAGTGGCAAATGATATTAGTTATCAGGGCTCATATTCGTAACTGGGTTGCACCACCATATCTGTTATTGCAGAACGTTATAAAAGTAGTAGCAGTATTCAACCAGGTGATCACAGCATTTAGTTAATCATTCCAACATGTCTGTGAAGAGTCATACCCTTAGATAAGGGAGTGACTAATTAAAGTTTAATATTTAATATAGCTGCTTAATACTAGAAAACAGATGTAATATTATTGATCTACAACAGCCAATTCAGGAGCTTTGTGAACAGCCCTCAACATTTGAATTTTGTGAAGTAAATTGAATTAAATCAAATATTACAAAATATATTCCATTCGGGATATTACATTGTTACCCACATTGAAATTGCATAGACTATCGAAAGCATTTTTGGGATTGTATATTAGTAAAAATTGTAGTAATATAGGGTGGACCAAGTGGAAGCATGTTTTTATTCGGAAAGCTTCTTTGCTCAAGGATTATGACTCCATTGGTCTGCCCCCCATCAAAAGTTTTCATAGTGTATTCAATTAATATGGTCAAATTCCATCTGGCACGCGTTCACTGTAATGTTGTCTTTTCAGTTTTAACAATTCACCACATTTTGTAGGGACATTCTAGAATTTATTTACAGATGTAGCTTTACTCTTCTCTCTCATTAAGCAGGATTCTCAGGATAATGATGTTCTAGTCCAATTTGCTTAAGCACATTCTTGCTGATCCTTTGATAGAAAGTAACAGTTGTATTTCTTCAGTCTTTGTGTGCTAATTTAAAAGAATTATTATGAATAATAATAGATGGATATTGCAATTTGATTTATATCCATCTGTCAGGCTCACATAGAAAGCAAGAGGCAATGGAAGTACAAAATGAACAGGAATGAATTAAATCTAATGGCAACCCACTCCAATTATATCAGAAAAAGAATGTGGTATATAACTCATATTTCAAGCACTTATTGCAGGTACTATAGATTACAGTTCAATGAAATCCAACAATGTAGAAACCTCACCTTTACTGCTTTCAGTTGGGACTGTAATTATAATGACAAACTAAGGTTCATTGCTAATCACTAAAACAATATTATTAAAAAGCTTTTGATGGAAGAAGTGAATCCATCTTTTTCATGTTAAATGCCTACGATGTTTATAAACCTATTTGGAGCTCTCAACCCAGCAGGGGTTGCACCTGAGTCTCTTCCCTGGTTACACTTCTCCCAAACCAGTCAACCCAGCCATATGAATTATATCACCATAATTACTTTAAAGATAAATGGTAGGTAACATTCACAAAAGCAAAGAGTAAAATTCAACATACCTTTGATGTGTCTGCATTACGTGGAAACGACAATTCTACTGGGTTTACTTCATATTCAGGAACATGCTGGGGATTCGCTACACTCATTGGTGTTTTCTGGCAATTCAGATATATCCATGCCACATTCCTCACTAATAATTTAATTATAAATGAATGACATCAAACCAAATGTAAATTAAATTTTATTGCTAAAGCAAATAGGAAAGAATCATACAGGTGATTTGGCTCCGTTTGATTTTAAAATATTGCATATTTCAGTGTTGCCATAATACTTTGCATCAGCTAGTGGCTATTTCAAACGTTCATCAGTGACAAAAGAAACTTGGTTAGAAGAATCAAAAACTGTTAATTTCTAGTGATGCTAATGACTTCTAGACTTACAAAAGAAAAATAAATTCGATCCAAGCTTAGAAAAAACCAATAGAAAGATAACAAACCCAAGCAATTACAATGTGACTACGCTAGGCTTGCACCATGTGACTGACATCTAATTCAGTTATGTGACACTCAAATAAACATGTTACTCATGTAACTCCAGATCTGCTTACTACTGAATGAAATTTAACTGTCATGCAAGGTCAAAGATAAATAGTTATCGCTACATAAATGAGCTGACGAGATCATATTGACAGTTCAATCTTATTCCATCTAGAGCTGAGGGAATTTGTACATGCTTCATTCTAATTCTGATAGAAAAAATGACCATAGTTTGAAAAGAATTTATTTCATATGAGATGCAACAAGAGCTAGACAAATTTTCTAATTTCTTCTATTAGTGGTTTTTACCAAGCCAAAATTTAAATAATTTATTACCATTCTACTTGAATATACTAGAGCATTCCATGAATATGAACCATAACACAGATAGTCTTTTTATATAGTTTCCACTTTCCAGGATACTTACATGGTAATAGAATAGAGTACATCTTCAGCTTGGACTAATACAAGCTAAGTTACACACTTTGTAACTTTGTAGCATAGTGATTGTGACTAAAATCTATTCTAACAGTAGATCCATCTCTACAGATACGACAAAAATTATTCAACTTCGCAAGATTAGAATGGCAATACAAAAAAGCATAAAAACAACTCATAGAACACAAAAGATCATAACATAGTTCTTGTTATTATAAACGTAATATACATTTCTTCTGTTAGATGGACAAAAATAAAACTCAAGTACAATATGATAGAGATTCTAAAAACTATATTCATTGTTGTCAACATGATCATATAGATGAGATCGGTTGGGAATATTAGCTGGCTGCTGAACAACCATCCAGGCCCCATACTTAACAACTTAATTGTAACCTCAAAAACATTTTGTGGTACAGGGTATGTGACCAGGAAAATTATTCCAACGGTAGAACCAATCTGATATGCAGAACAGAATATACTTCTCCGCTATTGCTGAAGGGTGTGAATTTCTTGTGTGTTATCCTGAGCTTCATTATCACTCTTTTACAAAACTTCATATGGTTCCAATACCATCACTGAATCTGAATTACGCACAGGTGGTGACTGTTCAGACTCTTGATTCTTACTAATTCCATGTTTTCCATTTCCTTTTGAAGAACTTCAACTGCAAAAAAAAACTCGGGGCAATTTTCCTCCCCAGGTTAATGTAATGACCCTAACTGGCCATCTCTCGGATTTTCTCAAATAAATCATATGCAGATTTATAGAAATAGATACATGCAAATAAACATTCGATCCAACAATAATAACCAGCGAATATACTCTAGTAACC
>MU224979.1:286402-301347 GCA_018584345.1 Thuja plicata | reverse complement strand
AATAATAACCAGCGAATATACTCTAGTAACCAGCAAATATATTCCAATAACTTCTCAGAGAAATGGTATCGTATTATACAACAGCAATACAATAACCATGAATTACAAACATCCCAATCTGAAATACATAAATGCTGTAAGATTGAATGATAAAGAACCTGTGAATACAATGGCGAACTCTGCTGTGAATCCGCACCGTAGACGAACTGGGGCTACGTCCAATCCACCTCTGAGCCAAAAGGGTTTCCGTTCTGAAGGCTGAATTCAAAAGCTGAAAGCTTCCTGATATCTCCAAGAGATAAAGATAATATCCAAAACTAAGCATATCCAAATGAGCCTTCAATCCTTCTTTTAAAGCAATGGTTGTGACTCTTCAGTTTCCCCTCTTTGTCTTTTCATATTCTCACTTAAAGTCACTTTTTAAATAAATATAACCATTGGTTATAAAGTGACATAATAAAATAAAGTGAGGAATCTTCTAGCATTAAAACGGAGGACCAAACGAACTTAGATGGAGACGTGTGATAGCTTGAAAGCTCTCGGCAAAACGCTCCGAGTCCACTACTGAAATGCCAGGAACATTGAGTTCTTCCTACTTACTATAAATAGTAAGCACCCTAGAAACCCTGCGGAAATTGATCCGATTGACCTGAAACTGAAAAGACCTAGGCCAAACACCCCTCTAATCCTCTGCCAAACCTCGGTTAGCCCACCAGACCATGATAAAAAGGCTAACTATAAGGCACGAGATAATGTGCCCAAAAGGGGACATTACAGTTAAGCAGTAGAGTGGACACCAACACCAGTTGGGTAGGGCTGCCTCAGCAAAGTTGATAGTGTGTATTGTGCACAAATGTTTCAGGAGTTGTATGAAGTTGAAGCTTAAGCATGTTTTCCCCTGTTAGGATATCAATTTATGTAAATGTTTCTATTGTAAGTTAAAATCTTTCCAGGGGCCTCGGGGACAGTCATAACCTTCCTTTATAAGTTAAGCATATCATTATTGAGCCTCTGAAATTGAACCATGCCTTGAAAGTTGTCCAATTACATGTTAGCTTGCGTACTAAGCAGTGTGGGTTCCATCATGTCTGTATTTAGGTGAAAATCATTTGGAAATTCGAGGTAGATCATGAACATCTTTGGTACTGCTATTGTCATTCCACCTATCCAAGCCATATTTAAAAGATATTGCCTGAAGTAATAGCTAAAGAAGAATAGGCTTACCCATTCTTGGCAGCCTTTTATCTACACGAGACTTGTGGTGATAAGAAAGGATGTGAACCAAAGGGGCACCCTTGTGCAATTGACATCTGGGAATAAAAGGAGTGGGTTCCTGATGGATAAAGGTTCAAACCCTCCTAGCACTAGCTAATGTTGACTGTTTTCCATAGCATCAACATTTTATTGAAAAAAAAATCATTCCTCTTATAAAGGGGTCTGACTCCATCAATGTTTCTATTTCCTTTGGTCAAGATACTAAGGGAATAGCTAGAGGAATGGATATTAACTCACAGAATGCTTTATCCATCCGCAGTTTTCTCAATATAGATATAGATACTACTAATTTGGATTGGTCAGGCCAATATCATGTTCAGTCAATCCACTATGATTTATGCCAGATCAATAATACTCAAAAACTAATAATTAATATAATGATTGAGTATTATATATATATATATATATATATATATATATAAGTATGTGATCTTTAATGAGGCACAAACCTGGGTTTAAATCAAATTTCACTGACATGGTCTCCTTTGTAATCAAACAACCCATCCGTCGTAGTTATGGCTTGTGCCAAAGTTTGAACTCGCAGGCGATGAAGTTCCTCAGTCGCCCAGGGTTGGAGATTCTTCATAAACAAGAATAGTTTCTCAAAGTCATTTAACTTAGTGCATTCTAGATCCAGCGTCTGGAAAGCACCCACTTAATCGCAGATCTTTCCATGGTGTTTGAGTTCATCTTTTATTGCACGGATAACCCAATCGGAATTCCCAGGATGGAATTGATCTTGTAGAGACCTCTTCAAATCGAGCCAGTTCTTGATCGCAATGACAAGCTTTCCATCTCTTTCATCAGCAAGGTGGGTTCTCCACCATAGCTTTGCGCTTCCAGTCAAGTAACCAGCAACCTTTTTAACTTGGGCCTCATCAGAGAGTTCGGACATATTACAAAAGAGTTCTTCCACATCCCAAAAGAAATTATCTAGGGCCTTATCATCGCATTCTCTGTCAAAGAACCCAATTTGGTTGCAGGCTTTGACACTTGTGTCCCACCATGGGTTAACAGCAAATGATGCAATGATTGTCCTTGACACAAGAACTTGCTTTCTTCATGCAGAGTCTCAAGAACTTCTTTGATCTTTACCATCTCATCTTGCACGTCAGCATAGCCCGCTTCAAGATTGGTAGCTCGCTCATCAAGCTTGGATGCCTCCAAGGCAGAGAGTCTAGTTTCCTGATCTTGCAGCCATTCATGAGTTCAGGGCTAGTGCAGCATAGATCCACGACCAATTTGAACGTCATCCTGGCCCACTTGATCTTCCTGAGTCTCCTCATTATCCACCATGAGCACAACACTTCTTGAATCTGAGGGACCAGGATCTTGGATCAGGTAAACACCACCAGAATTCACTCACTACTCCGATACCAACTGGTATGCCTTATTCTAGGATAAACAACAAGAGGTTCTTGGACCAGGATCTTGGATAGTACCTAGAATCAAGAACACTTGGCGGAGGTGTTCAGTATTTTGAGAGCTAATCAGCTCTATGTAAAAAGAGAGAAGTGCTCCTTTGCACAGCAAGAGATTGGATTTCTTGGTCGCATTGTGGGTCATGGAAAGATCAGACCTGAGCTGGAGAAGCTACAGGCAATCAAAGATTGGGAACCATTAAGGAACGTGCATGAGGTTCGCCAATTCCTTGGATTGGCGAACTATTATAAAAAGTTTGTATCTGGGTATTCAAGGCATCCGAGCACAGCACTTCTTGAATCTTAGGAACTAGGATCTTGGATTAGGCAAACACCACCAAAATTCACTTTCACTTGGATAGTACCTAGAATCAAGAACACCTAGCAGAGGTGTTCAGCATTATGAGAGCTAATCAGCTCTATGTAAAAAGAGATAAGTGCTCCTTTGCGCAGCAAGAGACATTGTTGATGGCTACACATATATGTGAGAAAAGGGTTTATGTTGAAGGGTGCTCTACCCCAACACTCTAAACTTTCCTCAAACCTCAAAGTTATGGCAATAACACTTTGCTATTTATTGACCACCATTGACATGTAAGTCAACACTTATAATCCCCTTGAAAGCATAGCATAGGAAACAATTACAAACAAAATGCCAATCTGATGTCATTCAAAGGTCATCCAAGTCCTAACTTCCATACACGCGACCATTGCCCTTTCTAAGTTTTTTCCAAATCTATATAATCATAAGCTTCAGTAGGTGGATCTTCCATTCAAAATCCTTAAAGAAAGCATTAGATCCTAAGAACTCGTAATCTTTTCTTTCCAGATAGTATATTGTTAGTATCCTATGCTTGGTCTTTATCTCCTAAAATTAAAGCAACTACTATCAATGAAGTGACATGCGGAATTTATTCAATCTCCTCTAAAGATTGCTTAGGACAAGCCAAGTTACTTACGGACAGAATGTCTACTTAGTTTATGAATGTTTTGGAATCAATGAAACAAGGAAATACTCACCTTGACGAACTCAAGTTATAGTCATATAGCATTCTCACTAAAAAAAGAGTATCTAAACTCTACCAAAGATTAAAAGATACTTATATGCTAGAATATGTAGAAACACGATGTTGGCATTGCCAAGTAACTAATGCAGCATATGAGTGGCATTTGATGAAGAAGAAAATGGCAAGCTTACTTGGGGACACATCCCACGACCTACTTGACCCATCCCTGAAATGGGGACATCTCGGGGACACGAAGACGTCTAGATGCACCCTATGGATGTGGTCTGTATGCATCCAAGATGTGCATCCCAAACTGTGGATGCATCTAGATGTGCAACCAATGCATCCATCGCACATCCACAGGCTAGGATGCATAACTAGTACATCTAGCGTGCATCCACAAGCTAGGATGTGCAACCATCGCATCCAA
The DNA here is from genome assembly GCA_018584345.1 of Thuja plicata. Classification (NCBI taxonomy): domain Eukaryota; kingdom Viridiplantae; phylum Streptophyta; class Pinopsida; order Cupressales; family Cupressaceae; genus Thuja; species Thuja plicata. Next base: position 297,214 of record MU224979.1, on the reverse strand, counting down.
CACGCTTCCACAAGCTGGGATGTGCATCCAAAGCGCACTCGAAGTGCACTCAAGCGCATTCGTGGCCCAAGCACATTTTTTGACATTAAAATAAAAAATTAAGTGTTTTTTTTTTCTTTTTTTGCTCAAAACCCTAAAACGGCCCTTTGTGAGGCCATTCAACCTAAAAACATATCATTTTGTTTACTCTTTTGCTCTCGTCTCATTTTGTCTCCATTTTGGCATTTTGAAGGGCAAGTGATTTTTCTCCAAGGGGATCATTCGTAGAGTGCCAGATAGCTTCCACAAAGGAGATTTAAGCGTCGAAGATAAACGTTTGACCCTAGTCTTTAGTCTTTCAATGAAATTTTTTTAGATTTTGATGATTTTTTTCAAGTTTGTGATGAATTTTTTCAAGATTTTTTCTAAATATTTTTTTAAAAAAAAGAAACAAATTTAACTCTTTGTTATAATGTTTTGTATCTTTATTTTTTACTTGTATATTTGCATTAATTAGTTTTTTTCTAATTTAAATTATCTAATTTCTTATAATAGCAAAAAATTAGATTGCAAGAATGGCCAGTAATCAAAGTTTAGTGGGTGAAGAAGGAAACGAAAGATTCAAAATTGATAAAGGATCTCCTTAACGGAGACATACCACAACGATTTCACAAATTCCAAGAGGTGGGGGATATATCTGGCAGTGTAATTTGTGTAATTTACAAAAATAAAGCTCAAATTCTCGAGTGAAACTTCGCTTTATGGGCCATGTTGGTCAAGGGATTGGAATGTGTGAGGGCCCAAATAAGAAGGGGTTGTCACCTGCACAAATAGTGGCATTCGTACAAGAATAAGAAGATGCTGATAAAATGATTGCAAGAGGAAAACAAAGTGCTTATCCTTTCGAAAAGGAAAAAACAATGAATGTACCCACTGATATAGTAGTGGCCTCCAACCATCCCTTCTTGCATATACCCTCTATGGAAGACGAAGATGAAGTAGAAATTCCCACCCGCAAAAGAGATCCATTGGACAAAGCATTTAAAATGGAAGTAAGAGATATTACTGAACAAAAAATTGCACATTGCATCTATGCCAATGGTCTTTCATTCAACTTGGTGAGATCACCATATTGGCAGGAAATGGTGTCGACAATCAATAGTGCACCTCCTAGTTTCACAAGTCCTAGGTATGAAAAGTTGCATACCAGCTTATTGCAAAGAGAGAAGAATTTTGTAGAGACCTCATTCAAACCAATTAGAGATTCTTGGTTTTTATCGGGTGTTTCTATTATTTTCAATGGATGGAAAGATTGCAAAAACTGTCCATTGATAAATGTAATTGCAGTGTCCCCCAAAGGGGCAATGTTTTTGCAGGCAATTGACTGCGAAGGGGTAGTCAAAGATGCAAAGTTCATTTCCAGAATCCTCATTGAGTCCATAGAGATGTTGGGTTATGAGAATGTGGTCCAAGTAATTATAGACAACGCAAAAATTTGTAGGGCTACAAGAGCTTTAGTAGAGGCAAGACATGAGCAAATTTTTTGGACACCATGCATCATACACTCCCTCAACTTGGTGATGCCAGCAATTGGCACCCAAATAGAATGGGTGAAAGAAATATACCAAGAGGGCGAGGAGATCCAAATGTTTGTGACAAACCACCATATGTCACAAGCAATTTTCAGATTTTTCTCAAGATTGGAATTGTTGAAGGTAAATTTAATTATTTATTTAATTTTATTATGTCATGTTCAATATTAATATGTATATAAATTTGTAATATTTTTTTAATGTGTTATTTACATATTTCTAATGTATTATTAACTTACCATTAACATGATCCTAGGTTGTTGAGACCCGGTTCACATCGCATACAATTGTTCTAAGACGGCTTTTGAAGGTGCGAGAGGCATTGGGTCAAATGGTTATTAGCAACCAATGGGGTGTATGGAAGTATTCAAATTCAAAGAGGGCCCAAAAGGTCAAGTCATTGATCTTGGATGACAATTGGTGGGCTTGTGTAGAATATGTATTGGATTTCATCGAGCCTATCATGACTGTGCTTCGGTTCGCTAATACAGATGCACCATATTAGGGGATGTCTATGACAGCATGGACATGATGATAAAGAAAATAAAAGTTCTAATACATAAAAAAGAATGACCCTGAAGAAACCTTTTTCAAAAGGGTGGAAACAATCATACTTCATCGTTGGAACAAGATGACCATGCCATTGCACCTCCTTGTATATGCCATATCTCTGAGGTATTATAGCAACATTGTACTTTCTATGCCAAAGAGATTACCACCATATAGAGATTCTGAAGTTGCTAATGGGTACAAGTGGGCATTTAGTAGACTCTTCCAAGAACCAAAAGTGAAGAAAAATGTTAGGAGAGAATTTGGTTTGTTTGTCTCAAGAAGAAATCATACTCCTTGTGTTGTTAATGACCAATCCAAATGGATGCTCCTACATGGTGGTACCTCCATGGTCAAGATTATATGTAGGAGAAGATACCCAGTACCCACACACCCTATCTTCGCACAGCTGTAGATCGTAAACGGTATGTTGGATTTCGACAAAAAAAATTTGTTGTCTTTGTATGCGAGTTAACTGCTTAAAGCTAAGGTTTCAACTTATGGGTATTCACAGATCTCTCTGTAGAGATCGTCGAGCATCAAAAGGTCAAAAGTGGCCATTTCAAAGTGTCGCCCGATACCCACTATGTTCTTGCACCAATAATCGTTCACTCAAAAATGCCAGTACTTGTGGCCAAATGTCCCAGTAGTCGTTACAAAATGCCCCAATAGTGGTGCACAAATGGGCAAATTACCAACCAAAAAAGCTAAAAAAAATGATCGACTATTAGTACATGTGTGATCGGTTATTGGTACATGTGTGATCAGTTATTGGTTAATGTGTGATCATTTTTGGGGCTCCTTTAATATTAGTAATTGGGGGGTCATATGCACAAAAAGGTAACGGTTATTGAACCCCCTGTCAGTATGACATACCTACACATGGTACATTTCAAATGATTTTGAGCTTGCAGCAGCTGAAAATGCAATAAATGATGATTTTTTTGTAATCTTTTTGATGATTGATGAACTACAATGAAGATAGAAGACAATTACCATTTTTTATTGTCAATTTTCTAATTGTAATGATTTTCATTTGAATCGTGAACCTAGACATATATGATATGACTTATTTGAATATTTTTGAGCTATCAATTAGCATTTAATATTTATCTTTGGCATTTGCCATTGATCAATGATGAAGTATCATACTTTTAAATGATTTACTTTTACAATTCTGTATATTTCTTTGATCTTTTTGTATATATATAATATATATGTACATATAATTATATATACATACACACATACCCAAACCCCCCCAAAAAAATTGCACATACCCACATACCAGGTTCCCGTACCCGTACCCAAATTAACAACTTAGTTATTAATGTTTGAGTTTTGATAAAAATTTTGAATTTGACTTTCACGTGAACTCTCAATTTAAGTTATTTAACGCAAATGTTATATGTTAAGGTTCTATAATGTAAATATGCATGCTTTATCCATAATTTTATATGAATATTTATTTTCCTTATATATTTTATATAGCTGTCCACAAAAATGGCTCAAAAAATTGGGCACTTGGAAAAGCATCCCACCCATCGCCCCATCTCGTAAAGTAGTAATGAAGGACTAGTCGCCTATTGAATTCTATAAATCTAATATAGATTAAATCCTTATTTGCTAGATGTTTACAATGAGGCTTCGAAAGTAAGTTCTTTGGGAAATGAAATAAGTAAAGGTGTGATTAAATTACTGCCTAAAGATGGAGACAAGACATTAATTAAGAATTGAAGGAAAAATACTCTTTTGAATGCACTTGCAAAATTTTGACCAAAACTATTGCTTTAAGGTTCAAAATGTTCTTTTTAAGCTTATCTCAGCTTGACAAACTAGTAACTTGATTTCAAGTTGGGAAGGAATGGAGTGGGCGGGACAGTCTGAATAGAATGCTTGTATGGCTCTGTTAAATTTTGAAAAGGTGTATGATAGAACTGGCCCTTTATAATGAAGGTGCTGAGAGCATTAGATGTTAGAGATAAAATTTGCAAAATAGTGGAAATGATGTTCAAGGATTATTCAACCTAGGCGGAAATCAATATGGAATCAACAAATTCTTTCCTCCTTCAAAGGTCTATAAGGCAATGTTGTCCTTTGGCCCCCTCATTGTTTGTTATAGCTTCAAAAAACACCAATATCTTAAAAGAGAATCTTTTGTTGGTCCCCCTATAAAAGGAATTACCCTCCTTGATAACAGTGAATTAATTAATATACAAATTGTTTATGATACTTCCTTATTTCCTGTTCTAGAAGATGAAATTTTTGGTGATTTAATCAAAGGCCGTGATAAAGTCTCCTCAAGTAAATCTGTTGCTCTGAGTTGGAATGATGCTCCTCCTCCATGGTTTGTGAAATGGGGTTGGGTTTGAGGTGGAATGTCTAGATGTCTGGGCATACCTTTCGCAGTAGATCCATCCTTAAAAGAAAAGTGGGACTGGGTTTCAAAAAAGATTGAATAAAAGGATAGCAAGTTGCAAGATCACCTTCTTTCATTAGCTGGCTATCTTCATTTAGTATATATTATACCTCTGCATGGTTGTTTGGCAGTGTTCAAGTTGTAAACGTTTAGAGGACCGTCAAAAGTATTCGCTAGTCAGATGTTAAAGGTAATAAAAAAGACATGCTATTAACCGAATGTGGTGCTGTATTTCAAAAAGTAAGGAAGGCCTTGGACTTAAAAGTTTCAAGTTTCAGGTCCTAACTCTAGCTATAAATTGGATCACAAGGGCTTTAGAGGGACCAGAACCATGGAAAGTTCTGGTAATGAATAATAACTCTAGCTGTCCCAAAAAACAATAGAAGCTAAAAAGTTCTCCATGCACATTGTATCGTTTTTGAGAAAAAAATAGAAAAACTTGTTAGATCTACCATTTTTTGCAGTATATAGAGAGATCGAGAGATTGTGAGACATTTACTATCTAGGCATGATATTTTTTCTACAAGGATTGTAATTGTTTCAGCTCTAGATCCGATTGGTATAACCTTACATGGACTGACAAGCCATTCTCTCTAACTAGAAGCTGCTCTGCTAAGTTTGGGGCTTCCAAAGGGATTAAAAATTGGTAACCTCTTTGTTAATGAAAGATTGATATCATGGAAGGAAATAAAAGACAAACTTTTATATTCCTGGTTCACAAAGAAGAACCTTTTTGATGTTTACTAAAGCTGTAAACTCTTAGTTCAAGGAATTATTATTCTTCCTTCACACAACGGATATAATACATGTTAAGTGGTGGTCACATATAGAGAGAATGGTGGTTAAACAAATCATGAGAGCTATGATGCACAAGGACACGTCTCCGGTGCTTCTCTGATCATTCACGTCCTCGTAACGTTTTGGGGGCGCATTAGAAATGTCACAAAATTGACTGTCGTCCATACCGAGGCGTCTGGGAACAGCTGGGCACATCAATTGACATCCCCTGCCATCCCAGAACGCCTTCACAGTTTCTTTAAATCCTCAGTCAAATGTTCTGAAATGGATCTGTGATCAATTTGAGGATACTATACAGTATACTACCACAATTTGACATTTTTATTAAGCAATGAAATGCTGAATGCCTTTGTAAAAGCTATGTCTATACACCACCAGCTGGCTTAAAATGTTTCTTTTGCCATTGTCGTAATACTAATAACAGTGGCTGTGAATATGATGTCATCATGCGGAAAGTTGAAACCAGAAAATTATACAAGGTGGCAGATAAAGATCCAGAAATCCAATTACAATGTACAATGCCAGTATTCTTTTTTTCAAATAAAAAAAACAATGAACCGTTCCATCTTATTTATTCTTATGCATAGCCTCTAAAATACGGAACTTTCTGAGAAGGAACAAATTGATTTTTCCCAAATGGGGATGATTCCACTTGAAATTCTGAAAGAAAAAGCAATGGAAATGATACCGTGCTGCCCCAGCGGTCCCTGGCATTGACGTTGGCGCCGCGAGAGATCAAGAGATGGACAAGATGAGCGTGGCCTTGGCAAGCAGCGACATGCAGCGCGGTCCTGTCGTCAAAATCAGCGCTGTTGACATCGAGTGGCGGGTGGTGGTGATCGAGCAGGGCCTCCACGCCCTCCGCGTCGCCTCTGCAAGTGAGAAACAACATCTGCATCGTCGCGTCCAATTGCTCCGGAACGCACAAATCCACGTCCACAGTCGCTTTCTGCTTGTTGGGATCCAGCGACGACTGCCTCCCAAAGCTCAGCTTCCATTTCCCCGAGAGCGTTGCCTGCCTGCTCCCCAGCGACCACTGCCTGCTAACCTTCCTGACCACCTCCATTGTAATCAATTACTGTGATCCGACTATCCTAGCTTACTCACGAACGCCATCAATGTTTCGCCTGCCCCAATCTCCTTGTACTTGGTACTGCATTTCACGTTTTCAATTACTGGGTGGGAGTGGGACATACAATGCACTATAAAAAGCTATCCCTTCTGGGAGTGGGACATACAATGCACTATAAAAAGCTATCCCGTGAAGGAAGGTAGATCTTATCCTTCCAAAAGATCAAGAAATAAAGAGCTGGGCCATTCTCCCAAGAAAGCAAGCAAGACTACATTTGCATTTTAGTGGTAAAATCCATTTGGAATTTTAGGAAGAGTGGGAGTGGGAGTGGGAGTGGGAGTGAATGATTGATTTTAACGATAATACCAAGTATTCTAATAAGGGCCCATTTGTTTCATGGAATTGACCGCGGAATTGGCATTTCTGAATTTTCAAAATATTCAATTCTTTGTTTGGTTCTAAAATTAAAAATTGGAATAGGGTTATGCGAATTCTAATTTTGGGTCATTTTGAGCATTCCATAATTCCTTCTCAGATCTAGAATTGGAATTGAAAGTATTATTTTAGGAAGGAAAATTCATTCCCGTTTTTGTTTCAATAATATATATATATATATATATATATATATATATATATATATATATATACACACACACACAAGTGTATATACACACATGTATATATACACATATGTGTGTATGTATGTATATATACATGTGTGTATATGTATATATGTATACACAAATGTATGTATATATGTGTATACACACATGTGTGTATATGTGTATGCATGTGTATATACATACATGTATGTGTATATATATACACACATCTATATGTGTATATATACACGTATGTCTATATATACATATGTGTGTATACATACACATGTGTGTATATGTATGTATGTGTATATATACACACGCGCGTGTGTGTATATATGTGTGTATATGTGTATATATATACACATGTATATGTGTATATATATACATGTGTATATATACACATGTGTGTATATATACATGTATGTGTATATACACATGTTTGTACATACACACATGTGTGTGCATACATACACACACATGTGTGTATATACACACACATGTGTGTATATATGTGTGTATGTGTATATATACATACATGTGTATGCGTATATATACAAATGTGTATATATATATACACACACATGTATATATATACATGTGTGTGCATATATATGTGTGTATATACACATGTGTGTATACACATGTGTGTATACATGTGTATATATACATACGTGTGTGTATATACACACATGTGTGTGTGTATATGTGTATGTGTGCAAAAACAAAATTCCAATTCCAATTCTAGTTGTGCGGAACCAAACGCAAAATTGGCATCTTCTCAATCATCTTCCAGGTGAACCAAACAGGACAAGCCCGTATTCTAGAATTTGTTTTGAGAATAGCACAATTTCAGAATTGGCAATTCCAACATGCACAAATTCCGCCAAACAAACAGGCGAGACCAAAGAAACTCTCAACCTTAAACAATTTTCATATTCCTTTCCAATTTCGATCTTTTTTTATGAATCTTGACCAACAAACCAGCAGTTTGGTTGATCTTATCCTCATCAAATAAATTGATGTGGTCCACTTTCAAGATGGTTTCATATTTAGCTCGAATATCGTCATAGGTTGTGCATTCTATGAGAAAGTGTCATTCAATTTCAATTGTGTCTGTCCTACAAAACATGGAAGTTCTCTCCTCCCAAGCCTCTTTGGGCCTCTTCTATTTGCATGTCTCACACCTGAGATGATGTGATCCCGTCCTCAATTGTGTCAATAACAGCCTTGCTTTCCCTTTAATAGCAGCCCCTAAGTATGATTTATCCCCATGTTCCCTGGTTGGGTTGAACACTTGCATGTAGTAAGTCTTATTTCGACCAATGTTAGTAGTCCACATGACACTCTGAAACTTCTCTATGACAAATTTTTTTATATCCACATTTGTATTAGGACACTCATGTAGCTTAATATTCCATTTATCCAACCACATACTATTTTGCTTCATCCATGTTTTCTCTCTACGAATAAGATCCTCCTCCTGCACAATTTTTGGTCATCATTGGTCTTGCATGTTTTCAACCTTCTTTAAGTATCTAAGTAACCGAGTTATCATTGAAGCCTCCAACGGAAAAGTCCCAGCTTCCGCTAAAAGGATATCATAAGGTACGGAGGTCTTAACTTTGAGATTGCTTGTAATTAAGTGCTTCTGAATTCTCTCTAGCTGCCTCCAACCGCAGTTTGACAGGTTGCCACCCCAAACCTCGCAGTCATAAAGAACCTCCGGTGTGACCAACAAACCAAAAAGTGTCTTCCTGGTTTTCCGATCCCAGAGTTCAGTTGTTCTACATCTGTTCTGAAGTAAATACAAGGTTTTCTAGCCCCCCTGTAATCTTTTCGCTCTACATGTCTCCCAACTGAGTTTATAATGAAAATCAATCCCAAGTTACTTGTATTCTTTCACAATTTCCAGTGGGTTGCCTTAAAAAATGAACGTAATATGCTTTTCTTTATTCCTTAAAGAGAAAATCGTGATTTTGGTTTTGGTGATGTTCACATGCATCCCAACCTCCTGGCAAAAGCACTCTAAGGCACTTAAATGATCCCTTAACCCTTGAGTTGTTTTTCAAATTAAAATAGTACAAAAGGAGCTTCACCACAAACCCTACCAAATGCACACCTCCCCCATCTGTTTTGTTTAACCGAGTTTCTAATTTATCAATGTATAACCCAAACAAGGTTGGGGATAAGGGACATCCCTGCTTAACACCAATGTCACTACCAAAACATTCGGATATTCGTTCATTAGTTCTGATTTTGGCTCTAACTTTGTCATATAATTTGTGCACTACTTGTCTATATTCATTAAGGATACCCAATTCTATCATTTTATTCCATATTCTGTCCCTAGGTGTCGTACCAAAGGCTTTCTTAAAGTTTACAAAATAGCAATAAGCTTATTCTCCCTGATTATCCCATATTTTCTCTATTAAATGATGAAGAGTGATGCAATGGTCAATGATGGAATGTCTAGGTGTGAAACCGCTTGCCTTCTTGCCCTAAAGAGATGATCCACTATAATACATGTGCATTATTGTTTTACTATGAAAATATTAAGAATTATGTTTTTAAGGAGAGATTCTATACACATTTAAATATATTCATATAATAAAATTAATTATTATTAAATTATCTATCTAAAAATCATTAAATTTGGATCATTAACAAAAAAATATTACAATCTACTATCAATATTCGAAAAAATAATTTTAAAGATCATACATCAAATATAACAAATTCTAGACATCTAAGAAAACTAAAAAGTGCCAAATTTAGCAAAATCATATTTACACTAAAATTCATATATAAATAGATTTAAAAATAATCAATAAATATTTATTTGTGGATTTACTTTAAATTTATTTTACATATATCATTAATACACTAAAATCTATGTAACTACTCATTAGTCATTTTGGAGATAAACATTTGTTGATTCATTTCATATTTCATATAAGACAATGTACAATGTTATTCATAACAACTATAATCTATTTTCAAAACTAGCACTTGCATGGAAAGACTTTTCCTTGGGGTAGAAATTTCAAGAAGAATGAGGTTTCTCTTAAAAGCTAAATATATAATAATTAAAAATTATGTGTTTTGATAAATTATTAGAACAAGATTCTTTATATGAAAAGTAATTTTAGAGTTATTAAATATTATTAAGCCAAGAACAAGGAATATAAAAAGTTTCTCTCCGCCATACCATATGAGCATTTTTATTTTGAACCAACTTATCATTTTAATTTAAAAATTTAAGTGAGTTTATAAACAAATATATAATAAAAGATAAAAAGTAATACTTAAAATATTACATAGTGAAAACTAGCTAATGTAAATAATTCACATATAAGAAATATACTATATTGATATTACTATATAATTTTATATTATATAGTAAATTTTAATTTTTTTATTAAATTTTTTATCATACAATTAGTATATTGAAATTAATACTATCTTATTATTAATCTTTTTATTTTTATTATTTAATAATACTATTTTTTATATTTTAATATTATTATATTAAAAATATATATTAATATTTGAATATTAATTTTATATTCTTATTAAAATAATATAATTATTATTTTGATTATCACATTTTCTAATAATTTGAAATCCTCCCAAATGGATGGAAACAAGGCATTTGAACTAAAATGATATTTTTTTTTTGTATTGATTATAAAGTGATCAAAAAGAGGTTACAACGAGCTAGTTCAAAGTATCAAAAAGGGGACAGGACCCCAGCGGAATAACAGCTCAAAGGAGCAAAACGAAATGTATATCCATAAC
>MU224979.1:262194-280382 GCA_018584345.1 Thuja plicata | reverse complement strand
TACATAAACACACAACAACTCTTGCAATGAGATTAATAAATAAATAAAAACTATAAAAATTTGAAAGAAACATATATTCACGTGATTTAAAAATGAAAATGTTACAAAGAACTCTAAATTTACTTGTTTCTATCTTCTTCTTCTTTTACTATATACCTATACAAGATACTAACTTCAAAAGTCCCTAAAATAACTTAAAAATTTAAATATTTATAATTTTTCTATATTTCTCTTCCACGAAAATACTAAACTCAACTCACCCACTTGTGTCATTAACTTTTATGATAGTTTTGATAATAAAGATCTAAAAATTAACTTTGTTTAATTTTTATGTAATCTAATTTGAAGAGATCATTTTCTTTCTAAATTCATATGACTACTTGGTAAAAGTTTTCTCTTCTGGAAGTGTTAAACAAGAAAGCTTTTGCCCATTTAAGTTTGCTCTATTGTACTGTCTCTTAAGCGTAATTGTCGATATTTTTCAACATTTGGACAAAAACCTAATTTTTTTAAAATCAGAGCAACTCTTATTGGAACATTGAAATTTTACATTTTTTTAACATACAAAATATTAAGTTAGTTTAGCAGCACATTTGAACTTGTGATGGTTTCTGATTTTGTGGTTGAAATTATAATAGATGTGTTGTACACTACTATTATCTTCGAATTGTATTTTAGTAGATTAACACATCACTTGAGTTGTTAGATTGAGAGTAAAGATTATAGTTTTTTTTACTAGTTTTACAAGATACAAGAATGAGATTAGCCATTATTATTTGCATATGATTATTTACTGATGCCACATGAAATATATAGAAGTTTCTAATATTTTTTATATCATACATCACATTTTTTTCAAGATTAAAGGAACATAAACATTTGAAGAGGCTCAATGTCCCTAAGCATTGGATTCTTGACAAACATGGTGGTGCTTTTGTAAGTTATAAAATTATATAGAAAATTATTGATCTTTGAATGCTTAGAGTTTCTTTAATTTAACATTTTCAAACACGACTATTTTTTTAATTACCTGAAGTAGTAATTAATATAGTTGTAATTTTGCAGACACCTAAACCATCAACGCAACCTCACAGGGGAAGGGAATGGCTTCCTCTAGTGGTTCTTCGAAGGAATAGGCTAAAATATGCCCTGGCATACTGTGAAGTCACTTCTATTGTAATGTAACGACTCATTGTTGTTGATAGAAAAGTCAAAACCGATAAGCGCTACCCTGCAGGATTCATCGGTGTGTACATCAATTTGATCTTATCTCTCTCTTTACATGTCTTAGACTATGATTTTTATATTGAGGGCACAAACAGATATATGGAAGTTTTGTTGATTATAGAAGTTAATTTTGTTTGATCCAAACTTGTTTTCTATCTTGCAGATGTTGTGTCTATTGCAAAGACCGACAAGAACTTTAGGCTTCTTTATGATGGTAAAGGTCATTTCCGCCTGTATTAAATCAAGGACGAGGAAGCAAAGGTATTATGCTTATTTTTTATTTAAGTTGCCAAGAAAATCAAAATTGCAAAAACAGGCATCATATTTTCTAGTACAAGTAAACAACAGTTATGGAACATGAAAATATAGAAAACAATGAGGTCTGGACCTCAAGAAAATCTTTTAAAAACATGGCATGGTTTCTTTCTTGCATTGTTTCTTCTCGTGGTCTATATGACAATGAATGTGAATTCAATTTTGTTTCTTCTCTTTGCAGTATAAACTTTGTAAAATTCATGGAGTTTAGTTTTGAGATAAGAGTATCTCTTATCTTAACACTTGTGATGGGCTTACCATCAGGTACTTAGATCCATTGATCAAGGCCAATGACACCATCAAAATTGATCTGGAAATGGGCAAGATCAAGGATTTTATCAAGTCTAAGAATGAAAAATATCGACAGATGAGATAGATCAACAAACGAGATTGAAGATTGAACCATCGTATACTGGGAGAAAGGAAAAAAACATAGAAAAAATAATGCGGGATATATGGAAAACATTGCGGATAATGTGAGGCTATTGGACTACATATTGGAATATTTAAAACTGTTGCAGCAAAGAAGGTTTCAGAAATAGAAAACTACATAGGTTATATTATTATTTTTAACCTAGGGGTATCCTTGTGACTCAACCCGGTGCCCAATCTGTCCTTGAGGTTACAAAGGCTATATTTTACGCTCATTTTATATAGATATAAGGGGCAACACATCTACCTAATCAGTTAGTGATGACATTTTTCTCAATCGGCCATCTTGTTTAAACTAAGAGTCCACTATAATTTAACCCTCTTCAAAATACCAATATATGATTCCTACTTTTTGGAGGTAGACTCGGTGACATTTCACGATTTGAGAACCACATGAGCTCAATAATACACACTCACTTCATACTATAAATAAGTACACATTGGTCAATAATGCAAGCCAAGAAAATGTTACCTTTCTGAAATTAAATGTCTACAGAGGTTTATTTGCCACAACATGTTTTACAACTAATATTACTACTATATCCTTTTTTTGGGAGAAAATCTTACTCAAATTTTTCATAGGAGCCATCATATAGTGTAATATATGAATCAAGAATTCAAAATGTAATAATAATTAAAATTACTCATGAACCCAATACAAACAAAAAATGAATATCTTTGTCATTTGGAACTCACAAAGTTTCTTCAGTTCATAACAAAAGCAATTAAAATTATTGCTTCTTCATTTCTTTAGGAATTAAACATACATATAAGTATTTGCACTCTTCCAGAAAATTAAACAACTTGAACTCAACTCTAGTAAAAGGAATATGCTACCTAGCCTTTCAATGTGCTTTTTTTCTTACAGAACCTCTAATGTGACAAATACAAATTATAAATTAGACATTACTTGAAATCTATCTTACTCATGAAGGGCCATACTTATTCAAGGTAATATTAATCACAACACTAAAAATTCACATAACTAGCTCATTGTATTATATTCCAAAAAATCTAGAGACTTTGTAAAGAAAATAGATCATTGACCACACAAATTCATGGTTTTAAGTTGCATATAATCATGTACAGGACTTCTGAGTTGCAATCAAACCAAAAATTTATACTCAAATCAAATAATTTTTTTTAAAGCAAACATAAAGAAGGATTTTTAAAAAAATAAATATAAAGAAGGCATAACAATTCCAGTCTTTCAATTGAATGTTACTGGCATACATCTGATTCTATTTTTTTAATCTCCATAGTTACCCAGATATGACTGACAGTATCACAACAACACTAGGGTTATTTAAATGCCCAGTCGATCCAATATTGATAATAACTCTTTTATGAATAAGAGCTCGAGTGGAATTCTTTAGAATCTAATGCTTTATTAAAAGAAATGGACTTTTCATAGTAGTATGAGGAATAAATTAATTGAATTTTGAATCTAGATTATCTAAATGATATGTCCCTAAATTTACTAATGTGTCATATCTAATACTAGTTTGCAGAAGCAACCATCTTGTATGCATTAATGGCTAAATATAGCAAAGAACACAATAGAGATCTCTAGTGACAATAAATGATTCAATATTCACTTGAAATGGGGCTAAAAGGCCTAGAAAAAAATTACTGACTTATTATAAAATAGTTGTACTTTCATTCCCTTGATCAACAGATATTAGATGCAAGATGCCCTGTTAGAATAACTGAGAGGGGGGGGGGGGTGAATGAATCAATGGCCTTAATAATAATTCCAAAAATTTAACCAAAAACTATTCTCTTAAATATAATACCCTTGGTTATCTTACATTCCCAATTTCAACAATATGTATGCCATAAATAACTTTAACAAATATAAATTGCTCGGTAAGATATATTGTTTATCTTTTCTAGACTTTACCAAGTAGCAGCAAATAAACTTAGAGTTAACCGACTAATCCAGTTTCAATAATGTGTAAAGCAAAATATCAATGTAATGAAATATATACACATTTGACACAAATTTTAACGTGGAAACCCAATATGGGAAAAACCACTTGGGATCGGTAACCCAAAATAATTTCACTCTTCTGAAGTGAGCTCGGTGAAGAGCCAACCCTATTAAAGGTTACAATACACATTGTTAAGTGCAACCTTATTAGAGGATTTAAAACCAACAGTTTATCTTTTGACCTAGCACTCACTATGATGTCAACAAGAAAACCTTTTGATACTCTTGAGTATCTCAATACAATAAGGACTATTAAATCCCACTCGGTTAATAGATTTTTTGAATCAATGGTTAAATTGATACAGTAAATGATCTATTCAAAATATAACTTTGATTTGCAAATATTCAGATCTATTGTTAGTTCTATAATACCTCTCTAATCAATGTACACTTCAGTTCCTTTTCTCTCTTTCTTTCTTCTGCTCTGTGAATGCTTTATCCTCTGTTGCTCGATGTCTGCAGAATTCCTTGGCTCTGTTCTTCAACCTGTATGATCAGATCTGCATGAATAATTCTATCTTCACACAAAATATATTCAACATTCTTTTTTTTATAATTAATTCCCTGTCTCTGTATATAGACATGATTAGTCGCTTAATCTCCTTGTTTTTGTCGTAGATCTTTTCTTGATTCGTAAAACTCGCCATACGTTTCTTTATCCCGTAAATCTCTCCTTTAGTTTTATTCCATAAATCTCTCCTTGATAACTATGAATATAACACACTTTAAATCTCCTTCCATGCTTTAGTTTAATTGATCGTTGAAAATAAAGCAATCAATCCTAAATTGTAGCTCTACCAGCTAAGCAATTTTGTCGTTCTTTAACTCTAGTTATGCTCGGTCAACAACTCCAGTTATGCCCGATCATCACCTTTGGTTATGCTTGGTCATCAACTCTAGTTTAATGTGGTGCTCGGTATACACTTGCTCATTTACTACTATGCTCAGTATACAAGTGTTCATTGTCACTTGGTGTATACAGACTTTTTATGTTTTCCCAACCACATAAACTTTGTCTCTTCAGATCTAAGGTTATGATGATATGTATATGAACAATAAAACCATATCAAGTTGACATCAATGACAATACAATACATTAACTGATTTAATGTCTTGCATTCACTTTTGCAGCTCGGTGATCATCAACTTATCATCTTCAAACATTCAATCAATTATATTTCATCAATCTCTCCCTTTGGTATTGATGGCAACATTTTATGAAATATGCAATATAAAATATGCCATAACATACCAAACTTATTGTTCTATAACCAATTCAAATATCTAAATCTTGGTAAGCTCTTCTAGCTCAGATTTGATTCTGTTGTGTGCTCTCCCTTTCTTCATTCCCTTCAATGGATAGGTGTAACAGTTCTGTCTTCTGATTTTGTCTCTCCCTTTCTTGTAGAATCTCTTCTCCCTTTTCTGGATAGATATGCAGTGTTGACTCTCTCCAATTATCTCCCTTTGATGGATGGTTATTTCATTGAATATTTCTCTCTATTTCCTTGAATCTTTCTCTCCCTTTGTTTGTAGAATCTTCTTTCTCTGATGGATATTTCATTCCTGATGGATATTTCATTTCTTCCTCTCCCTTTGACAGCAATGCCAAAAAAATCTATAGCTCTGTAGTAGCCAACAATAGTTTTAGTGTGTGGTTCAGATAAGTACCTTCAGTGTACGGATATGTCATTTCAGTCCATATCTTAGCTTGCATCAACATGATTAATCTTCTGATAACGTGTAGACTGATGCAACCTCCTAGTCAGCTTAGTGACCAGTAGACAAGGGGTGAATCCCTAGTCCATTCCTTGGGTATTAAAATGTATCTTTTGGCAATGGTTTTGTGAATGTGTCTACTAGCTATTCTTTGGATTGTACATATTCTAGTATCACTTGTTTCTCTTGTACTTGTTCCCTCAAGTAATGATACTTAATAGATATGTGCTTTGTCTTAGCATGCATTACAGAGTTCTTTGAGATGTTGATAGCACTTATATTATCACAATAGATAATTTTTGGGTCAAGAATTTCCTCATTCATACCTTTCAGCAATTGCTTGATCCATGCAATGTTAGAGCAATTTGCAGCGGCAGCTACATATTATGCTTCTTAAGTTGATTGAGATATGCACCCTTTCTTTTTACTTATCCATGTGACAAGTCTTTCACCCATAAAGAATGCTCCTCCTCTAGTGCTCTTTTTATCATCTATGTTTCCAGCCCAATCAACATCAGTATAAACTTGTAGCTCAAATTTGCTTTCTTTATTGGACCACAAACCATAGTCTTTAGTATTCTTCAGATATCTCAAAATTCTTTTAACAACAGTCATGTTTGATTCCTTAGGATTAGCAGAGAATCTTGCAACTATACCAACTGCATGTGCTATATCAGGTCTAGTGTGTACAACATACATTATTTTTCCAATCATAGATTTGTATAAGGTTTGATTTACCTCAGTTGTTTTTTCTTCCTTTTTCAATTTGCATATGTTTTCCATAGGTGTTCCAACTAGTTTGGAGTCCTCCATTTTGAATATCTTCATAACTTCTTTGATGTATTTGGATTGTGTAATGTAGACGCCTTCATCCTATTGTAGAATCTGTAGACCAAGAAAAATTTTGATCTCTCCAAACATTGACATTTCAAATTCCTTGCTCATTTCATTAGCAAATGACTTGCACAACATATCATTACCTCCAAATATGATATCACCAACAAATATATCAGCAATCAAAGTCTTATCATCGATATCTCCTTTCAAATATAGATTATTGTTGTCACTTTTTCTAACAAATCCAATACTAATGAGATAAGAGTGAAGTCTTTCATACCATGTTCTAGATGCTTGTTTCAATCCATACAAGGATTTGTGTACTTTACAAACTATGTTCCTCTTGTTAGGATCAACAAACCCTTCAAGTTGTTCAATGTATACCTCCTCTTCTAGTATTACATTCAGAAATGCAGATTTAACATCCATTTGGTATACCTTGAATCCTATAAACGCAACATAAGCAATTAGAATTATTACTCCTTCTAGTCTAGCAAAGGGTGCAAAGGTTTCTCCATAATCAATACCTTCTTCTTGTGTATACCCTTTGCATACCAATCTTGATTTGTTCCTTGTGACTTCTCCATTCTCATTAAGTTTGTTTCTGAAAATCCATTTGGTGCCAATGACATTATGTCACTTGGTTTAGGTACTAATATCCATATTTTATTCTTCTCAATCTGTTCAATCTCTTCATTCATTTCACTAACCCATTATGGATTCTCAAGTGCAACATTAACAGATTTAGGATCAAAATCACAAATCAAGCATCTATTGTTAAGAGACTTACTTCTTGTTCTCATTCCTACTCTTTTGTCCCCAATGATCTGGTCTTATGGATGGTGTCTTCTGACATATTTATCAAGTACAGGTTCAAATCTCTATTCTTCATTTTGATCTTCATTACTTGGTTCAGGATTGTGAGCATTTTCTTGTTTCTCGGTGTGTGCAGCCTGTTGCTTGGTTGCATTATTCTGACATTTGGGTAAGATGTCAGGTTCTTTTATGTAGACAAATCTGTTGTAATCTTTAGGTTCCTTTCTGCTTTCCTCATCATTTTTCTCAGAAAATTCATCCACTTTAAAGTATCTATCACCATAATAGCTCTTTGTTCTCATTGGTCCACATAAGTCAGTATGGACTAACTCCAGAATAGCATTAGATGTGTAGGTTTTTCTCTTGAAACTAGACTTTGTTATTTTTCCTATTTGACAAATCTTGCACATAACATGGTCAGGATTTGAAATACTTGGTAAACCTCTCACTTTTTTTTTTCTTACTTATCTTAACCATGTTGTCAAAATTCACATGACATAACTATTGTCAATCAGGATTGTGCCTTTAGCTTTATTTGAAATCTAGCTATCCTATTGAAACATGGAAATGTTCTTGTTGTGGGAGAGACAATGAATCTCCAAATTCTAGGTCGGTTCCTATTTGATTTGGAATATCACCTAATACTGATTTCTATGGTTTTGGGACAAGGGAGAAGGATAACTGGAAATGAATAAATTAGCAAAAAGGGGTGATACACCAAATGGATTCAGATTTGTCAGAACTATAAACTAGCCCCTACAGGACATACATCACTAAGATCTACAATAGCATTCACTACACAACACATAGGATGACCTAGAATTTACTATTAGGGTTTTTGCCACTAATGGTAACAATTCTGCCAACAAAAATGCAATTTCTGCAAAAGGTTTACTCTTTTCAACTTAGAATAGGAATAAGAATTAATTCACTAATCTATGTTGAAAGACACAATACACTTAAATGCAGAAAGGTTGCAAGGAATAACACAAAATGCAGAAAATATGTATGAATAATGGGGACAAACATTATTATCTTCAAAATCTGCAAAATAGTTACATGAGAAAGTACAAAAAATGACAAGGAATGTATGCACTCACTTGATCATAATCTATCTCAAACATGAACTAATGACTACAAAATATGTGGAAAAGATGCAAAGGAACAATATTCTCACTAATACCTCTTATTCCCCAAATTTTGAACCCCTCCAAATGAATAAGAAGCTCAGATATATAGCCCTCAAGACCAATTCCAAAAATGAAATTCCCTCCAAAAAGGTCCTAAGACTCAGTTGGAAACCCTAAATTTAAGGCATAAATCATGTCCTAACTATAGCCCCTAGTGTTGGTATTTTCAAAATATACATCTTTTCAAAAATATTACCAACACATTAAATATTACATCAAAATCCATCAAATGTAACCTAAAAGATAGCTAAATCCTAACCACACCTAAACATCAACATCTCCATAATTGAGGTCAACAAGACCAATTTCAATGCAAAAAATATCAACACCCACGGTATTGGCTTTACTATCATGGCACTTAGAGAGGTTGTCGTGCATTGCAGTTCAGCAAGGCATTAACTCCTTCTGTACTCGATGGACTTCAAATTCCATCAAACTTGGCATAGGCATTATTGCATTTCATTTTTGCATTTTTTTGTTTGGGAGGGATGTTAGGGTTTTCAAAAGCCCTAGCTATGATTTCCGCCATGCTATGGATATGGCATTCTTCTTGGCCTCTCGGCATGATCTTTAGCTAATCTAGAGTTCATGATTTTTATCTAGGCATTGGTGGAGTATTTAAAGCTTTTCATCTGTGGTCCACGACTAGAACATAGCCATCTCTTTTTGTTCTATCTTCATCTATGTCGACGGATTCTATTGTGATCATGAATGTGCATGGAGCTCAGGCTCTTCTTGGCACTTGAGTGCATGCTCAAACTAGAGTCAACTGTTTTGAAAAAATTAAAGAGCTCAGGCTCTCTATACACCGCAGGCTCTTCTCTTGGACTTTGCATTTCATACCATAATACATGGAGTTGTCTATGCATCTCCCTATTGAACTCGAGCTTCAACCACAGCTTCTCATGCATGTAACTTATAGATAAGTTACTCTTCTTTTGTTTAACATGTTGTTTAAACAGATTTGATTGTATTACATAGTTCCTGCAATATTTCTGGGTTAATGTAATCTGGGTTTCCGTCTTTTCTTTTTGTCGACTCCACCATGCTTATAGTCATATTTTTCAATCCATGAATTCTGCTAGATAGAATTCTTGTTGGTGTTCTTCCTGGATTGAGCACTTCTAGAACACCTACATAGCTTCAGTTTGATCTGAAAGTTGAGCTTCATCTCATGCTGATGTATTAACTCAACTTGAGCCTCTGTTTATGTAGGAGTATGTATCCATGAATGTTGACAAATCTATACTTAATAGTGTATCCATACAAAAATTGTTTGTTGTAACCGAGAGATGAACTCGGGATTTTTGTTGAACTTGGCCTCCACTAGTGAATTTTAAAACCGTGGCTTTAAATGAACTTGCGACCATGTCTGAAGGTTATTGTAATATGTGGAAACCGTAGTGTCTTTGTTGAACTGGAAACATATGGTTCTGTCTACATCTTGTCTTGAGTTGTAGCTACGTTGTCCTCTTGTGTTCTTCTTTTGACACTGATTTCTCATGCTTGGATGCCATCACTCTTTTGTAGCGACAGAGAGCTTTAAACGGTTGTTGTCATTCTGTCTGAACCTTTGTAATATGACAATAACTGGTATTTCAATATTCCTTTGTGAATCCAATCAAAAATAGACACACGGGGTTCGAGTACGGGCTCGTGACTCCCATGCCTATTGTTGTGAATAAAGCTTTGATATTTTACAACAATGCATCTTTCTTTTAATTTCTAAACTTTCAGTTGATCATTATGCATATTATAACATTGTTATTCATCTTTTACTCTGGCATATACACTGTTATTTGAACATGCCAAAATAATATTGTAATTTGATATCCATTCTTGATTAGGCATTTCATTTGAACATAAATAACAACATTAACAATACTTACCTTTTACTCTTCATTCTGGAATATGTCATTTGACTTATCATATGTGCATAACCTTTGCATTTATTATTTTCTCATGTAGAATACAACATCAAATAATGCCACCGCTTACTTGAATATGCACTTGGAATAAAGCATTCATCTTTTAAATATGTAGAATAACACTATCATTTTTCTTGAATGTTGCTTTAAAAAATGCATTGAACATATGTAATAACAACATCATTTGGTTTTCAATCTTGATCACTAACAATGCCACAAGTTTTCCTTTTGAAGAAAACATTGTTTTGTTCAGTTCTTGCATATGTAATGCATATCTTGAAATACCTCATTGTCTGAATATGCACATTATCTCCCATCCATTTGTAAGAATGCATATCATTGTCTTTATGTTTCTCTCTCATTCAAACATGTCAGTATCCAGAACAACACAGTAGCAATGTCTACTTGACTCTCTTTTTAAAGACAACAATATTTAGAATTTCAGACATGCATTTCTTAATTCCAATGCAATTGACTCTTCTACCTATGCATATTCCTTTGTAACAACATATGTGTTCCTTTCTGGTATATGCATTGTTTTTTATAATAGTGACATCCTTATGCACTTGGAATCCAACATAAGATTGATGTCTTTATGCACTGCTTGATGTGCAAAACTGAAATGTTGTTTAAACATTAGCTTAATCTTTCATATGCATGATCCATTTGATAACATAACAACACCAGACATTTTAATTTTGTTGAAGAATAGCAACAATCATCTTTCTAGAAGTATTACAGTTAACCCTAACTTGCATAGTAATGCATAATAGTGTTACCTCATTTGTAATTCATTTCTTTTTCACCTGCAACTTCATTCTTTGTTCTTTGATCATCCTCTATGAACTACATCTTCTTTCCCCACAACATACCATCTATCTGAACTCATGAACTCTTAGCTTCTGGTATTGTATGTAATGCATCTTGTGAGGTTTGAGCACGGGCTTGTGACACTTCACTGCATTTTTTTTTTATCATCTGCAACTTGTGAATTTATAGATTATGTTTCTTTCTGCATTTGAATATGCTTTTTCTTGTCTTGCTTGAACACACCACCAAATCAATCTATTAGGTTAGTGGACAGAATCAACCAATCAATTTTTTTGTGTGAGAGTCATGTGAAATGACATTTATGCATGAATGTTGGTTGGCTGGTTGGGTTTACTAACCTAATATGTTTGATCTTCCGAAAAAGGTTTCTCAGCTATAAGAACTAAATCCCTTTAATTCAGATATTTGATCTTACAAACAACAACTCCTGAGTAATGCAGAATGATAACTATAAATAGTAAAAGGTTTCATGAAGCTATGTCCCTTTGATACTTTTATTATGTTGATGTAGATGCATATGTCGCTGTTGTATTGATGTTATTGGTTGATCTCTAGTTCTGAAATTTTGATTGATGTTGTTTTGGTTTCCATGCATTACTTAGATCCAATTAGGATCTAACTCTTTCTCTTTCCATGATGTAGGATACATGACCCTAGACCTAGAATGTAGAACTGATAGAAGGACTCAGACAGAGACACACAGACTTGACAAAGTTCAGACAACCAACTACCAGGATGCAGAAGACCTCTTCAAGGCAATGCTTGGACCCCTAAACCCTACATGCTTCTATCTTACTTTCAGAATTAGAT
This sequence comes from Thuja plicata, assembly GCA_018584345.1. Classification (NCBI taxonomy): domain Eukaryota; kingdom Viridiplantae; phylum Streptophyta; class Pinopsida; order Cupressales; family Cupressaceae; genus Thuja; species Thuja plicata. The sequence goes on along the minus strand of MU224979.1, from coordinate 268,284 downwards.
ATCTTCTCTAATTTATCAATATGAAAGATGTAACCTTGAATAAGGATTTGCCTAATATATTCAGTTTGAATGCATAATGTAATGATCACTTATGAATTTGCAAATTTGAGCATGATCAATACTTAGAGTACAATAATCTGATAATATGAATGCATTGCAATGTATTCATCTTCATAAGTTGAATAGTAATGTTGAAGAGGTGTACCTTTATGAAATCTTTTGATGTTTATAGTTGTCATTCTGCATTGTATGCTTCCTTTTTTGTATTTCAGCAATTCTGCAACTTAGAACAACAACTATTCAATCCATAATTCTATGTAAAAGCAATATCAATTTACCAATTTAGTATGCAAACTAAATTGGTAACAATAACCTTTTATTGCATAACCAAACATCTTCATTTATAGCCAATAAACAAGTGGTCTCAATATCATCAAGATAGAATAGATTACCTTTTGTTTGTTCACTAGTACCGATCAACTTTGCTTTTCCATTATAGATCATTGCCTTTTTGTTCTCAAATGCAACTCAGTGTCCTGTGTTGTTCAGTTGTGAAACACTCAACATATTATAGTTAAGTCCTTTCACCCAATATGAATTTTCACATTTGATCAAATTATTCAACATGATGGTACCTTTTCCTTCAATTGGGCAAGGTGAGTCATTACCCATCCTAACTGATCCACCATTATAATATTCAAAAGTTTCAAACTCTTCTTTATCTCCAGTCATGTGATGAGTAACACCACTATCAATAATCTAGAGATCATTTTTGCTAACTTTAGATATGAGTGTTGTTTCAACATACCTTTCTTCTTTGTCTGAATCATCCTTCAAAGCAACAAATAATACCTTATTATCTTCATTAGAATCAGTCTCAAAATTTTCATCTTTGTTCTCAACCAGGTAACAAGCCTTCTTGCCTTTGTTCTTGTAATCTCAGTTATCTCTTCTGTCAGAGTGTTGGTTGCTTCTTTATTCTCGGTCATCAATTTTGTCATAATTCTTTTCATAAGATCTGTCACCGTACTGAGTGATGTTCTCTCCTTTCATTCCTAGGTCATGAAACTTTCCTCTTAGGATTTCAGCTTTAGCTCTTAGCACATTGGTATCTCCTCCATGTACTAGCTTGAGTTTGTCCCACATTTTCTTTGTAGAGGTGCATGATTTCACATCTTCAAATTCAACATCGGTTAGTGAAGAATAAAGTTCTATCATCATGGAATTGTGTTCATGTTTCTCTCTTAATTGATCAACAACCAGAGGTCCAATAGGTGCAACATATTTAGTATCCAAGTATTGTGTAACATCATTTCCAATACTAGATAGATGAACTCTTATCCTGCTTTTCCATGATGCAAAGTTGTCCTTGTTCAACTTAGGCACATCCCTTTTACTCATCTTGTGATCTTTAGCTTAATCCCTTTAAACTTTCCTTCCAAGCACCAAAGCTCTGATACCAATTGGTAGAATAACTGAGAGGGGGGCTGAATCAGTGGCCTTAATAAACATTCTAAAAATTTAGCCAAAAACTATTTTCTCAAATATAATACCCTCAGTTATCTTACATTCCTAATTTCAACAAGATGTATGCCATAAATAACTTTAACAAATATAAACTGCTCGGTAAGATATATTGTTTATCTTTTCTAGACTTTATCGAGTAGCAGCAAATAAACTTAGAGTTAACCGACCAATCCAGTTTCAATAATGTGTAAAGAAAAATATCAATGCAATGAAACATATACACATTTGACACATAGATTTTAACGTGGAAACCCAATATGGGAAAAATGACCTGGGACTGGTAACCCAAAATAATTTTACTCTTCTAAAGTGAGCTCAGTGAAGAGCAAACCCTGTTAAAGGTTACAATACACACTGTTAAGTGTGACCTTGTTAGAGGATTTAAAACCAATAATTTTTATTTTGACCTAGCACTCACTATGTTGTCAACAAGAAAACCTTTTGATACCCTTGAGTATCTCAATCCAATAAGGACTGTTAAATCCCACTCGATTAAGAGATTTTCTGAATCAATGGTTAAACTGATACAATAAATTATTTGTTCAGATTACAACTTTGATTTGCAAATATTTAGATCTATTGTTAGTTCTATAATACCTCTCTAATAAATATACACTTCAGTTCATTTCCTCTCTTTCTTTCCTCTGCTCGATGAATGTTATGTCCTCTATTGTTCGGTGTCTGCAAAATTCCTTGGTTCTGTTCTTCAACCTGTATGATCAGATCTGCATGAAGAATTATATCTTCACACAAAATATATTCAACATTCCTTTTTTATAATGAATTCCTTGTCTTTTTATATAGACATGATTAGCCACTAAATCTCTGTTATCATTTTAGTTCACACTAAATCGATAAACTAACAAGTGTTTTCTGTTTAAGTTTGAATTTTAGAAGTGTTGTTTCAAAATTGCAGAATGGTAAAGGATTCAGAGAAAGAAAGTACATGTTCAACACTACAATTGAAAAAATCAGAACATCACATTAAGGTACACTTATTTCAGATTTTTGAACAAAGCACTATACAGATTTTTGAGCGTAACAAATAATGAAAGATATGCTTGCATTTCAGACATAAAAGTATAGCTTTAAATTAACCACACAAGCAGTGGTTGCTCTTAAAAACATGAATAAAGATTACTTTTCAAATGACATGCAATAAAAGTGTGTTCATATGAAGCCACACATCCCGTGGCAGTAGGTTAATGCAGGCATGCATTTCATTTTCTTAAATTGAATGCAGAAATCAAATGTAGGAACTAAAGACCAATTCACATTTCTGTAAATGTAAAAGAGGAGAAAAGAAAACAGGTTAGGCCCCCCCATTGCCTGGTGTTTCGTGTGAAGTTGAACGCTGTTGCATCTTTGGTCCCGCATCCCAAAGTACTCCAAGTCATCCTACAAAGGAAGAGTGATAAAATGGGTTAGTTCACAAAAACTGAGCAATGGAGAAGGATTAAGCTATCTAGTAGTCTACTTTATTGCATTTGCAGAAATGTAAATCAACATGCATAAATGAAACTGCTGGAAGGAATGATCGTATCAAAGAAAACACTTTATTTCCTAACATTGTTTGTTTCATGTGCAGATAGGTACGAAGACTAAGTAGGTCGTTGAAAGGATGTGCATACGTTTCACGCATGAAACTTTCCGACTGAAGCTATGGAGCAGATTTGAAGACCAATTAAGGAGGTTGTAGAGGGGGCATACATATTATAAGTATGGGACCTTCCGACTGAATTAATGATGCTATAGAAGACCAGCTGTTGAAGGGACATGACATATTGTCATGAAACCTTTCAGCCTCTAAATCAACCATTTAGTGCTATAAGAGGTTCCTATTTTCATTTCAAAAGGTTTTCCAGGATTGTTGCAAGTAATTATACTACTGCAATAGTCAAATTGCTACAGAAGGTATTTATCAAATTCTGCTACAGGAAGTTATTTGACAGAGTATTGGTTGTGTTACATTCAAGCAAATATTCATGTCATGATGGATTAATTTTCAATTTTTATGATGTAAACATCAAGCTTGTAAAATCATGTATCAAGACAATGTATGATAGGTTTGTATGTTTTTTAAATACTTGCATAAGTATCAGATCTGAAATTCAATGGGAAAGAACAGTGTTATAAAGATGACAAAATATCATAAGTTTTTGTAGCAAATGTTGTAGTAAAGTGTACATGTTGCTGCTAATTATAGAAAAGAATGCTACAGGATTGAAGAGTATCATAAAATGTTTACCAAAACGTATCTGTGAGTGTCACGAGCCCGTGCTCGAACCTCATTAGTTAACATTCTGTTGTTTTTGAATGTCACGAGCCCGTGCTCAAACTTCATTAAACAATGAACAAACATTTTCATCTTGTTGTACTTATCATATTAAAGTGCAGATTCAGTATCAATGTGAATTATTTACAATGGACAAAGCTACAGAATACAAGCTGAACATAAAATGAAAAAATATGTATTGACTGGAACAGAGTATGTGTAACCAGCAGAAGAATATCATAAAGATCACAGTACTTATCTACTGTGTAAATAAGAAAGCGTGTTAAGCATCTCTCAGTCATAATCATCTTCTAAGGTTTGCAAAGGTTATGAGTGAAATATGTAATGGTTTTGTGTTTTAATAGATTATATCTTCAAAACATTTTTTACTCATAACCTTGCAACTTTAGTGAGTCATTAAGACGTGTTTTCATGGTTTCCTGGAGCAACTGTCCAGCTTGGCCGAACTCATCATGTATAAATTGCAAAGTAGAGAATTCATCAACTCATCATGTTTATAGTTGTTAATTACACAAGGTTGTATTCATGTCAGCAAAAAGAGAGTCAAAAATTTGAGTGCTCTATGTTATCAACAGAATATCCTGAGGTTGATACTAAAATTGATAAAGATATGGTTGACAGTAATTCAAGATTTCATCAATATGAGAAGTAAGTTTCATGTCAATTTAAGAAAATGACCACAAGCTACTTACTGGTATTCCGATTATTAAGATGTAAAGGGATTATCTTCCTTCAAGTGACTATTGAACTTGTTTATAAACCAGTAACAGTCATGATTTCAAAAGAATAATGAAATGACAACAACAAAATAGTGACTGTTACTGTTTTGTAAGAAACTTCATATTTATGTCAATCATAAAAATCATAAAGTGCTTCAAATGTATTTTCAGTTGTCAGTATGAACTGTGGCGAACAAGTTTCGGGTTCATAAACTTTTGAACCCATATAGCAAAAGGAGATCGAATGTTTGACTATTACTATTAATTAACATTGTTAGTAACAATCAAGAAAATTGAGATTGATATCATTGGTCATAGTGCTAGCCACGGTTTATAACAATAGTGAGTTCAAAGGAAAGTAACAGTGAATGTCAATGAAGGCAACGACACTTCAAACCCGTAGATGATGGTAAGTCATAAACCCAGCTCAGATGATAACAATCATAGCATGATAACAATTACAGTATGGTAAGATAAACAACAGTAAGCTACCACAGAAAAAGGTCATAAATGGTTGTTATATCCCACACAACAAGACTTAGAAGTAGAGAAGACTTGGCTTCGTCAATGGACAAGAAAGCTCGAAGTTACATAGCTAATCAATGAGTTATTGTAGAAAGCCCAAAGATTTTTGCAAATATCAACTGGAGTGATAATATGACTTGACTTTAATAGCATGATTCATGTTCACTGAGATATGAAGTAACAAAGAGATCAATGTTTCATGTTACAGCCGGATTCAAAGGTAAATATCTATGTATATGAGTTTCAAACAAGTGAATCTCTTACCCGCTGACAAAATGACAATATCAATAGAAGAAGGCATCAAATCAGCAGCAGACACTCAGCATTCTGGCAATAGCATAACCACAAGCAGCTTCAAATTCTGGAGGAAAATGCAGAGATTTTCGTCATGGAACCAACAGCTCAAACCCACGTTTCTCCATACTAGGGATGCAGATAAAGACCGAGTTCCAATTCTCATTTAGCAAATAAACAAAACACAATCTATTGTAGAAAAAGATGGTAAGTAAGTCACAGCATGGTACGAGCTCAACAAGCAGAAAACCAAGCCTTCAACAATGTAAGACTTGAATGCAGAGAAGAACTTCAAACAATGATCTCATGGCAGCGGCAACAAACCCTAGCCATTCTTCATCTTCAAAATCTGGAAAATGCCTAAGTATGAGAAGCACAAATGACATAAACCGATGCCCTTTGCTATATTACAATATCATTTGGAGTCCACAATGCATGACTGACTTTTTGCAGTATACGGAATCCTTTCATAACATGCCACACATTCAACTTCACATGCATTTTTTTTTAAGTGCAAAGATAATTATGTTTTAGAGGTCATGTTGACCATGAGATAACATTCGAGTAGTAATGCATAGGTTTCCCAAGTGCTTTGTTTTTTATTTATTTATTTTATTAATATATTAAGTGCTAGTTTTATTTGTATTGTTCCTTTTCAAATTAGTTTTAATAATATAAGTTATATTCTAGATTTCTATTTTAATTAAATAGATAAATTCTTTATCTATT
>MU224979.1:190510-204386 GCA_018584345.1 Thuja plicata | reverse complement strand
TGAAGATAAATGAATATTTAATTCATTTATTTAATAATTGTTTTCAACATGTGAGATAATTGAATTCTTTTTGATTAAGAATTGCTTTATTTGATGAAATTAAATTAATTTAATTGAAATTAATTCAGTTGGAAGAATTTAATTATTAAGTTTAAATATTTAAATTCAAACTATAGGAAATTGAGTTTAATTAATTAATTTAATGATAATTAATCAATTAAAGCTAATTAATTATTTAATTAATTTTGGGAATTTGATTTAAATGATTTGGGGAATGAATTTATAAGAAAATAGATGATTAATTAATGATTAAAAAACCATTAATTAATAGATGAAAATTAGAGTTTTTAATGTAAAGTCGCAAGCCTATCCATTTTAGGGTGTCTACACTTCTAACAGGGGTTTTCAACATTACCAAATCTTGTGTCATGTGTCATTACATTTCATGAATGTTTCTATGAATGTTTACATGCAAATTAAGTTTATGATTTGATATTACATACACAAAGATAGAATAGCACATATGGTCGGTAATGCAAGGAATTGATTACTAAAGGATTAAGGTTAATTGATAAAATTTTTTAAGGGTACTGATTCACCCCTCCCCTCTCATTACACACCATTCCATTATTCCAACAATTGGTATCAGAGCTAGATCTCTTATTTTGAAAATTTTAAATCACTTGAGAGAAAAGATCATACAATGGAAAGGTATAAGCTAGACAAGAGTATTGAGAATCAGAAGTTAGAGATACAGATCTTCTATGAGAAATACAAAGCAAAAAGAATCAAGATGAGAGAGCTACTGGATGAAAGAAAAGTTATGGCATCTTGCTGCAATGAAATTTTTTATCATGAAGAAGAGATACCAGATTTATTTGAGTCATCAGGATCTACATCTAGCAATACATCAAACACATCAGAAGGAAGCATTACAAGTCTAAATTAAATCAATCAACATCTGACAGAGCAAGTAAAGATACTACAAATCAGTCAAGAGACGCAGATGGTAAGGATGATTGATGTTATGAATAATGCTAGACAAGCTGAGCAAGAAAGAACATTAGCTATTGATGACATGAGGAAGATCAATGAAAAGCTACAAGGAAGAGAGATAGATATACAAAGACTCACTAAACATCATCATGAGATCACCAATCAAATAGTTCTTATGAGTTAGGAAGCAAACCAAATGTACATAGAACTCAATGGAAATTAGAAGCTATTGGTGAGCTAAGAGAAGAAAATGAGAGACTAAAGCATGAAGTGAGGATTCAGAAACAACACAATGATATGATCAAGAAAGCTAAAGAAAGTACCAAAAGAATGGATGATTTTCTGTATGGACAAAGAAGAGTCAACAACAATACCAAACTAGGGTATACCGAGCATGGAGAATCATAAAATCAATATGATCACAAAGATGTCTACACAAATCCAAGACCAAGGAGGTAGTCATGCAATCACTATGGAAAACCATGCCACACATCAAATATTTGTAGGAGAAAAGCTAAAGGTATTCCTAAATCCACATCTACATTCATAGGAAATTGTTACAACTGTAACAAGAAAGGACATAAAGCATATGAATGTTAATCTAAGGTGAAACAACCAAAGAAGGAAACCTACATGGAAAAATATTGTTCCACTTGTAAAATACATGGGTACACATCTCTTGAATGCATGAAGAAGAAAAAGCAAGCATGGAAGCCAAAAGAACAAGATAATGCATATCAATTGAGAAGAGTTGGTAACTCATATGTTTGGTATTATGACACGGGCAAATTGCACAACATATGGTAGATATGGACACATAGCTGCAAACTACATGAGAAAATAGATGAGAAGGTCTAGAAACTGGACTAGCCCCGGAATGGCATGCTTACACTATCATAGGGTCGGTCATCTAAGAAAGGACTACAGAGATTGACTGACAGAGACAAGCACTTTTTCCAATGGCAATAATGTGGAGGAAAGCTACAAACACATATGATGTTGGACCAAGCAATACAATTGGTGACACCTTATCCAATGGATTTGGTGATATCACCAGCCCCACCTAAGAAGAACAAGTAAGCAAGGAACTGCACTATACTAAGTTATATTTAACATCAGTTCCATTATACATTGATAATATGCCAAACTAGCAGGATTAACGATGCACTATGGTATTACTTGTTAAGAATTTGTGAACCCAATCTCGTCAGTCAATGCATACTGAGAATCATCGGTGAACATACAAAAAATAAGTTGTTAATGTAAACAAAGCATCATCGGTAATGATGTAAAAAGACAATGTAGTCTTTGCCATATACCGAGATCCATCGTTGAATGTGTGAAAGGTCAATTGAGTTGACACTTACCTCAAGCATGGCTTCTCACCAAGGATAAAGTTGGCATGTTCCCCAAGTGACCCTGTCTTCAAATACAGATAAGTAGGTAAAAGCATTTATTATACCTCTTAGGGAATCGTCTATAAAAAGGTGACGGATAGCTCATTCATTCACCATGTGATTAAGAGTGAAGAGCAGAGCGAAGCAGAGCGAAACAGAGTGAACAACAATGACCTGATTGCAAAGTGACTCACAAGAAAACTCACAACATTTAGACATATCCACAACATATAAAATAGATCAAGTGAGTAACTAAGACTCACCGAGCTCACAGTTTATTTTGCGAGAAAATCCCTAATTTACAGAAACAATGGCAACCACATCTCGCGTCTCCAAGATAAAAAAAATGTGAAGGATAAATAGGTAAATTTAATCAATAACACTACATGTGAAGAGCCTGAATACAAATTCTATCTAGAGGTTTCTTCACAACCTAACAACGCTGGTGTTTTCTCAAGAATACCACCTAGGGTTTTGCTAATCGAGGATGTCTGAGCCTACATCCATTGCAAATTTGCAGAAATCAGAGATCTAGAATTTGAGGAAGCTTATAAGAATCTTTGCATGGATGGAACCATCAAGGATGAACACAAACACATTGAGGTGAAAGGGCTGAAAAATTCCCTAATGTTCCCAAAGGATTTCAAGACTGTGTGGATCCGAATAGTTCTTAGCTAGTTTCATGAGAAAAAGATGTGGTTGGATGAGCCCGAAGAGATCACTACGGATGTAATCCACACAGTGACCGGTTATCCAGCAACTGACAAGGCAAAAGCACTCAAACATCCTCCTCGCACCGACATAGAAAAGATGACAGGTGCAGTATGGGATGGCAGAGGATTGAAGGTAAACTCCATCACTGTTTAAGAACTGAATTTTGATGCATGTGTCCTGGGATAAAAGATATTTCAAGCCATTAGACTGAATAGCATTGCATGCAGAGCAATTGACAGCGCTCATAAGATTGTGAAGAAGGGATTAGAGTTGGATCTATCTGATCTTCTACTAAAGCAACTAGAGGAGAACATGAGGACCATTAGATCAACAGAGTCTAACTCATGTAAGTTTGGTTCACTCCTCATGTGCATATTTTTCTACTTTCAAGACTTCTTCCCATTTGTTAGTAATGTCAATTGGGACACTACCCGACCACTAAAAATTCAAATTAGTGAATTCATTAAGTCACTAGGGGACAACTTTACATCAATTATGAATGCATATTTCATTGGATTCAAGGATAGAATGTAGAATAGGATGAGGATACCAGAACAACTGGTGGACCAATATAAAGATGATATTTGTTTCATGGTGGACACCGACACAACTTTGATCAAACCAGATGTACCAAGGAAAATATGGTTAGTACCACTTGACTATGAGATAAACATAGATTAGGCCACAAATGCTATTGAAGCATTGTTGAATGAACCACTAGATAAATAATTACCAAGATTTGGCACCTATGAAGAATCTAAGACCAGGATAAAAATAGGCTTAGTTGTTAAAAACATAGATAGAAAGAAGACCAAAATGGTAAAGACACTTGAAAATAAGTTGTCGGTTAATGAAGAAGAAACATAACAACAACAAGACACCGAGGGACAAGCACCCGTCGGTGAAGGTGGAAAAGTGAGTGACCCTGAGTCAACAGAGTCTGATGCACCACCCCCAAAGAAACCAAGGACAACTGTTGCATTAAGAACAAGGAGTCAAACAACAAAATATGCAAGCTCATCACTGATTAAGAAAGTACAAGTGAGTACTTATAAAAGAAAGCCTCAAATTGGGCAAACATAGGAACCAAAGAGGAGAAGGAGATTAATCCGAAGTAAGGAAGATAAGGAAGACACTGAATAAGATGAAAAACCTATAAAGAACAAAGTTCCTAGTATAATTGATGAGATTTCCACATCAATCATCAGGTCAGGTACAATATCTGGGCCTAAGGTTAGACAATGGATAACTCTAAACCCGAGGATCAGAGTAAAATAGAAGAAGCCATCATCCAGATAATGTGTGTATTCAAATATATACCTATACAGTTTAATAAGATGATGCCACAAGCACTTCTAGACAAGTTATCAACAAGGTGGACATATGCACTGAAATCTGAAAAAGAGATAAGGGAAAGATCCCTTGTTTCAGTTATGCCACCCAAGTAAAAAATGGAAGAAATAGATGAAATGATGAAGTTGCATTCAAAGAAGTTCTCAGAAAAATTGAGAGCCTACAAAGTACTACAGGGAAGCTTAATAGAGCTTGATAAAGAAAGTAATGATACTTGGAGAAAAATACTCCATCCACCTACAAAGGATTCAAGCCCTGAGAAAGTATTAGCACTTACCGAGAAGCCTCCCATGAAGAGAAAGAGGCAACACTGAGCCCTGAAAAAATCTTAATAAATGATGTTGAGGATGTTAATCCAATTGAATTGACAACACAGGCAAACAAGGCCATGGATGACATACCTCAGATTTTGCAGTCGTTAAACGACACAACATATGTCACAATCCAAGATGTGACAATAACATATATCACTGGAGGTCCTATCGATGAGGTAAAGGAAACTGAAGATATCACTAGTGCCACAGATAAAATCAAGGAACAAGACACATCAAAGGATTATGCATATGTTAATATACCAGGACAAATGACATTATTGATACAAGCTATCAATATCATCTCAGAAAAGGAGAAGTCACCTGATCATGATGTAGGAATACCCAAGGATAAGGGTGAAGAGGAGTAGAAAAGCGTAAATGAAGAAAAAAAAAATAGATGGAGAGAAAAAAGATAAAGGTGAAGAAGAGAAGAAAGGTGACGCCTGTCATGCCCTGCTAGGGAACCCAGGAGGACAAGCCAACTAACTACTAAGAGATGAGAATATTTTTTTCCTTTTTTTCTTTTGAAGTATTATGACTAATCTAAGTCCTCTTAGGTTCCGTAACACTTCTATTAAAGAAACATAATCTAATCTATTCATTTACCCATTAAGGTAGTGATTGATTAATATAAGTTTGCAATTCATTCCTTTACTCTTAACATTAAGTTACATGTATAATATTACCATCAATCCTAATATTTTTGCATGCATCCATGTGAGTTATCCTTTACTAAACTCATGTCATTATTAACACTATTCATTAAGCATTCAGGTGAAAGATAAACATTCGATGGATATGTAATGCCCTATCTACTTTATTATTTCATACGCATTTGTGAAACATAATAACCATAATCCAATATTAAATTCTATAGCTAATTATTCATAGATTCATTAACTCATAATAGTTTTCCACAACCATACATAAAGAGATAGCACATTCATTTGTAAATACATTATTTCATACTAAGTCTAAGATCATTTCTTGGATACCAAAAGTAATAAAAGATACGTGAATAAATACCCTAAATAATTATCTTTTCATATTGATAACATATAATATTTTCCCTTTCCTTTTTCCTAGATCTACCCATTCCCTTATACATTGCTTTGAATTACATTGATATACATCATATCATACAACCCAATGATTTACAATAGATTTCTTTTACAAGAATGCACATGCATAAGCACATCTTTACATATACAATAAGAAGTCTTCAAAAGTGGAAATCCAGAAGGAACAGGAGCCAAGAACATCCATCGGACAATGAACTGAACCTCTATATAAAAAGATTAACCACCCAACCACGTGGATCCAAAAATATTCCACTCCCCTGTGCTAGGAGATAGAGACCAAGGTACACGCAAGAAGGTAACAACTAGGATACTCCTAAGGTGATGGTGATGATAGCCCTTCCCAAAACATCACAAAACTGAAAACACAAAAAGATCACAGGGACATAAAGCACATTGGTAGGAACTCTAATACACATGCTAGGTGAGTTTCATTGCATAGCCCACACCCCTTGGGTTACCCTGGACAGCCACTCTGGGCCCCAGCCCCAAGTAGGCACATGCAGAATCAAACATATCTCATAGGGACAAGACTGTCCGATTGTGCTATCGCAACAGCACCTTCTCCCACTCCCATCTATAGCCTTTACTAGCACTACTGGCATGGGCGAGGCTTATCTTAGTTAATGTGTAGTTCCCTTCCCATAAATTATTATTGTTATCACTGGATTAAACAGATCCATAGTGGCTTACCCTGGTACTAGCCACTTAGGGCCCCGACCCCCACTGTGAGTCACTCACCTAGTGTTCTTAGGTTCCCTACCTTTAGAAAACATCAAAAGGGCATAAAAAACCCACATAATAATCCATAGGAAGACATAATAATGTCACAACATCAAACAGTTGAGTTTAGGAAAGTACTAGTCGTCCTGATTCCTTTGGACAACCCTAAACCACAATTGAGTACACAAATAGATAAAACACAACCACATTGCATCAAATGCATCAAAAGGGATTCTGAACAACACAATAACATCATGAAACTCATAAAAACATAAATTATAACATCATAGCAATCTAGGATTGGGTTTAGGGGATCACTGATTGACCCTAATCCACTAGATAGTCCTAAACCCTAATCTAAAATTCAAGATGGTAGCTAACACATAAGAAGACATCAAAATGAACCAATCATCAAGTATTATGCAAAAACCATATAACTAGTTCCGTTTGGTACCAACTCAAACCAAAAAACATCATAACAATGTCATATTGTAGAAAACGTGCTGAATCCTGAAATTGGCTGTCTAAAATTTCCTAAAACCCACAAAATGTAAAATCTTTATATGAACTCCTAGGAGGATGAAACCACTCTCCAAAATCCTGGAAGGTATTACATAAAATGTAACTTAAACTATAAGGAATTAAAATTATGTAGCTTATGCTTAAATGCTACATTTTATGTTCTGCCCTAAGACTAAGATCAGACTGAGACCACCCTAACCCTAATCAGGGTTCCCAAAATTATCCCAAACTCTTGAGAGGGTTCCAAAAGATCCTAAACATAAAACCAAATGAAAAATAAGTGTTCTACAAGTTTAAACACCCCCTAGGGTCAACAAGACAACCTAAGACCTTCCGAAAACCCTAAAGACCAATCTAGAAGAGTCCTACGTAGGTGGTAGCCCAAACTACACAGGTGGTCATGAAGCTACGCAGGTGGGAACCCTAAGCTGCGTAGGTGGTCATGCAAGCTGCACAGGTGGAGTCTAGAACTACGCAGGTGGTAAAAGTCTGTGCATCTCAGAGGCAACAACTGAAAGATTGGCCTTCTGGGTAAAATAATAACCTAAATGATACCTTCAGACAATATGTCTGATATTAGAATTCTTAGTTACAAGACGATGAAATTATTATAAACAACTTATAGGAAAACATGTATTAAACTATAAGGAAACATCTAAAGATCTTACTTCATTTAGAAAGCACACAACTTGTAATAGGGTTAGAGGGGTATTACATCCCCCCCCCTTAGATTTGAATTACTCCTAGAAGTCGGAAGAGATGAAAAGAACTATACATGTAAGTTGTAAACTGTTATCAAATAGAATTGTAATATTACTACTCTAGTACCTACTTTAATGACTATATGCATACTTCTCCGATTAAGAGTGTTGATAAAACTTATGAAAATTATAGTGTAGATTAACTTGGTTCTAATGGTGAGAGAATTTTAAAATAATTACCTATCTGATTCTTTTACTTTATGTAGTGAGTTTGTCAACATATACTAAGATTAGAGTATTACTTCAAAATTACTTTTATCAACTTGAAAATCCAAAGTATTCCTGTTTTATTAACATTAGCGTATTAGAAAAAATGTGTGTTCTACAAATCAAAATTGTTGCTTCCTTACACAATATAAAATTTTCCAATCTATGGTAGCCAACATAAAAGGAGGAATTCTGATAACTTTTCTATTTTTGAGACACAATCTAATCCTACACAATACAACATATGGAACTTTATTTCAAATAGGGTTCTAAAAATTGTGTTCCTTAGCAACTATGCATGTCAAACACAGAGGGGTAAATAACATTTATACTTATTATGTTCATGAAGGTAATATATCAAACCATTGTTACTTAGCTTTGTAATCATGAAACTAAAACAATCCATACACTTACCTTTTGCGATAAAGCACAATTTTATAAKAAATMTTTTGGARGACATAAAACAACCTCTTTTAGCAAGMAAACAATMTTCTTTTTCATCAAGATGTAAATATACTTTCAATACTTAGGACACATACACATTTACAATACATATTTTCTAAGTCATCTTTCATAATAATTGTASGGTTTKWTTTCCAAAAYGCATTCACAYCCCTAGAGGAGATCTAATGAATTTCCCCAAATTTTCATGTCAGGCAGTTTCCATATAGCATTTAATTAATGTCAAACAATAATGTACAGGAGTTCTTTCAAGTTCCCTATTTCATAATGATTATAGATCCATCAAGAGAGGAAAAAGAACATGATTCCTACTACTATCTTCATAACCACAACAATTAAATCAGTAACATTATCTAATGTACATAAATTTAATTTCTACCCTTTACCTATTTGTAACATTGCCCTTATACCATTTAAATTTTTTGAGATAACTTTGTATCCAAGCAGAAATTAAGTAACATACATAACCATATTCTTATAGCATTTATTTACCGCAACCACTTCTTTTCATAGCTGATTAATCACTTAGTATTGTTAACTACTACTAAGGTGTTGATCACAATGTATATAAAACTTGAATTTGTTTCCATATAGCTTATCTAGGATCCTAACCACTCACTAGGCATCTAGAAAGACATATATTTATTAAAACAACTTCCATCATTAAAATAGATAACCCATTGTCATACATACTCTTCTCTAAACTTTCTTGATTGTTAGCTTAACTCATTTACTATGCAAATTAACATGGCATGCATAAATAATATAGCTTCTTCCCAAAATAGGGATAAAAATTCTTCTTCCAAAATGCAAATGTGAATTATAGCCTATGATAAAACCTTGGGGACATAAGTCCTTCACCCAAGGTTTTCCTAATTAAGCATTTACAAATTTTCCTAATATATTATTTCCTTGTCTAAACAATGTTAGTCCTTCAAAACTTATTTCTTAAGAGGGAAGAGAGAGACAGAGAGAAATACAAATGGAAATAAATTATTGATTCCTTACATTTCAAGTTCATACTTCAAGAAGTCACAGGAGAGGGGAAAGAGAGAGATGATTCAAACTTTTATTATATAACAACAACCTTATTCACTGATGTGCCCTAGTTTATCCTTTCACACAATTATCTATTCTACCACCCTCTTTCATCTTTTGTCTAGAATAGGAGGAAAATTCATTTTCAAATTTTTGAACCTAGACACGACACCAAATTTTTTTTTACTCCTTGCATAGGTAAAAATTATTAGGCATGAAATTACCATTTCAGTCCTATAAGAATAAAAGCAAGTGCTACCAGAATCATTTATTTCTTCACATTAAAGGTGCGAAAGCAATTCTTTTCTAAGAAGGAAGTCAAATGGTCTTTTATAAGAAGATATAGTGCACAACATTTCCAATAAAATAAATTATAGGTAGGGTCATGGGATAATATAACCTACCATGATAATTAAAACATTGAGTATCCTTTTTACCTTTGGTTTTCCTAGAGATAACAATTTCATTTATCAACAAGACAATGACACACACAAGTCTAAGGAATTCCTTAACATTCTATTTATAGAAAGAATCCTTTTAACACATCATTAATCTCATAATGCCAATCATAAGTTATAATACAACTCAATCATAGAGGAATCAGTGTACCTTTATAAGATAATGTATCATAAATACAAGAAACCAAGCCTTCATTTCCTCAAATTCAAATTTTGCTGGCACAAAGATGAAAATAAAGGAGAAAAAGATAAAATATTCAATGTTATGCATAAGTGAGCTATGAATCCCATAGTTCCCAGTGTGGAAACCTAGGGCTCTGATACCAAGATGTCACGCCCCTCAGGGAACCCAGGAGGACAAGCCAACTAACTATTAAGAGATGAGAATATTTCTTTTCCTGTTTTTTTTTTTTTTTTTTTCTTTTGAAATATTACAACTAATCTAAGTCCTCTCAGGTTCCCTAACACCTCTATTAAAGAAAAATAATCTAATCTATTCATTTACCCATTAAGGCACTGATTGATTAATATAAGTTTGCAATTCATTCCTTTACTCTTAACATTAAGTTACATGTATAATCTTACCATCAATCCTAATATTTTAGCATGCATCCATGTGAGTTATCCTTTACTAAACTCATGTCATTATTAACACTATTCATTAAGCATTCAGGTGAAAGATAAACATTCAATGGATATGCAATGTGCTATCTACTTTATTATTTCATACGCATTTGTGAAACATATTAACCATAATCCAATAATAAATTCTATAGGTAATTATTAATAGATTCATTAACTCATAATAGTTTTCCACAACTGTACATCAAGGGATAGCACATTCATTTGTAAATACACTATTTCATACTAATTCTAAGATCATTTCTTGGATACCAAAAGTAATAAAAGATACGTGAATAAATATCCTAAACAATTATCTTTTCATATTGATAACATATAATATTTTACCTTTGCTTTTTCTTAGATCTACCCATTCCCTTATTCATTGCTTTGAATTACATTGATATACATCATATCATACAATCTAATGATTTACAATAGATTTGTTTTACAATAATGCACATGCATAAGCACATCTTTACATATACAATAAGAAGTCTTAAAAAATGGAAATCCAGAAGGAATAGGAGCCAAGAACACCCATCCGACCACGAACAGAACCTTGATATAAAAATATTAACCACCCAACCACGTGGATCCAAAAAGAGTCCACTCCCCATGCTAGGAGACAGAGACCAAGGTCCACGCAAGAAGGTAACAACTAGGATACTCCTAAGGTGATGGTGATGATAACCCTTCCCAAAACATCACACAACTGAAAACACAAAAAGATCACAAGGACATAAAGCACATTGGTAGGAACTCTAAGGCACATGCTAGGTGAGTGTCATCACATAGCCCTCACCCCTTGGGTTACCCTGGTCAGCCACTCTGGACCCTAACCCCCAAGTAGGCACATGCAGAATCAAATATCTCTCATAGAGACAAGACTGTCTGATTGTGCTATCGCAATAGCACCTTCTCCCACTCCCATCCATAGCCTTTACTATCACTACCGGCATAGTAAAGGCTTATCTTAGTTAATGTGTAGTTCCCTTCCCATAAATTATTATTGTTATCACTAGATTAAACAACTCCATAGTGGCTTACCCTGGTACTAGCCACTTAGGGCCCTGGCCCCCACTGTGATCCACTCACCTAGTGTTCTTAGGTTCCCTACCTTTAGAAAGCATCAAAAGAGCATAACAGGCCCACATAATAATCCATAGAAAGACATAACAATGTCACAACATCAAACAGTTGAGTTTAGGAAAGTACTAGTTGTCCTGACTCCTTTGGACAACCCTAAACCACAATTGAGTACACAGATAGATAAAACACAACCACATTGCATCAAATACATCAAAAGTGATTCTCAACAACACAATAACATCATGAGACTCATAAAAACATAAATTATAACATCATAGCAATCTAGGATTTGGTTTAGGGGATCACTAATTGACCCTAATCCACTAAATAGTCCTAAACCCTAATCTGACATTCAAGATGGTAGATAACACATAAGAAGACATAAAAATGAACCAATCATCAAGTATTATACAAAAACCATATAACTAGTTCTTTTTGGTACCAACTCAAACCAAAAAACATCATAACAAGATCATATTGCAGAAAACATGCTGATTCCTGAAATTGGCTAAGTCTGAAATTTCCTAAAACCCACAAAATCTAAAATCTTTATTTGAACTCCTAGGAGGATGAAACCACTCTCAAAAATCTTGGAATGTATTACCTAAAATGTAACTTAAAGTATAAGGAATTAAAAGTATGTAGCTTAAACTTAAATGTTACATTTTATGTTCCGCCCTAAGGCTGAGATCAGACTGAGACCACCCTAACCCTAATCAGGGTTCCCAAAATTATCCCAAACTCTTGAGAGGGTTCAAAAAGATCCTAAACATAAAATCATATGAAAAATAGTGTCCTACATGTTTACACACTCCCTAGGGTCAACCCGGGGTCAACATGACACCCTAAGCCCTTCCAAAAACCCTAAAAACCAATCTGGAAGAGTCCTGCAAAGGTGGTCATGAATCTGTGTAGGTGGGAACCCTAAGCTACATAGGTGGTCATGCAAGCTACACAGGTGGAGTCCATAACTACATATGTGGTAAAAGTCTATGCATCTCAGAGGCAACAACTGACAGATCGGCCTTTCGGGTAAAACTGGGTAAGATGGCAGTCTGTAACGTAGAATGAGAGAGATACCCAGTTGAGATCCCTCTGTTATCCTTCCAAAAAATCCCTCAAAACCATCCTACCTTTGAGGTATGTTTTTTCTATTCCTACCACTAGATGCATGGTAAATAAGAATAATCTCAAAACATACTATTCTAACAGGGGAGAGAGAGAGAGAGTACTGCAACTCACAAGCATCAAAGGATGAAGGTTCAATGTAATAGACATCACATCTAATGGATAAAACCCATAAAGAAGGATAGATAGCATGAACACATACTATAATTACCTATCATGAAGATAGTCATCAAATTTTCAACAATATGAGAAAGCAACATAGCATTACAACCATTAGAGATTTCCTCTGATCTAATATAATACTAGCAGACAATAAAACACACACATCAAGCATAACTTTCATATGAAAAGGATTCTCTTTCTAGGTAGAGCCTACCTGGAGTCCTACAAAGAAACCTTTGAAGAAGTTCCCATCCCACTCCAACCAATTCCAAGTTCTTCAAGCTTTTAAATCATAGAGTTTTCCTCCGAATGTCACCACCAATATTCTTTGGCTGTATGTCAATTTCCTATTTTCTTCCTCCCCCTTTACTTTCCAAATCTCCTTACATAAATATGTTGTAGGATTGGTTACACTGGAAGTTTCAACCGATGCAACCATCCACAACTATCTTTTTGTTATTTGTTTGGACTATATTAGGTTTTAGATAAATTAATTTGTAAATAGTTTCTTGAGAATGCTTTGGTTAATTTACTACCTTTGTTACTTTATGTTTTAATTTCATGATTTAGGTAAATTATTTTATTTTATTATTTCTTTCACCTTAGATAAAGATTAGTTACTTTTCTCTTTTAAAGGATTAATTATAGATCCAGTTATAATTTCACATAATAGTTAATTTCTTTCTTAAAAATAAAAAGTCACATGATAAATAAATACATAAACACACACATATATTAAAACATTTATATAAGCATATTTATATAGCCATATATATAGACATATGCATATGTGTGCACCCATATGCCTATGTGTATATATATCCATGCAAATATTATTATTATAATCAT
>MU224979.1:161458-175766 GCA_018584345.1 Thuja plicata | reverse complement strand
GCTACCAAAATCATTTATTTCTTCACATTAAAGGTGCGAAAGCAATTCTTTTCTAAGAAGGAAGTCAACTGGTCATTTATAAGAAGATAGAGTGCACAACATTTCCAATAAAATATATTATAGGTAGTGTCATGGGATAATATTACCTACCACAAAAATTAACACATCGAGTATCCTTTTTACTTTTGGTTTTCCTAGAGATAAGAATGTCATTTATCAACAAGACGATGATGCACACAAGTCTAAGGAATTCCTTAACATTCTATTTATAGAAAGCATCCTTTTAACACATCATTAATCTCATAATGCCAATCATAAGTTATAATATAACTCAATCATAGAGGAATTGGTATACCTTTATGAGACAATGTATCATAAATACAAGAAACCAAGCCTTCATTTCCTAAGATTGAAATTTTGCTGGCACAAAAATGAAAACAAAGGAGACAAAGATAAAATATTCAATGTTATGCATAAGTGAGCTATGAGTCCCAGATTTCCCAGTGTGGAAACCTAGGGCTCTAATACCAAGATGTCACGCCCCGCTAGTGAACCCAGGACGACAAGCCAACTAACTACTAAGAGATGAGAATATTTTTTTTTCCTTTTTTTTTTTTTTTTTTTTCTTTTGAAGTATTACAACTAATCTAAGTCCTCTCAGGTTCCCAAACACCTCTATTAAAGAAACATAATCTATTCTTTTCATTTACCCATTAAGGTAGTGATTGATTAATATAAGTTTCCAATTCATTCCTTTACTCTTCACATTAAGTTACATGTATAATCTTACCATCAATCCTAATATTTTAGCATGCATCCATGTGAGTTATCCTTTAATAAAATCATGTCATTATTAACACTATTCATTAAGCATTTAGGTGAAATATAAACATTCGATGGATATGCAATGCCCTATCTACTTTATTATTTCATACGCATTTTTGAAACATATTAACCATAATCCAATATTAAATTCTATAGCTAATTATTCATAGATTCATTAACTCATAATAGTTTTCCACAACCATACATCAAGAGATAGCACATTCATTTGTAAATAAATTATTTCATACTAAGTCTAAGATCATTTCTTGGATACCAAAAGTAATAAAAGATACGTGAATAAATATCCTAAATAATTATCTTTTCATATTTATAACACATAATATTTTCCCTTTCCTTTTTCCTAGATCTGCCCATTCCCTTATACATTGCTTTGAATTACATTGATATACATCATATCATATGATCCAATTGTTTACAAGAGATTTCTTTTACTATAATGCACATGCATAAGCACATCTTTACATATAGAATGAGAAGTCTTCAAAACTAGAAATCCAGAAGGAACATGAGCCAAGAACATCCATCGGACCAAAAACAAAACCTCGATATAAAAAGATTAACAACTCAAACACGTGGATCCAAAAAGAGTCCACTCCACCGTGCTAGGAGACAGAGACCAAGGTCCACGCAAGAAGGTAACAACTAGGATACTCCTAAGGTGATGGTGATGATAGCCCTTCCCAAAACATCACACAACTAAAAAGAAAAAAGCTCACAATGACATAATGCACATTGGTAGGAACTCTAAGAGACATGCTAGGTGAGTGTCATCGCATAGCCCTCACCCCTTGGGTTACCTTGGTCAGCCACTCTGGGCCCTGACCCCCAAGTAGGCACATGCGGAACCAAACATCTCTCATAGGGATGAGACTGTCCAGTTATGCTATCACAATAGCACCTTCTCCCACTCCCATCCGTAGCCTTTACTAGCACTACCGACATGGGTGAGGCTTATCTTAGCTAATGTGTAGTTCCCTTCCCATAAATTATTATTGTTATCACTGGATTAAACAACTCCACAATGGCTTACCCTGGTACTAGCCACTTAGGGCCCCGACCCCCACTATGAGCCACTCACCTAGTGTTCTTAGGTTCCCTACCTTTAGAAAACATCAAAAGGGCATAAGAGACCCTCATAATAATCCATAGGAAGACATAACAATGTCACAACATCAAATAGTTGAGTTTAGGAAAGTACTAGTTGTCCTAAATCCTTTGGACAACCCTAAACCGCAATCGAGTACACAAATAGATAAAACACAACCACATTGAATTAAATGCATCAAAAGGGATTCTCAACAACACAATAACATCATCAAACTCATAAAAACCTAAATTATAACATCATATCAATCTAGGATTGGGTTTAGGGGATCACTGATTGACCCTAATCCACTAGACAGTCCTAAACCCTAATCTGACATTCAAGATGGTATATAACACATAAGAAGACATCAAAATGCACCAATCATAAAGTATTATGCAAAAACCATATAACTAGTTCCTTTTGGTACCAACTCAAACCAAAAAACATCATAACAAGATCATATTGCAGAAAACATACCGATTCCTGAAATTGGCTAAGTCTGAAATTTCCTAAAACCCACAAAATCTAAAATCTTTATTTGAACTCCTAGGAGGTTGAAACCACTCTCAAACATCTTGGAAGGTATTACATAAAATGTAACTTAAATTATAAGGAATTAAAAGTATGTAGCTTATACTTAAATGTTACATTTTATGTTCAGTCCTAAGGATGAGATCAGACTGAGACCACCCTAACCCTAATCAGGGTTCCCAAAGTTATCCCAAACTCTTGAGAGGGTTCCAAAAGATCCTAAACATAAAACCATATAAAAAATAAGTGTCCTACAAGTTTACACACCCCTTAGGGTCAACTCGGGGTCAACACGACACCCTAAGCCCTTCTATAAACCCTAAAAACCAATCTAGAAGAGTCCTGTGCAGGTGGTAGCCCAAGCTGTGTAGGTGGTCATGAAGCTGCGCAGGTGGGAACCCTAAGCTATGCAGGTGGTCATGCAAGCTGCATATGTGGAGTTCGGAACTGCATAGGTGGTAAAAGTCTATGCATCTCAGAGACAACAACTAATAGATTGGCCTTTTGGGTAAAACTGGGTAAGATGGCGGTCTGTAAAGTAGAATCAGAGAGATACCTAGTTGAGATCCCTCTGTTATCCTTCCAAAACATCCCTCAAACCCATCCTACCTTCGAGGTATGTCTATTCTATTCCCGCCACTAGATGCAAGGTAAAGAAGGATAATCTTAAAACATACTATTCTAACAGGGGAGAGAGAGAGAGAGTACTGCAACTCATAAGCATCAAAGGATGAAGGTTCAAGGTAATAGAAATCACATCTAATGGATACAACTCATAATGAAGGATAGATGGCATGAACACATACTATCACTACCTATCATGAAGATAGTCATCAACTTTTCAATAATACGAGAAAGCAATATAGCATTACAACCATTAAAGATTTCCTCTGATCTAATATAACACTAGCAGACAATAAAACACACACATCAAGCACAAATTTCATATGAAAAGGATTCTCTTTCTAGGTAGAGCTTACCTGGAGTCTTGTGTAAAAACGTTTGAAGAAGTTCCTAGCCCACTCCAGCCAATTCCAACTTCTTCAAGCTTTTAAATCATAGATTTTTCCTCCGAATGTTACCACCAATATTCTTTGGCTGTATGTCAATTTCCTATTTTCTTCCTCCCCCTTTACTTTCCAAATATCCTTAGATAAATATGTTGTAGAATTGGTTGCATGGGAAGTTTCAACCGATGCAACCATCCACAACTATCTTTTGGTTATTTGTTTGGAATATATTATTTTTTAGATAAATTAATGTGTAAATAGTTTCCCAGGAATGTTTTTGTTAATTTACCACCTTTGTTACTTTATGTTTTAATTTCATGATTTAGGTAAATTATTTTATTTTATTATTGCTTTCACCTTAGATAAAGATTAGTTACTTTTCTCTTTTAAAGGATTAATTATAGATCCAGTTATAATTTTACATAATAGTTAATTTCTTTCTTAAAAATAAAAAGGCACATAATAAATAAATACATAAACACACAGACATATATTAAAACATTTATATAAGCATATTTATATAACCATATATATAGACATATGCATATGTGTGCACCCATATGCCTATGTGTATATATATCCATGCAAATATTATTATTATAATCATGCATTAATGAATACACTTAGAAAAGGATTATTACCACATATTTAATTCCATAATACCATCAAATTATTACTAACCGATAATCCAACCACAAAACAATATTCACCTAGTCCTAGGGACTATAACGAATATCCACAATCAAAGGAAAAATCCCAAAAAGACCCAACCCGGGAGCAAGGATCAGAGCTAGGATTAGTCTTGCGAGACCTAGTACTGTCTCCGTAACAACAACAATGATTGAGGATTTTGGGGCATGCTCAGACTTGTGAAGCCAGGTGAAGTCGATGCCCAGTACCTGCAATCCTGCATGACAGAGAATAAATACATGTGCATCGATGTACATATAAAAGAAGACATTGCAGACAGATGATTGGGATCGATACATCATGTGGACCTCATCCATGTGACTAACTACAACTTCATCCCAAATCATGAAAACACATCATGCATATATACATGCACATAAAGAATGTAACATTATCATAATGAGGGTTAGAATCTGAGCATTGGGTTAGTCAATAATCAATACTAATAATAAATCACCATAATCATAATAAATATCCTAAATCATTAAGTGACATACAATATTCATCGAAAGAAACTTTAATAGAAGAATATATCTATATCCATCCAGCACATAACATACTAACTATGTTCAGAAAGGTATTGAAGGTCCTTTATACATACATGGGGACAAAGACATACATAAATGATACCTTCAGACAATATGTCTGAAATTGGAATTCTCAGGTACAAGCCAATGAAATTATTATAAACAACTTATAGGAAAACAAGTATTAAGCTATAAGGAAACATCTAAAGATCTTACTTCATTCAGAAAGCACAAAACTTGTATTAGGGTGAGAGGGGTATTATAATTCCACTCAAAAGGATACCGAAGGGGAAATTGTAGATAAAGCTAAGGTTGATGTGGAGACATCTACATCCAACCGATAGGTGAATACCGAGCAACAAATAAAAGGCACAACACCTCCAAAGCCTTCATCAAGTGCATCAGACCAAGAAAAGGAACTTGATATGGTACTGCATAAAAGTGCCTCCACTATAATTGAAAAGAAGAAGAAGAAAAGGAATAAAAATCTAGTTACATTGGATGAGATAATAAAGATACCTACCTGTGATCCAAGGACATAGGATCCATAGTCACTTACAAAGTGTGCAGAACTTTGTAAAAGGAAATCTATCCAAAATAAGATCAAAAAGGAGACAAATGACACTCAGGTACTAGAAACAATAAAAGATATACTATTGAAAATTGTACCTAATACAGAAATTGATCAAAATGCTCCTATACTTGATCAATTAGCACTTCTTACCGAAGCCATCACATCACAGAATGTCGATGCAGAGAAGGAAATAGAAGAATGTACAGAGAAGAAGTACCAATACAAATTGACAGAGAAAATCAGCCAAGAAGTGGTAGAGAACAAGGTAAAACTATCTAAACTAGTAAATACATTGGAACCAATTATTTCATAAATTATAACCTTAGTTCAAAATTTATGCACAATAGAACAATTCAGTAAGGAGAATAGTGAAAATATTACAAACATAGATGTAGATCTTAATACTAGTCCACAAGGTCTGACAATCACTGACAATGAATTCAAGTTGTATTATGAAAAGATTATGGAAGAAAAAAGGTTGAGACTTTAAATTCAAGAGGAAGTATCCAAATTCAGAGATTAGGTAACCAAGCTCCAGGCTCTACTTCTACCAAACCTCACATTACTGCAACAATATATGACTTTGGCAAGACAATTGATTGCCACCCCAGAAATTTCTGTAATAGAAATCATATATGATATGCATGCAAGAATCACCTTGGATATCATGACCCTTGACCACCTAAAATAACAATGGGAGAAGAAAATGGAGGACATTCACCAATCCCACTCCCACATTTTTGACAAATTGTAAGTATGACACCTTTGTCATTATTACAAAAAAGGGGGAATTGATATAATGAAAGGGGAAATTATTTGGTGTGATAAGGTGAAAGGGGAAATATATGTATAAAGGCAAGTGTATATACATGTAAATATACTGAGGCATGCACATAGGGGGAGTCATATTGACAAGTAAAATACATGGTGTATATACTAAACATTTTAGTTTTGCACATATGAGTTTTTTGATACTAATCTCAAACGGGAGATTGATGATCATATTTTTCCATTAGTATACAAAGGAAACAATTTTTGAATGATCAGTAACATGATCACCGAAAGACAGGTTATAGAGAAACCTGACATGAGAGTTTACAGAGGTCACCAAAACTAGTTTTCACCGACAGACAGGTTACAATGTAAACCGACGACACAACCTAAAGAGTAACTTGACACAGTAGTTAACAATATAAACTGAAAAAAAAGTTCACAGAGGAACCTAACAGACAAAGTTCATAGAGGAACCCAATAGTCAAGTTCACATTGAGCACCACCAGTCAGTTGACAGAGCAAACTAAGAAGAACAATGTCTAAAGAGACATTACCAAGGAAAGACTACAGAGAAACCTGAGTACCAGTCTATCGAGAGACAACTTTATTTTGAGAAATGTGGATCTGAGTTACATGTCAGATAAAAAACTTAATTTTTATATTTAGCTTTAAAGCATATCTTTAAAACCATTTCTTGAGGGACAAGTAAAGAAAATGTAATTATTTTAATAAGTCTAACCGATTGTAAACATGTAAACTAGGAGATCAAGGTCAAGTTGTAAACCTTTGATCATAGATTTATCATTGAAAAGTGTGAAACCTATTTAGGTCAATTCATTGTATAAATAGATGTGTAATCAATCAGATCAGGAGGATGTGATGATGATTGTAGACGAGGAGAAAATATATGGATCAGATACATAGTTTTATGTAGAAGGACAACAAAAGATGAAATCAATTATAAAGAACAAGATCCAAGGTTACCAAGCAGAACAAAGGTATTAATCAGTCATTATAGGTGATGCATATACATGTGTACTTAAATGATCTTTAATTCAACAATTTAGGATTGTACACCATCAAGTCAACAAGTATTTTTGACTGCATTCTAACAAGTGTAGAAAATAGAAGAAATCCTTTAAGAAGGTGGATTTAACAATCCTTTTGTAAATCTCTTAATTGAGTGCACACTAAAAAGTGTTCCTAAATATCTTAACAGAGTAGACCTTAACCATTCTAAACATGTTACTCCTAATAGTGTAAGGTCATCAGAAGTGATCAAACTTGTAATCCTTAACCGACCCCTTCCATTCTATAGATAGTGAGGTTTTGTGGGTTTCATCCCTACCATATTTTTTACCTTCTAACAGGGGTTTTCTGCGTTACCAAATCTTGTGTCATGTGTCATTACATTTCATGAATGTTTCTATGAATGTTTACATGCAAATTAAGTATATGATTTGATTTTACATACACAAAGATAGAATAACACATATGGTCGGTAATGCAAGGAATTGATTACTAAAGGATTAAGGTTAATTGATAAAAAGTTTTAAGGGTATTGATTCACCCCTCCCCTCTTAGTACACACCATTCCATTATTCCAACAGTGTTGGATTGTCATTTTTCTTTACACATTGATTTATATGCATTGATCGATAATCACAGTATTGATTTACTGCTACTCGGTAATTAAGTTTGAGATCACAATTCATATTTTACCGAGTTGATTTATATGTTTGAAATTATTGTTATATACATCTGGGAGTATTTGGGACTCTAGGGTAATTGGAACTAATTGATTCACCCCCCTCTCAGTTATCTAATAGTGGCATCATATTTAATCACGTTGACTCCAAACCAAATTTTTTAAGTAAAGAACTTAAAAGTAAGAAACTATACAAAATTGAAAGTGATTTGAAATATTCATGGTAAATTTTGGGAGGCACAAGGTGCTCCACTATAGAGGCCTCTCCCCTACATTATTTCTATTTAATAGATAATATACAAATGTTTCTCTCATTTTTTTTTTAAGGTAAGCTTTGCCTAGGGGGTAGTACCCATTATATTGCATTAAAGAAAATTACATAAGGTGGCCCCAGCGCCTCTCCTTAAAAGAGAATAGAAAAAAATTAGTGGTACAAGTACATGATACCACTACCGAGTGACAATAGCCTAGCCCCTATTTCTTCTGGGAAGAGGTTCTCATTTTCCTGCATGAGAGTCTCAAACTTTACCAAACTATATTCTTTGACAATGCCTACTTTGAATATATACGAAGATTTTTTTCATTATTTTCTTCTTCCCCCATGCCTCCAGATAGAAGTACTCCATCAAATACCCAGTTGAAGGCTGTAAACCTCCCACCACCACCACTACCTCTGAGTAAATATTCACCACCACCATTCTATGCACCATGCCTATGGCCGGTAGCGAGTACCCGCAGATCTAAATGATCGGTTGAAATAGATCATCTATGAGCCTACCATCATGGACATGCCCTCCCACCCAGTAATCGAAACCCAGGATGACTGCAATGGTTTCTCTTTCCTAATTATTTTCCTCATCGAAGATCCTCCTGATCTGTTCCTTCAATGCCTTCTCCAAAGACTCCACTTTGATGCATTAACATTTAATCCCTAAATAGTTAGCCATATTAACTCTGCTAGTAAAGAGTGTCCCTCAGCCCATATAAATTAATGGGGCTATCCTTTTACTACCGGCTCTCTACATTTCATGGTTATGAAAATCTTTGAGATCTGAACACTGAGACATAATCAGATAAGAGTGAATAATCCTATATCTGAGAAAGACCTGATGTCGTGCCATGAATCAAACTGTACTCCTACTACTAGTCTTCTCCCCACTATCCACACCAACCAATGCCGATCATGCTATCCAATGCTGTCCCTCAAGATGGAGTTAAGATCTGCTACGATGAACTCCTAAAAATCTTGCTGCAGCAGATTGTCTTGTTCGATCTCTAGATCTGACTCATCATCTACAGCCTTATTCGTCATGAAGTCATCCACTTTGTTGCCTTCACAATACACATGTTGCACGCAGAATTTGCCCAATCTATTAAGGAGATCCTCTATTATAGGGAGCCAAAAAGCTAATCGTCAATTGTGGAAGTTTGATTTCGTGATGCCATTAAGTACCACTAGGGAATCCCCTTCAATAATGAGGTGGTTTAATTCGTTATTTACACACCAACTAAGCCTGAGCTCCAATGCATATATCTCGGCCATGTTATTTGTAGTGACCCAATATATTTTTCTATAACCCACATCACTCTAGATTGCTTGTTTCTGATAACAACTCTTAATCTGCTCCTTCCCAAATTTCCTCTGCTGGCTCCATCAAAGTTCAACTTCTGCCACCTTGCCGGAGGAATTTTCCATTTAAGATCTTGCCTCTTAGCCTTTTTGTCATTGATCTTATGATCCCAACATTGTTTAAATGACCACCTCATTTCCATATCCAAATCCAATTTGGATTGGAATTTGTAATTGATTCCCTGGATCCTATTTCTGACAACTTCCTCTATAGCCGTTTGGATCTTAACCTTTAGGTCAGTAATCTCCAAACTTTTTTCTTTAAACATTCTTCTATTACATTCTTTTCAGATATGTCATACCAAAAATGATGGGAAAACAATCCATAATAGAACCCATTTGGAGTGTCTTCTATCAGTGGTCCATGAGGAAACAAACTCCTTGAATGTTGCATTTCTAACTGCAAGCCACTGTAGCCTATCTAGCATCCACTCCCAACATCCACTAGCATATGGGCACCAAAATAAAAGATGGTCAACCATCTCCTCATCTTGTCTGCACATAACACACCAATTTGGACTTGAAATCCCAATCGACCTAAGTCTACTACCTTTTAGTATCCGACCATGGAGGGAAATCCAAAGGAATGCCCCCGCCTTTGGTAAGGGCCATTTACCCCAACATAGAGTGTACGGCCAGTGATCATTATTCGATATTTTTCTTTGTAATTCATATCCAAGATGCAATTTATAATTCCCTGATTTAGAGGCACTCCATATCAATCTATCCTCTTCTGTCAAGCTAATCACAATTTTGTGTGTTAACATTTCTTTAAGGATGCCAATGTTGATAGTTGATCCATCTCCTATGTTTCTCCATCTCACCCTGGATGACGAGGAGGATGAGACAAGAATGTAATTTTCCATGTAAGAGCCCTCTAAGGCTTCCATCTGATTAACCCACTATTTATCCACAAATGCTTCTGTTAGAGGCAAATCTATGTTCCAAGAGTCCTGCCATAACTTGGCTCTCCGCCCATTTTTGATTTTCCATGTAAGATGCTTAGTAAGAAATCTGCGGCTATCCCATATAAATCTCCATATGGGTGAACCTATAGGAGAGTTTTCCACTGTCAAAATTCTATCCGGGGTCCCAGCGTCTAAGTATTTGGCTACCATTGCTCTGCACCATGGCTTGTTCAGATGCGAGTACCTATGCCATGCCAATTTGGCTCCCAAATCTTGGTTATGAAGACTCATTTTTCATAGACTAGCACCACCCTCTACCTTATGCATGCATGCCAAATTCTAGTTAATGAGGGGAACTTTTTTTATTTCTTTCGAGCCCTCTTAAAGAATTTTTTTCAGCAAACCATCAATTGCTGAAGATGCTCTATTAGTAATTTGGTAAATAGATAGGTAATAAATGAGGATGGCCAATAAAACTGATTTGATCACGAGGATCCTACCTGCCTGAGATAACCATCCATTCTTCCAAGATGAGAATTTTTTCTAACATTTGTTCAATACTTCCTCCCACATCTTACAGTCTACCCTGCCCGCAAATAATGGAACCCCCAAGTAGATGATTGGGAATGCCCCTTTTTCAAACTCCAAAGTATTGGAAATGGAAGAGCACAATCTCTTATTGGTATTAATGAAATACACCCTTGATTTGGCCTTATTCATGCTTTTCCCAAATTCTTATTCATATAATGTTAGAACCTTCTTAATAACCTTCACCTCTCTTACTGAAGCTTTGCCAAACAAGATAGTATCATCTGTGAACTAAGAATGTGATATGGCCTCCAAGTTATCATGAACAGAGATCCCTCACCATATACCCACTTTGGAATGCTGCTTAATGCATCTACCTAGAAATTTTTCCATCAAAACAAATAAGAAGGGAGACATGGGATCACCTTGTCTAATGCCATTAGTGGCTTGGAAAAAATTGCAAACTGAGCTGTTAATATAAATAGAGAAGTGTATAGAAGAAATACAATGAAGGATACACTTGACCCACTCTTTGCCAAAACCAAAACGGGACAAAACATTAATGAGAAAGGGCCAACAGACTCTATCATACGCCTTACTAACATCAAGCTTGAAAATCATACCTGCCTTCTTATTTGTGTGAATATAATGGATAGTCTCACCAGCCATGATGATGCTGTCCCCGATTTCACACACAGGGACAAAGCCATTTTTCTCTCCCAATATGATCCTTCCTAGAAGTGACTTCAATCTATTGACTATTACCTTGGACACAATCTTATAAAGGGCATTACACAATGAAATAGGGCATAAATCATCCACTGACTTATAATCTTGTTTTTTTAGGAATCAGAGCAATGACTATATTATTAATCTCTTTGACAAATTTTCCATTCCTCCTAAAATCTTCCACCACCTTTAAGATGTCATCTCCCATAAATCTCCAGCACCTCTGAAAGAATTCTGAGGAGAAGCCAGCAGGGCTAGGAGATTTGAATGGTGGATTGTCAAAAGTGGCTGTTTCAATTTCCATTTTGGTTAAAGGCCACATTAACATCTCGTTGTCTTCAACTGACACTTCACGGTTGATAACCTCCAATATGGAGGTGGGACATGTCATAAAAAAATTAGGGGCAGCCCCAAGTAAAGCCTTGATATGAAGGACTATTGTATCTTCTATCACTTCTTCCTCTTCCTGCCATCTACCTTATGTGTCTTGAATACTGTGAATCCTATTATCGTTTGGATTTGACCGACACATAAAAAATTGGTGTTTTGGTCCCCTTCACTTATCCAATTTTATCTGGATTTATCCCTCCAATACACCTCCTCTCTGAGCTAGAGCTCTGACAATTCACTCTTTAGATATTTTTCTCTGACAAAATTTGTATTGGACATCTCCGCAGAGATAACTAACTTATTCATATCTTCCAATTCTGTTTCCACTCTGATCTTCTCAGAAAAGATGTTCTTGAAAGACTCCTTATTCCATACTTTAATTTTATTTTTGACCAACTTAAGTCTTTTGACAAAGATGAAACTTGGGGTGCCTTTAAAGATATTTCTATCTAACCACCAACTCTCTAATTTGGTTAGGAAATCATTATCTCTCCACCATATATTTTGAAATCTGAAGCTCCCTCAAAAATGCTGCTGCATCACCTGGAAACTTAACTGGATAGGAAATAATCAAAGAGTGACAAAGGGAGAATTCTCACCTCCAAATTGTTATAGGAGTCCAACCAATATGGCCCCACAAAAAATCTATCCAATCTTTTAGATATTCTAGCAAAGTTTTCTCTCCTATTAGTCCAGGTAAATTTACCATTTTTAGGAATCACATCAATCAGATGATTTAATGTCACAAAGTCCCTAAAATCATCCATAACTTGATTTGGAATCCTCAAGCCCCCAGACTTATCATCTAAATCCAAAAGCACATTAAAATATCCTGCTACAATAATATTATCACAATCAAGCAAGGCAATTTTAGTAGAGATTTATGTCCACAGCTGTAGTTTGTCCTCTGTTTTGATCGGGCCATATACATTGTCATTGGAAAGGATAAATTTGTTGTAACACATGTTTCCATACCAAAAAACCAATGATTTGATCTCTCCAATGCTAACATCTTCACATTGACAGGATTCCATAGGATACCAAGCCCCCCTACCGCACCTCTGGCTGCTTGAAAAAACATTCCCATTTATTGCATGTAAAGAGGAAGCTGAGAGCTTTATCCAAATAGAGTTTGGTCTCTTGAATGAGAAAAATATCACTCTCAATTCTAGCCAACGCTCGTCTCACCAAGCGTTGTTTATCAGGGGCTGATAAGCCCCTAACATTCCACATGAGGATCTTCATATCCCTCCAAGGGAGGTCCCTGCTCCCTTGGATTTCTTCATGAAATCAAAGACATTAATAATACCTTTCTCCTGCGCCCTCTCTTGCCTAAGCTATTTGTTAGATCTCCTAACCCTAGCGCCTTTAGCTTTGCCTAATAGAATATTAGCTGATTGACTAACACATCTAGGCTCAATATTATCCAATGCATCTACCGAAAGAAAATCCTCCTGAGAGAATCTATCATATTCAATCTTAGAGTCCGACCGCACTTGATTATTAAAGGAAATAATCTCCTTCGAGCGTAGCACCCCATTTCCCTTACTACGGGAAGAGACCAAACATTCACCTTGTTCCTTGAAGGCTATCAGATTTTGAGACTGAACATGATGTGAAATATTACCGTCCTATTGTGAGTCAGTTGGAATAACCATTTTTTGCTCCTTGGTCTTCTAAACCCAGATCTTGGCTGGTTTGACGATACCCTTTCTCTCCACATTTCCATGGCATTTAAATTCATGCCTCATGCTCCCGGTGTTAGTAATAACTAAGAGGGGGGGGGGGGCTGAATCAGTGGCCTCAGAAATTTATCCAATTTAAACTTTAATCCACCAATAAGTACTTCTCAAATTATTAAGTCCCAACAAGATGCATGCCTTTTAATTACTTGAAACATATAACTGTCTGTCGGTTTACCTTGTCTGTCCTTATTCTCCTTGATAACTGATAAGCAGTAAACTATATTTACCGATACTCAGTAAATATGCAGAGTATACTAGTCAATCCATAAATGCATATGTAGAATTTAAAACAATAAAGTAATAAACCATACACACATAACACAAGGATTTTAATGTGGAAAACCTGTTAAGGGAAAAACCACTGAGACTGGTACCCCAAATTTTCACTCTTCTGAAGTGAGCCCTGTTAGGAGCCAACACTGTTAAAGGTTACAAACACACGGTTAAGTGTGACCTTGGTAGATTATTTTTATACATAGGTTGTGTGAGGCCTACCCTAGTCCGACATAAGCTTAGTACTATTTATCATTTATATGTTCTTCTTTCAATATAGATTTTGTTAGAGTTGGACTATTGGGACACATATAAAACTTTATGGATTGTTGAAACCTTTACTTGTAAAACAACACCT
>MU224979.1:73312-144738 GCA_018584345.1 Thuja plicata | reverse complement strand
GAATTTTGATTGTTTCTCTCATAGAGCTTCCTTCCATAATCCCTCAAATTTTAATTGAAAATAAATATGTTTTTGTATCCCATTTAATTTACTTCATCATATTATTAATTATTGGGCATAGATTTTATGATTCCATTTTTTAGAGTTTTATCACTTTATAGGACTCTAAATTTTGCCAAAAATTGAGAGCTCCAACACATTGCTTTCTTTTCATTCTTGATAAAAAATGATATTACTGCTTGAGTATGCATTCAATAGCATTAACATACTAACACTGTTAATCTGATTTTGCTTTTGAATCTGCAAAAAGACAACTACAAACAATAGCACTATTCACCTTCTAATGCAAATGATTGTCCTCTATTTTCCCATTCTTGATTGCAAGAAGGATATTATTGTTTATTCTTCTTATTATGTTTTTCACTCATTCAAACCAACTAGCCTTTACAACAGCATTGTGATGCTCCATTGGTCAAAGATAACATTGTTTGAACTATGACGTGCTTCTCTCAATTTGATATAATGCAATTAGATCTTCTATATATGCATATGTCTGACACTTTGCAATAGTATTAGAAATTTATTACTGTTAAATATGCATTATATTTTCCTTGACTCATCTTTATGCACTATCATGTAATCTGAGTCATATATGCACATTTATTTGATAATATTGATGCACTCATTATATATGCATATGCATAGCTGAAACCTTGATAACAATGTTACTGTTCCTTTTCTGTTCTATATGAACTGTTACTTGTACATTGATGCACCTTTGTATTTGTATATGCAAAACTGAAATGTTGTTTAAACATTAGCATAATCTTTCATATGCATGATCCATTTGAAAAACATACAAGACATCTCTAGTTAGAATATCACTTTTGTGGATGCATAACAAAAATAATCCTGACAACATTAATTTTAACCTTAATTTGTGCAGTAATGAAATATAGTGTTACCTCATTTGTAATTCATCTCTTTTTCTGCATCCTCTCATTCCATTAGATCATAATAATGTAAGCATCCACCTTTCATAATCCATATTGTGAGGTTCGAGCATGGGCTCGTGACCCTCACTGCATTTTTCTTTATCATCTGCAACTTGTGAATGTATAGATCATGGTTCTTTCTGCATTTGAATATACTTTTGCTTGTCTTGCTTACACACACCACCAAATCAATCTATTAGGTTAGTGGACGGAATCAACCAATCAATGTTTGTGTGTGAGTGTCATATGAAATAACATTCATGCATGAATGTTGGTTGACTGGTTGTGTTTACTAACCTAACATGTTTGATGTTCTAAGAAATGTTTCTCAGTTATAGAAACTGAGTCCATTTAATTCAGATTCCTATTTTTACAAATAGCAACTCCTGAATAATGAAGAATGATAGCTATAAATAGTAAAAGGTTTCATGGAGTTATGTCCCTTTGATACTTTTATTCAGTTGATGTAGATGCATACTTTGCTGTTGTATTGATGTTACTAGTATATTTATAGTCCTAAAATTTTGATTGATGTTGTTTTGGTTTCCATGCATTGCTTAGATCTAATTTGGATCTAAATCTTTCTCTTTCCATGATGCATGATACATGACCCTAGACCTAGAATGGAGAATTGAGATAAGGACTCAGACAGAGACATAAAGACTTGACAAAGTTCAGACAAGTAGCTAACAGAATGCAGAAGACCTCTTCAAGGCAATACTTGGACCCCTAAACCCTACATGCTTCTATCTTACTTTCAAAATTGGATATCTTCTCTAAGTTCTTAATATGAAAGATGTAACCTTGAATAAACATTTGCCTAATACATTCGGTTTGAATGCACAATGTAATGATAACTTATGAATTTGCAAATTTGAGCATGATCAATACTTAGAGTACAATAATCTAATAATATGAATGCATTGCAATGTATTTCATCTTCATAAGTTGAATAGTAATGTTGAAGAGGTGTACCATTATGCAATCTTTTGATGTTTATAGTTTTCATTCTGCATTGTATACTTCCTTTTCTATATTTCAGCAATTCTACAACTTAGAAAAAAAATTTCAATCCATAATGCAATGTAAAAGTAATGTCAACTTACCAATTTAGTATGTAAACTAAATTGGTAACAACTATTTTCGAGCATGAACAAAATAATCTACCTATGTCTAGCAATGTCTCATCCCAAAACAATCAAACCAACATATCTACCTCTCAATAAGAAATTGGCTGACAAGTAGTCTCCATCATTCCCACTGTTATTTCATCCCTAAAGATTAATAACAATCCACACCATATCCATGAAATAATGAATCGAGTGATAAAACCTTTTGATTCCACCTCCAAGGGCTATCGACAATAAAAATCCAATCTAATCTTATTCTTGATAAACAAATTCCTCCTGTGATTAAAAAATCCTAGAACAAATACCATCATGCACTTTATTTCCAATCATACCTACTCTAGGGAGTCTCATTCAATCCTTCCCCATCATGCCAAAACATGGATTCCTTCCAATAATCCCAAATACAATCAAAATTCATACCCCATCCTTAGAAGTGGATCCATGTCAAGAGGGTAATCCAAAATATGAATAAAGAAGTCCTAAAATAAATCAAGATCAAGATACTAATACTATCCAACCCCATAAAAATTTCAACCAAGATCCCATCTCCTTATAACATCATGATGATCCTACCATCCCTTTTCATTCCATCCAAGATGATCCCCTTCCATCTCAAGAGAAAATTTCCTTCCAACTTCATTTCCTAATCTACTTCCTCGATAAGATCATGATATCCCTTCCATTATTTTGAATGATCTTATTCAAAATCAAGAGAAAAGCACCATTTCCACTCCATCTAATGATCCTCTTCTATGTCAAGATCAAATTATCTCTTCATCTCCTTGTCACAATCCTCCTAATCCATCTCATGATCCTAATGCTCCTCAAGATTGCATGGTACTTATACAAATTATTCATGAACACCTTTCTTATCAAATTGGTTCATCAACTTTCATTTAATCTGGCCTACTTGATGAACTTATTTCCTTTCATACCATATCCACCTCTAACTATAACTGCATCTTATTTTAGAAATAATCATTATGTCATTGCTAAAAAGAAATTTCAAACAATGGATTATCAAGGAAAAGGTCTAGGCATCTATGAAAAAGGTATATATATGAAGGAGATAAGAAGAAAACACAAGTAAAGTTGTTGAATCTAAATAAATAGTCTCAAACCCTAAGGGGAAGATAAAAACATTCAAAGTAACCTATATCAAGTAAATGAAATCATAAGTTCTCTCACATGTATTGATATAACTATGAATTATAATGAATTCTTGAGGAATGGAATGAGGACCATGACTAAAGTCTACAGACCAAAGTTGTATGATATTGAAGAAGGTCCTAACATGGATCTATATAATTTACATCAACTCTATGGATCAATCTATACTTTTGAGATTGCATAATTAGAATATTGTCAACATGTAAAGAATGATGTTGCATTTAAGGCGACAAGGAAGATTGAATATGTATAAGAGACAAGTAATGATTTGGATGATGAAGCAAACTTTGTGATAATACTGAAGAATGGATCTAGAAAGTATAATGATGTAGCATCCTAAATTGTAAGTAGTATAATTTTGGTCCTTAGCTAGACCCCATTTTAGTGTGTGAGGCTTTCATACATAATATTCTCTTTTATTATGTAATCAATTAATAAATATTTAAATTTAATTCTTCTCTAGATTTAGTTTCAATGAAGGCCCATAATTCTAGGAATGTCTCTTTGATTATTTCCTCTCATTTATTTCATCTTGCATACATAGGCCCTATTTCATTATGGGTGGCCTTTTGTATTTAAATCAATTTCAAAACCTATCTTCATGTACATTTTTAAAATTGTAATATCCCAAAAAACTCCCAATTCAAACTTAAGCCTAAAATTGTTAGTATAGGGAGAGTTTGACTTGCCCCATATCTAGAAACTCATCCCATACTCTATAGTTTGTACCCATATTCCAATTGGAGATTGGTGTTGGGTTTTTACAATGGTCCTTAATCCTAGTCAACCTTCTTCAAATTTTTAGTTCCAAATTAGGTAGGTGAGCTATAAAAGAAAGTCTACCTCCCTCATTTTGGAATCCATCCTATCATATTCATTCAATTTCAATCATTCAAGAGATCAAGTATTCCATGTACAAGGAAATTAATTTACATTATTGTTCATCCATTCAA
The DNA here is from genome assembly GCA_018584345.1 of Thuja plicata. NCBI lineage: Eukaryota > Viridiplantae > Streptophyta > Pinopsida > Cupressales > Cupressaceae > Thuja > Thuja plicata. The sequence goes on along the minus strand of MU224979.1, from coordinate 140,490 downwards.
GCATGGAAGACAAGGAGTGAAGTCTAGATCTAAGCGTTATTGAAGGCATCCATGTTCTTCCTATCCTAGATCCAAGGTCAAGACTACATCAAAGATTATTTTTAAGCATCTTCTTAAGAAATTCAACAAAATTAAGGGTTGTGAAGTTATTGCATTTTATCAAGCCTTTGCTACCAACAATGCGGTTTCTGTTTTTAACCATTTTAATTCCATTTCAAGGATGATTCCTAAAAGGGGTTTGACCAAGGTAAACCCATTTTATCCAACATATTTCCCATGTTTTGTGTGCACATGAGAGGTGGCATAGGTGCGGTAATAATGACAGGAAAGTCTAACAAAGAGCTACAGTCAATTGAAGCTTCACCTAATATTGGTTGGTATAAGGTGAGTTAAACTTTCAATTTACTTCCTTCTTGCCTCCAACCCTCAAATTCACCCCATATATACTATTATGGAATACAAATTGGATCACATATCAATCACTGTATTGATTTTTTAGATCTATTCATGAATTTAAATTTACATTTTAGATCTGTCTGCATGCTTAAAATTTTTTTCTACACCTTCCATGCTTGTATTTTTCATGCACACTTGCATAGTCATTTTTAAGTATACAGTGAAGGAAATCCATTGAATCCCCTTTGTGCTTGAGCCTCCTTGAGATTAGGCAATCATATTCCTTCCAATGTGTTAGAGCAATTCAGCTGCAATCTTCCTAGTTTGATTATCCATCCTACTAATTTCCCCTTGCATAAACGTATTTTATTTCATCACATTTTGGTGAACCAAACATCCTTACCTTTACATTCTAATTTTGTGCATATATTTGATATATGTTACATTTTATACATTTAGAAACTTTTTCATATATTGTTACATTTGGGTTTTATTTGCAATCATGTATTAGCTTATTCATATGGGATATTGTTTTGCATAAATTTGATGTATGCTTTCATAATATCTATTGACAATGATGCATTATTTATATTCATTTAATGTTTAAATAATAAATTTGTTAGTAATTTGTATTTTTGAGACATTACCTTTTTGTCTTGCTCTGTTATGAGTTCATAACCTTGAGTCCAACCTATAACATACCTGTGAGAAGGAGTTGTAAACTTATGGGTTCTTTTAAATATCTTGAGTCCTCTAGTATATTTCATAGAAATGTAGATGATACCTTTTTGCCTACCAATGACATACCTCCTATTGTTGATAATCCCTCTTCTCATTCTTCTCACGATGATGATGAATCGTTAAGAGTGTCTCCTACGCAAGTGCAAAATATTTCTCATGACTTCAAAAATCTTGAACATTGGTTAAGTTAATAAAATTCTAATTATTAAGAAATCCCCTTGAAGGATAGAGGATGTTGATTCAAAATGATGAACATGGTGTTGAATAATTCCCTAGAATATTCTATCTTATTGATGAAAATCTCAAGTTTATGAAAATTTGTTCTGAAACTCTTAATCTTTATTTAATCCTAATCCTAATGTTGAGAATTCCATTAATATTCCCAACATACTTACCTAGTTTTCCTAGCTATACTCCATCTATTATGGCTACGTATAATCAAAATTTTAACCCCACACATGCTAGTCTTGGAGGAATTCCTAATCCTATCATACCTCCTACAGTGAGTGTCTCATGTATTTCTTAACCATCATCCATACCTAATTACCACAATGTACCATTATTGTATTCAAATGTTCCATCCATTTCCCATAACATTCCACATCCTTCATTATAACAAACATCTAATACCAACATATCTGTCAAAAAACCCATTAACAACCTTTCCCAAAGTGTTACATCTCTACAACAATAACTTGCTTCCATCACCCAATCCAAATGTAATATCTATACTTGTGACATTTATATCCCATTATACCATGATATAATTTGTTCAATTGTCTCCCAATACATGGAAATACCTCACTTGAAGAAATACAAGGGAAAAGGTGATCCCTTGACTCATGTTAAGACATTATGTACTGACTTCTCTAATGATCATAGGCTTCTGTATAAATTGTTTGGTTGGAAATTTTAGAGAAAAGACATTATAATGGTTTTTTATTTTCTTTCTTATTATATTTATTCATTTTACAAAGTTTCTAATGCTTTTATTCAACATAATATTGGTCCTCAGGTTTCATTAAGTGATCTGATTCATTGCAAGCAAGGTGTTAAGGAAAAAGTGATTAATTTCATTGGTAGATTCAAACATTTGCATGCTTGAATTTCTTATCACATTCCTAATATGGATGTTCAAAGATTTTTCATTTTTAATTTGCAAAAAGGCATTAGAGATAAGATATTGATTTTAGATTTTACCTCTTTTACCCAATTGTGTGCAGTGCTTCATAATTATCAACTTCTAGTGAGCCCGTTTGACTCCTCCACTCCAATGGTCTAGTTTATAAAAGTGATTCCTCTCAACTATTATCCCAAAATCTTAAAAAGCACATCAAAATGTTGATCAAAATCAATAATTATTCTAAAGATTTTGATGCACAAGTGGAAGTTACAATACCGGGTGTGGTTCCTTTATCATCTATTTTCAAACCATCTTGTAATTTGACATTTCTTTATAGATCCTTTCATAATGTGTTGTTGAAGTTTCTTAATGCTAATGTTTTTAAACTTCCTCCTATCAAACCTATTGATCCTTCCAAAAATTTGATAGCTTCCCATGATCCCAAATCCTTTTTCCAATACCGTCATCAACCTAGCCATGATACTAACAAGTGTTATCATTAGAAGAATATTATCCAAGATCCCATAGATTCATATACCAAAACCATTGAGGGTTTTAATAATAAAGTAAACAAATTTTTTGCACCACCCAACCAAAAATTTCAAATCTATACCAATCATTTTCCTTCTCATTCTACCAATTTCATTGAGCAAGCTAACTTATTGCCTTCTTCCTCCACACACATTGTTTCACCTAATCAACCTAGCCCCACAGATGTTGATGAAGACATTTAGTGTAGATAATAATGTTTTTAATCTCATTGACCAATCCAAACCTAATCCTAAACCTAAACTTTTTATTACATTTTATCTTAAGGAGACATCTATTAAAGTGCCTAATGGTCCTCTTTACATTTCAACTAAGATTGGTGATAAGTTATCTTGAGGAGTCCTCATTGATCCTACTTATATGTATTATGGTGAATGTTATAACTAGGGAACATCTCTTCACAAGAAAATTCCATTAATACTTATATGAAAAAACTGATGTGATGATTACAATTTTCAATGGCTTTACATGTCCTACCCATGGTTCCTTTACCCTTCTCGATGAAGTTGGTAAGAAATGCTTAGATTCCACCTTTGTTGTCATCCCAACATCTGATCAATTCCAAGTGATACTTGGAATTCCTTGGCTCACTTCCATGAAATCTATTTCTCCTCCTATCCATAAGTGTCTTAAGTTTCCCTGTGATGAATAAATTATTACAATCAATCATAGTCTCTATCAACCTTTATCAAGTCATGGGAACTTCAATGACCTTGAATTATTTTGGCCTAACATGCCTCAACCTTTGAAACCTCATCAAGAACATTTATCCCTATCTTAGCATAGACACAAAAAGGAATTGATTTCCAAATCAGGCTAGCCTCATTATGTCTCATCTTCTTATCCTAGACTCGGCCTCCTTCTCACACCATCCCTTCCTCCTTATGATTTTGTTTGACCTCATATATCCTAAAAGTGATCTATATCGTCTATCTCTCAACCTAGTAAGTTTAATTTTTTCACTCCTTCTAAGGAAGAAAATGATCCTACATGTATTGATCCTAAACCTTCCCAAATATGAAACAAAACCAAACACAACCATTGTACTCATGACCTCCATTGTAGACATTATGCTAGTGCCTGTCAGCTTGCTTCCCAAACCTTTTCCTCCTCTATGAAACCTTGTGATGCTTTGATTCCATTTGACCAACACATGCATAGCCCAAGAGAGGATGTTAACATTAAGAAAATTTAATTGTCTAGACATTATGATTCTTATTTTCAAATTAAAGATCCTATTGTGATTAATTTGGATTATGGAGATACTCTTGATGATGATACAAATTATGTTGATTATTTAAATGATATGTATGAGATTATTGAAATTAGCCATGAATTATATAAAATATTTTTAAAGGATTATCTCTCGCTCCTTATGAAAAATAAAGTGACTCATCATTAGAGCATGGTATATATTTCAAAATTTTTGTAGCTCCATCTGTCACTCTTGAAGTTTCTCCTCTCACATATTTTTCACCTTCCCCAAACTATTTTTAGCGAAAAGGGTTGGACAATGATACATTTGAATAACTCTTCTTGTGTGGTGGACTCTTTTATGTGTTTGCTTACATTCGTAATGTGCTTCCCCTAAGATTTGTTTCTTATTATATGTTATTGTTAGATTTCTTTGGACAACCCATGTTTCTCTATTGGCACAAGGTGATAAAGAGATCAAACATGTTGTGACATCATTCTATCTATATCTCAATTCCTCTCTATGTTGTATACATGTTATGTTGTGAATGTAATATTGTTGTAAATGTGTCCTTGTGTTGTCTACTTGGGGACAATGCAAAGAATTAACAAATATCTATCTTTTTAGTCTTTGTACTGTTGACCCAAAAAGGATTTTGTTTATTTATCTTTTGTGTTCTTATTCCATTATGCTCATAGTTATACTACCTTTGGGTGATGAGGTCAATTCATTATGATTATTCTTGATATACATGCGTTATCACAAATGCATACAGACTCCAAAGTTAGTAAATCCCTTTGTGATTTTTTTTGTCATATTTTTATTTCCCTCGATTTGTCCTTGTTTGGAGGCATATCATAGTAGAAATGTGTTTGTCTTTTAGATACATGTATGCTAACTTAAGGCTATTGATCCCATTAACGCATAGAAAATTTCTATAATGTGGGGGCATACACTCTGCTCTTTATTACACATTTTGTGCACACCAAAAATCTAATTTTGTAGTCATTTTTTACACTACGTACAAAATGTAGTTTTTTTGTTTGTAATATCCTCTTGGAAGATTCCTTTGGAGACAATGCTTTCCTTGGGGTAGTCATTTTGCACATTTTTCTTAGCAGATTCCTTTGGAATTAACAATTTTCCTTGGGGAAATCCTATTTTTCAGTGAATTTACTTGCATATAATTCTTGAATTGGTTATCCTTGGGATAGGTTGACTAGCATAACACATCTTACTATACTATTAACTACATCTTTTATATTGTTTTTCCTCTCTTCACATGGCCCATAGTAAGCTTAACCTTACTAAGTTATTTTAGTCATGTCTATTTCCCTCTTTATGGATATTTATTTTGTATTGGGTTTACTAATAAGGACCTAAGTCACTTGGGGGCTCGATGTCTTCCTTACCTCTTTTACCTTGATGATATGATATTTCATATCCTTTGGTCTAATATACTACTAGCATGAATCAGGCTCATAATCTCTCTAAAGTGGGCGATAAATGTAGTGTCCTAAATTGCAAGCAATACAATTTTGGTCCTTATATATACCCCATTTTAGTGTTTGATGCTTCCATGCATCATTCACCCTTTTGTTAGGTAATTAATTTATATATATTTAAATTTAAATCTTCTTTGGATTTAGTTTCTGTGAAGACTCTTAATTTTAGGCGTTCCTCTTTAATTATTTTCTCTCATTTATTTAATCATACATGTGTAGGCCCTATTTCATTATAGGTGGCATTTTTTATTTATTTCAATTTTAAACCCCAAATTTGTGTACATTTTTGGAATCCCAATATCCCGACGGAATTTTGATTCAAATTTAAACCCAAAATTTATACTATAGGGTGATTTTATTGGTTAGGGAATGTTTTACTTGCCCCATACCTAGAAACTCACCTCATAATTTGTAGCTTGTGCCTAAATTCAAATTGGAGTTTTGTCATGGTTTTTTAGCATGATCCTTAATAAGTTCTAGAAAGTTTCAATAATCCATAACTATTTATCATATGCTTCTAGATCTTGATTGTGTACAGATTTTTGAGTCAACATTTTCACACTTTGTGAACAATCATTTCTCATCCCCTTGATCTTTATTTTGTCATCATGATGTCTCATAGAGTGTGACCCAAAATGTTGACTCAAAAAGTTATACATAATTAAGATCCATAAGCATATCATAAAAGGATCATTAATCCTAGTGGGCCTTATTCGTGTTTTGGGCTCAAAATTAACTAGGTGAAGTTTAAAATTTATTCTACCTCCATCATTTTGGTATCCATCCTATCATAATCATTCAAGTTGAAGCCTTCAATAAATCAAGTACTCCATATAAAAGGAAATTAATTTACATTGTTCATCCATTCAAGCATGGTAGACAAGGAGGGAAGTATAGATCCAAGTGTTAATGAAGGAATCCATATTCTTTCTATCCTATATCCAAGGTCAAGACTATATCAATAATAATTTTAAACGATCTTCATAAGAGATTCATCGAAACAAAGGTTTTTAAAGGTATTTTATTTTAACAAGCCTCTGCTACTAACAATGCACTTTCTCTTTTGAAGCATTTTGATTCCATTTTAAGGATAATTCATAAATAGGGTTTGAACCAACACAAACCCATTTTCACCAACCCAATTTTCATTTTCTATGTGCAAGTGATAGGTGGTGCAGGTGCAAAAACAATGACAAGAAAGTTTGATAGAAAGCTATAGTCATTTGAAGTTTCAGATGATTTTGTCTAGTGTAAGAAAAGTTGGACTCACCCTATACTTCCTAATTTCCCTCCACCCTCAGAGGCACCTCATACCTACTATTATGGACTAAAAATTTGAGCACAGGTAATTCACTACACTGGTTTCTTGGATATGTTAGCAAGATCAAGATAGAGTTTAAATTTTTCTACATGCTCAAACACTTCATTTCTCCTTCCATACTTGCATTTTATACTCACACTTGCATAGTAATTTTAAACTCTATAGCGAATGAACTCCCTTGCATACCCTCAATGATTGAGCCTCCTTCAGTCTAGGGGTTTGTATTCCTTTCAATGTGTGAGAACAATTTAGGTGCAAGCTTCCTTGCTTGATTAGTTGTCCTAGTAATTACCCCTTGCATAAACCTATTTTTCTTCATTAGAAATAGTAATTTCCCTTCAAATATTTTAATTGTGGAAGGATAGGTTAATTATAAGAAGATAGTTATAAGATAATTATAAGAAGCCTAATGGTGATGATAAAAATGTTAGTTCTAGAAGAAATGGAAAAATACTAAGATAGATAATAGAGATAAGGGTAAGAAGAGTCTTTGTTTAGTTAAAACCCATAAATCAAAAGATGAATCTTTTAATGATTCCAATGATGAAGTGTTTTCTTTGTAATTAAGGAGAATCATAGTGAAGAGTCTAGAAGTTAAAATGTTGCATAATAATAGTTTAAGATCAATGGTTATGAAGAATTCCGTACATGAAAGAGAATAATCTAACCATGGATAATTGATTCCATGTGTTCAAATCATATATAAAGAGATAGAGGAAAATTTTTGATTTTGAAAATTATGATGGTAGATTAGTTAAGTTTGATGATTAAGAAGGTACACCTATTTGTGGTAAGAGAGTCATATCTTTTTATGGTAAGCATAAAATGGATGATGTTTGTTATGTTAAAGGTTTGAGACATAATAATTTGAGTGTAAGTCAAATGTTTAGTAAGGGTGACAAGATCATCTTTCATGGGACTAGATATGAGATCAGAAGGGGCTCTGAAAGGTTGGTTATTATACAATAAGAAATTGGAAGCAATGGGATATGTAGATAAATAATCACTTCCCACTTTGTTATTTTCACATTAGGATGGAAGATACCCCCACTAGGCTCAAAAGGTGACTTAAGAACTCAATGGGGATAAGGTATATCCTTCCTTTGATTAAAAGGTATGAATGAGAAGAAAATGATTATGATTAGGTGATGTAATAGATATATTAGGAAAGACACTAAAAATCTATTGAAAATAGACTGAAATAAACAAATAATGAGTTGAAACTAACATAAATGGAAATTGGAAGACAAAATGGACCTATGATAGAAATTTGAGCTGAATGTGGCCAGAACACATTGAGTTTGGTGACGTTTTCCTAGGACAGGTCATGTTTGGTGATGTGTCCCTAACGTTTTTGACTAAAACTTCACAGAACCTATAATTGTTCCTTCTCTACCCAGATCTAATTTGATGACTCTATATCTTGTTCCTACACATATAAAAAATGGGAGAAAGGTTGTGGAAAGGGGTTTTCCTCTGTCAAAACCCTATTCAGGAATACACCTTGAAAAAAAATGAAATAATGAAAAGCATGTTGTCATGTAGCAGATGCTAGATCTAGAAAATGAAGCATATCATACCTTGTAGATGAAAATACTTCTTAAAATGTAATCAAGTATGTTGATGCAATAGCTTTGACTAAACCCAAAAACCCAAAAGGAAAGCATGAAAAGACAAAACCTTATGGAATAGATGTTGCAATTTGTTTCAATGTTGTGTTGGAGAGAAGAGAGAAGACTTGAATGTTGATAAATAGATGTCGACCTCCTTCATTGATAGAAAAGTACTTTACTTGGCCTCCAATGGGGAAAGAAGCTAGATTTATGGAGGAAAAAACCTTGATTTTTTGAGAAGAATGATGGATTGAATGCTTGAACTTTATGCATCTTGAATTCTTGATTGCACCTTCTTGCACTTGACAATAATGACCACACTTGTGAAATCTTGATCCTGAATGCTAACAATGAATAGTGGATGTCAAAATGAGGATAGATAGGGAGTTTATTGGTTGAATTTGAAGTCATCATGGAAACCACTAGCATTTGTTGAGTCATTATGGAGAATAATCTAGTTGCGGTTGTGGTTGAGCCATCAAATGGGGTTGATTAATCATGGAGAATATTTTTTTGAGACTTAATATAAATATGTGGTTTTATGAGTCATTTTTAGTGACATACCAAAAATAGTAATTTTGACAAGTGGTGTGCATGTAGTTGTTGTAATCGGGGTAATAAGGATATGTAGAAACCTGCAATAACATCAAAATTTCAACCACAAAGAGATTTGTTAGGGAGTTAGTATTCCCAATATCAAAAGAGGAAGCAAAGAAACAACATGCATAATCATCAAATAATAATGAAATCAACCAAAACACATGAACATGCAAACCAAAATTCCTCCTTCATTGTTCTCCTTCTCTATACATTGTGGGCTCTCAGAAAATGAGTGTTGTAGGTGCCATAATGAGAATTCAAAGCGATTGCGGTTAACAAATTAAGAGAATTAGCTCTCTATTTATAATATTTTCATAGTTCCAATCAAGATTCCATGATTTGTGGGTTGATTGCATGTGATTGAAGAGTTGAACTCAGAGTGAGTGGGATTTGAACTTAGCTGATTGCATGTTGACATAATAGATGGATCTGTTAACAAGATAGATTGAAGAGTTGACTAATTTTATTGGAGACTTTAACTTGTGAGGTGGAGTAGAAGATGAGATAGATTAAATAGATAACTAATTTGATTAATCAGTTAGGAGAGAGAATTGTGGAGTTAATTGAAACTCATTATTGGAGGGATAAATATGATTAAATAAATTTTAAAAAATATTTATTTACACATGTGAGGAATATACATAAATAATTAATCTTTATTTATTTATAAGAGGAACAATTGGTTTAATTAAATAAATATAATTTATTTGGTTATAATAGGGAATTGATTTAATTATTACATAACTATAATAATAATAAGAGGAAACATTTAATTAAATAATATAATTATTTAATTAAATATAATGACATAGGGAATAATTAAATAATATTTAACTATTTAATTACTTTATAGGCGAATATTTCATAAAATATTTAGGTAATTTAATTAAAATCACTTTATTATGAAATTGTAGAGAAATGATGATTTTAAATTTAGATTATAGTAGAATGACACAAATTGACTAAATAATAAAGATTATATAATAATTTAAGATGAATGTTAGTAAACTTATTGTGTTAGAGCAATTGGTCATTTTAAGTGTGTACATTTTGCCCCTCTTTGATATAATGCATTTTCAACCATTATTTCAAAGAATAATTTATAAAGATATGCCCCAGTATGCCTCTATGCAACATCGTCAGAAACCAATTATTATGGTGCCCCCTGAAGGAAAGGAGGGAAAAATGGACTGGAGGGATCGTTTCATTGACATTGTGACTAGGATCAAAAAGCAATTTATGGATCGGAGAATGGAGGTCATATGTGAAAGTTATGGTTTCTAGAAGGTCAAAAATATTGTGATCAATACAAATACAAGGTGTGCATGTCCATCGAGGTGAGCTATGGTTGGGTATAAAAGGGGTTTGGTGGGTCATTTTGAATTGATTGTGCACATTGAACTTTTGGAGATCTAGGAGTGGAAGGATTAGTTTTTGAGCGACTAGAGTGCGATGGCAGGCTACGAGGACATAGTGCATATCGATGATCGAGTCACGACTTATCAGCGACCAGTTGATCACCTACGGTAAGTTTTGCACTTTTAGCATTTATTTTTCCTCACTTTTTGTGTTATTTCCTATACTAGGTCAAATGTAGACATGCTAGAATGTTGCACTTGTGGGTCAAAATTGCTGCACATGTGGGTCACAATCGAAGTACTTGTAGGCATAAAACGTCGTAGTTGATTTTAGGATTTTTATAAACTGGTTTACACTTAGTTGGAAAATGACACACTTGATGTTTTCGTTCGCCACACTTAGGGGAACAAATTGACATAGTTGCTTTTCATTATTAATCACTTAATCAAGACACACTTGATGTTCTTGTTCGCCACACTTAGGGGAACAAATTGACATAGTTGCTTTCCATTATTAATCACTTAATCAAGACACACTTGGCTAACTGAAATGACAAACTTGACTTACTAGGTACAAAATGAATGCTTTATATGTGAAATGAATGCTATTTGGACTATTTTTTGACTTTTATGAATGGGATAAAAATTTATGATGTGTGTATGAATTTTCATAGCTTAGATGTATGGTAGACATAATTGACTACACTTAGACTAATTATGTGACTTTACTACTGTACGCATGGATCAAATTTTGTAACACTCAACAACAAGGGTTAGTAGCACCGATTTGCAATGGGGGAAATCAAATGGAAATAACTACTAAAAATGAAACTATGAATCAATAAAATGTACAAGAAAATAAGAGGAAAACAAATGAATGCAAAGCCAATTGCTTGAAGCTTCTATTGTCTCTCTCTACTCCTGAAATGCTGTTTTCGATGCTCAGTATTGGTGTGGGCAACATCTATGACTTGGGAGTGTCGAGAAATATGCTATTGAAAGTGTGGGTGATTGCAAGATGGCTTGAATGCTAGAAAAAATCTGACAGAGTAATGGCGCATGTGAGATTGAAATCCTGGATCCTTCAAATGGTTATGAAGGGTTTGTTATATAAGAATTGAGAATGAGATGAACGACTGAGATAAATCCCAGAGATAGGAAGATGAACGGTTGAGATCAAAGGGAACTGGAGAAGCCATCAGTAAACTCCACCTCTTCAACTGAGAGAGAGGAGATAGAGTTTGGTTAACTGAAGAGCTAATTTTGAGTTACCTTTTAGAACTGAAGAGGTGGATGGAGAAAACCATGTGAACTGAAGAGATGGGTGGAGTAACCCATGTGATCTAATTAAAGTTATCTCTTTGAAGATAAATGAATATTTAATTAATTTTTTTAAATTAAAGTTTTCAACATGTGAGATAATTGAATTCTTTTTTATTTAGAATTGGTTTATTGAATGAAATGAAATTAATTTAATTGAAATTAATTTATTTGGAAGAATTTAATTAGTAAGTTTAAATATTTCAATTTAAACTTTAGGAAATTGACCTTAATTAATTAATTGATGAAAATTAATTAATTAAGGTTAATTAATTAAATAAAATTAATTATTTAATTAATTTTGGGATTTTGATTAGATGATTTGGGGAATGAATTTAGAAGAAAATCGCTGATTAATTAATGATTAAAAAACCATTAATTAATAGATGAAAATTAGTGTTTTTAATGTCAAGTCGCAAGTCTGTCCATTTTAGGGTGTCTACATTTGCCCCTCTTTGATGCAATGTGACTTGTCGTAGTGTGTCAAATATTCTCTATTTTGATCCTGCCCTAGCTTTCCCTAGTGATAGCAGGTGTATTTATGCCCCCTCAACAAATTTGAGCGAAAGTTGCGACATGAGCATTAATTTGTTGAATCTGCAAATTGATAATCTGGGTATGTGACTGATCTTGAAAATGCTTCATTATGTCCCTGATATTGAGTGTTGAAGTTTCTGGGGTCCAAGAAGATAAAATCAGGTCCTGGAGGAATTAGGTTTTTTTCAAAACCTTTATAAATAGCTTGGTGAGCCTCTCATTTGATACTTTGCACTCTTCGAGCTCTGGATCTTTGGTAAGTTTGTCCTTTGTTTTGTTTGCTTTTTTCTATGTTCATTGAGCTACGACACACATTCCTAGGGTCGTGAACGTGTTGGATTGAGTCCAGAATCTTGATTGTCCAGCTGACATAGGACATTTGGTGAGTGGCCTTGTCCCTTTGTCATTAATGCTTCATTTATAGTGTTTTGAAAAAAATAGGTTTCCTATATTTTGCATATGTTGCCACAATAGGCTGCGGTTTTGCTGCAATTGCAGTTTTGGTGTCGCGATTGCCAAATGCATGTTGCATTTGATAAGTGTGCCACAATTGCTTGTTTTATTACTGTAATTTTTGGATAAGTGCCACATTTGATGTTTGAGTGCCATAAAGTATGTTAAAGTACCACATTTGATAATTGAATGCCGTAATCGACCTGTGTGTACTTTTTTAGCATGCATAATGACTTGTCTGATATTATTCTTGTAAACTGATACTAATTTTTTTATTTTAGTTTGTTTTGCAGTATGTTGGGACTATTCTGTGTTTCTAGGAGTCGAGACCCACAGGTTTAGTATTACGCTTCCATCTTTCTGAGGTAGAGAGGGGTATACTTAGGGAGTTAGGTCTATACTGGGTGCGTTATATGCCCGAGATCATGACCAATAGGGGTATGATCTCTACTTTATTAGAGAAGTGTCATTAAGATACATGCACCTTTAGTTTACCAACTAGAGAGTGCATAGTTGCTTTTGAGGATGTTTATCGCATCCTCCAAATTATGATTCAGGGCGCCCTTGTGGAGTATGATTGGGATTTTGGTGTCACTGCTCTATCTAAGATTTTTGGTCTACCCCAGGATCAGCTTGGGATGTCTGACCCTTATGATATCCTATGGGCTAGGTTTGGGATGGGATTAGCTAGGCTATCTACTCTATTAGGCAGTCTTATATGTGGGATCTTTTGTCTCGATTGTCGGCAGCATGGATTCTCTGTCAGTTTTGGTGCTTGCCTTGAGGCTATGGTGTGAGACCATAGTTTATATGCTTGGGGCCCATGCATGTTGGCCCACATGTATTTCCATATGTTCTACATGGCTTACCTTAGAGGTAAGTCCCTTGGTTGTGGAGCCACTCTGTTACAGATATGGGCATGGGAGCACATTGTTGTGTGTAGGACTATAGGTGCTCATGATCTTCCTTTGAGAAAACCCTATGTGTTCATGTATGACTGTTCTATTGTTCAGTCCCATATGGGACATCTGATATAGTGGTGGCAGCAACTTGACATGATGTTGTACTTCATCTGGAGACCATATAAGGATTGTCCTATTTGGGATGGGGAGGATATACATCTTCCCTTTTGTCAGCAGTGGAGATTCCTTATTGGGCGTGTTAGCCAACATGTGCATATGATAGATTTCCACAACATTGACAGTGTGTTGCGGTAGTTTGGCAAGAGATAGGATGTCTCATATTCTTATGCTTACTTTGCATAGAGGTTGAGGGATATTACTCTCTAGGGTTCAGTTATTCCTCTTGATGTTGCGATTACCGAGTTCCAGCATCTTTTTCCTATTGCATGGACTTGGCGGTCAGCTAGTGTTGATGCTGGTATGTGTTGGATTCTGCCACTGCCTAATGTATTTCCCTTTTCTGATTTGTCTAAATGTAGCTATCTTTTCTGCTTTGTTAGATGTAGCTATTTTTTGATTTGTCACGTTATGCTTATCATTTATATGATACTAATGTCTGAACTTGTTCTCTTTGTAGGCATGACTCCATAGTATGATGCTTGGTAGCATCAGTCTCGTCATGATCCACTAACTGATGTGTCTTGTCCTATTGCAGGTCCCCTTATGAGGAGGAAAAATCAGAGGCGGGGTCGAGGGAGAGATGGAGGCTAGGATGGAGGTAGGGTTGGTGGTAGGGATGGAGGCCGTGATGGTGGTAGGGATGGAGGCTGGGGGAGAGATGGTGGCCGGGATGGTGGGTGGGGGAGAGATGGTGGCTGTGATGGTGGGCAGGGGAGGGATGGGGATGGCAGAGATGATCCTGGTCCTGGCGGTTCTAGTGGTAGGGTGAGGACCAGGGGAGGAGGTAGTAGTAGCAGGCAGGTTGGATTGGGAGCCATCCTCGAGGAGGAGGGTCCTTAGCTAGTTTAGAGAGTGCATCATCGCACTAGTGCTGTGCTTACTAAGAGAGAATAGGAGAGAGTAGTTTCTGAGGATGTTGATGTGGCAATTGCTGATATTGATGTTAAGGCTTTGGATGCACAGGGTTTAGGTTCTAGCGCTTCTACTAGTAGTAGCACTACTAGAAAAAATATTGGAGATAGTGTAGATAGTGAGGACTCATGGGTTGTGTAGGGGAGAGGGGATGATGGATTAGGGGATAGGGAGGAGGAGGGAGATATGGATGTAGTAATGTGAGGTATGGATATAGATCCTTCAGATCTGGAGAGACTTACAGAAAAAGTATCTGATTTGTAGGCCAAATTAGTGTCTTCTGATGCATGAGCCACTGCATTGGAGAGTAGGGTGGCAATAGCTGAGGCCAGGGCTACTACCGTAGAGGACAGAGAGCGACAAGTTTGTTATGAGATTAGATATTTCATTGATAATGTACAGGATGCTTCCCATCGTGAGGTATTGGATCAATTTTTGAGATCAGGGGATGAGGCTTAGAGAGATATTGAGTACTGGCGGTGCTATTTGTTAATCTCTAAGTTCTATTGATGATTAGTGATCAACACTTAGTCATTCAATTAAGAAATTTTAGTTGGCTATCACTGTGGCCGAGCTAAAACTATGCAAGGCTGAGCAGCATTGCCGAGCAGTTTTCAGTTTGCCTAGTTACATTGCTGAGCCGAGTAGGACATAGAGATGTTAAGTGCTGAGTGACAGAGAAGTCAAGTGCTGAGCAGAACAATTTTTGTATACATGTCTGGAATGATTCAAACTTTGAGGATAAGTGATCTGGCCAACTTGTATAAGATTTTTGGGGTGACTTATGTATGCATTTAATATTCTTCTACGGAGTTAGTTATGCATTTAATTATTTTATCCTATGCATGATCTATTGTAAACATTAATTGTTATACCATCAAGGTATGGGTATCAGATCTTGATCATTGATCTAGATCTTGCTATTAGATTTGAACAGGTATATTAGATTGCTTCTAAACCCTATTTTAAAAGAGTAAGGAGAGAGCAGATGAATTGTCTAGTGACTTCATTTTGGAGTGAAATGCACAGAGGGTTATTTTGTTAAGAAGCAGAGATCAAGCAGAGTGTAAACACAGTGAACAGTAGAGTAAAGTTATATCAGATTATGAGATCATAGAAGGTACTGGAAAGAAGAGATCCATCATCAACATCAGAGTGCATGACAAAGGATAAATACTTGAGACATTATAATCATTGTATCAGGTGAAAATCTCTTAATAGAGTGGTTCTAGCAGACCTTTCTTAATCTCCTAACAGAGTGCTTACTTTATTGTAAGTTCAAATCCTTTCACAGGGTAGATTGTAATGATCTTAAGCTCTTAACTAGGAAGACCTTTAACATGGTAGATTACATTTTGTAATCAACTTTTGTAATCTTTATAGGTACACTTTATTATTTCCATAGTGGAGAATTTTGTGGGTGTCATCCCCACCCCAGTTTCACCTATTTGGGTTTCTGGGTTACCAAGTTATTGTTTTATGTGTTATTTATTTCATTGTGTGGATGCTATCTGAGATTACATTAGATTCATATATGTATGTATGTATGTGGATCAGTTTGTTTTAAGTGTTTAATTTTAAAGATCTGATTCACCCCCCCTCTCAGTATCTTGCTTTCCCATTATTGTATTTCCAACACCATTATGAGGGTGCTGTTCCTTCAGCTCAGCGAGTTCCTAGTTACACTACCTCACAGAGATCCAGTAGAGCACAGAGGTCTTAGAGCAGTGGTTTTAGTGCTCCTGGTCCATCATAGAGGCCTACATTTGACATGCCACCCCCTTTTCCACTTGGTGGTGAGGGTGGGGGTAGCTCCTATTGATTTTGTAGACCTTCCATGTTGTATCATGTACCATTTTTGTAGTGATGTTCCATTGATATACCTAAGGATTATCGACGATTTGTATCTTAACACACTTATATTTATTGATATAAATGTTGATCACCTTCTTTTGTTTAGACTTGTGACCATTCATTGTACTAAAATATTTAGATTTATGTGAGATGCAACTTTGATTCTATATGATATGCATTTTTTTACTTTCTATATGTATGATTCTACATGATTTATGTTTAGCTAATGAAATGTTTATGCAATGTGATTCTATTATGCAGACTCTTAGATGTAAGATTTACTTTTCCTATGATACTGACGTATGTATGCAAGATGGTGCTTTATGATATGCATGTTTATATGAGATGTTTTATGGATGCATTTGAATATGATTACCATGTATGTAGATGTTGTATTTTCTTGTTTGTTTTTTGATGCAATGAAATGGAATGAATGCAATCTATTATGCACAAAATATCTAAGTAATGCATGTGTTAGTTAGAAGGAAGTTAGTTTGGAATTTTCTATGGGATCGATTGATAGATATGTATTGATAGAATGAATGGTTGACGTTTGATAGACATGAATTGATCGAACGGATGAGTGACCCAATTCATTGCCGCATTTCCAATTTTTGTCATCATTGCATCTTTTTATGAAATTATGAAGAGTATCCAATGCACCCAGATCTCAGACCATCTGGATACCGCTATGACCTCTTGATAACCTGAAGGAGTAGTGAGATTGAATAGAAAGAGAACTTAGTGATCCTAGATATTGACCATCTGGGTTCAGCTATGTTCCCTTTTTTGAAAAGAAAGAGATCCAAGTGCACCCAGATATTGACCATCTAGATACCGCTATGATCTCTAATTTGAAAAGAAAGAGAGACAAAAGAACCTAGATATTGACCATCTGGATACCGCTTTGCTCGCTGACCATCTGAAAAAAGATAAAACCAAGATAGAATTCCAAAGCACCCAGATCTCAGACCATCTGGATACCACTATGAACTCTTGAGTTTGAAAAGAAAGACCAAAAACCAAGATAAAATTTGAATGCACCCAAATCTCAGACCATCTGGATACTGCTATGAACTCTTGATTTTGAGAAGAAAGAAAAAAAATCAATATTGAAATCCAATGCACCTAGATCTCATGCCATCTGGATACCGCTATGATTCTAATATTTATAAACAAGAAGATAACAGAGATGGAATGTCCATTTATTTCCCAAGGTTAAGCTCAGATTGTGGAACTGCATGGCTACCAGATAAGTGACAACACCTACTACATTTATCCTAAATCATCATGGCCCTAGAATCGAAGTGAACATTCCACAAATAACAATAAAAAAAAATAAGTCATGATCCATCATATCTACTCTCCTCACATGATGGATCCTAGAGTAGCGTAAGAACATAAACGTGAAATATAGTCTGACATCTGACCGACTGACTGACCTAGTCAACATTTTGATTGTTCCTTGATTCAGTTTGATTCTCTTGACTGGCTTGACTCTCTTGATTGGCTTGATTGTCTTGATTATGTCTAGTTTTAGTAATAGATAACTCATATAAGACTGATTTTTCTGGTTTTGAGCATATCCATCACTACGTAAGACAATTGATTGATTGAATTTTGATTGTTTTGGGTGGCTGATCAAGCCATGTCAGATGGGCCCAATACTGATTCACAAAGCTCATAGTTTTGCAACTGATTGATTGGCTTGGTCGCCAATTTTATTACTGATAGATTTGATAGCGGATGAAGTTGTGTCATATGGGCCCAGTGATGATTTGAAAATATCATGGTTTTGACATTGATTTATTTGGCTTGATCGCCCTTGGCTTTGTTGATAAGCGAGTTGGTTTTATTGCTTGGGATTTTGCAATTTTTTGATGTGTTTGATGAAGATTGATTTTTTTAGGACATCTTTGATCTTTTTAGGATTTTGATGAGTTTTTTGATTTTTAGGGATTTTCTCAAGACATTTAGAAATTCCCTATAGTCTAGTGGACCTGTACTAAGTATGGATAAGTGTTGGTGCTCAAAGGGGATCAGGATTCTAGAAACAACTTGGGTGGTCAGTGTTGCATGTGTAGTTTTTCTCAAGATTATGATCTTAGAGTTCATTGATGGTGAAGCTGGTTTTGAACACGTGGCACCTGTTTGCCAGGTTTTCACCAAGGTACCTACTCAATAGTGCCTGTTTGCCAAGTTTTCACTGAGAGAGATTATGTTTCTCTTTAAATTTTTTTTTCTTTTTCTTTTTTTGATTTTTTTGTTGTTGCCAAGGCGCCTGTTTTCCAGGTTTTCACCAAGGTAACCTTTTTTTAAATTTTTTGATATTTTATGGATATGTAGATAGTTGCCTTAACCATTGAGACCTCAAGCATAGAACCTCTTGAGGTGCATGTTGTTTATGTATCTGAGGAGCTGATCTCCTTTTGGTGTTGCTAGTTGGTATGCCCCACTTTGGGTAGAGTTGACAATGACATATGGTCCTAACTTGTTAATCTCAAACTTTCCTAGTTTCACTCGCTTTGCTTGGTTCTTTTGATTTTCCACGATGAAAAGGTCTCCTATCTTAAAGGTGTGTGGCTTCACTTTCTTATAATAGTTCCTTCTAAGGAGATTTTGATAGCCTTGTAAGTGGTTGAATACATTTTATCTTCTTTCATCTAGTAGTTCCAGTTCACCAAACCTTGCTACTCTGTAGTCTTCGTCTGAAATCAGGTTCTTTAATGATATCCTTAGGGATGGGATTTCTACTTTGAGGGGTAAGACTACCTCTGATCCATATACTAGGGAGAAAGGAGTGGCCCTTGTAGGTATTCTCACACTAGTTATGTATGCCCATAATGCAAGAATAAGCTGTAAATGCCAGTCTCACCCTGATTCATTAACTATTTTCTTCAAGATTTCAAAATGGTATTTTTTGTCACTTTAGCCTAGCCATTCCCTTGAGGATAATAGAATGAAGAGAAACCTTGTTTGATTTGGAAATGTACACTAAGATGGCGTACCGTGATCCGTTAGGATGGTTTGAGGAATTCCATACTAACAAATGATGTTGTTGAGTATGAACATGGAGATCTTCTTTCCAATTATTTAGGTAAGGGGAATTTCTTCCACCTATTTAGTGAAGTAATATGTTGCTGCTATGATGTATTTATGTCCATTAGCTGAAGATGGTGTAATCTTGCCCACTAGGTCAAATCCCCACATAGAAAATGGTAATGGTGAAGTGATAGGATATAGTTCTTGGGCTGGTGCATAGATGAGGTCTCCATGAATCTGACATTGCCTACACCTTTGTATATGCTTGTTTGCATATGTCTTGACTGTGGGCCAGTAGTATCCTATGCGGATGATCTTTTTAGGTAA
Organism: Thuja plicata; assembly: GCA_018584345.1. Classification (NCBI taxonomy): domain Eukaryota; kingdom Viridiplantae; phylum Streptophyta; class Pinopsida; order Cupressales; family Cupressaceae; genus Thuja; species Thuja plicata. The sequence continues at coordinate 120,562 of MU224979.1, read as the reverse complement.
GTTGTTTCCACCTCCGTGGGTTCCACAAATTCCTTCATGTACCTTGTACATAACTCTCTGGGATTTCAGGGAAGTGATACATCATAATAGCATTCCATTTAGACTTCATCTATATAGAGTAGTTGTAAGAATGGTGTATCTAGAGGCTTGGTGGATGAGGGAATTTTTTTGGTTCCTAGACAAGTCGGGAGGTAAGACACTTCTTTGGAGGTAATTATACACATCATGGTACCATGGGGTTTTAGGACCAACAAGGACACACATTGATTCTATGATGGGTGCTTGATGTGATGACATCATGAGTTGCTCCACTAAGAACTGGAATCTAGTTTTGTTGCCTAGTATATCGATCAAGGATTCTATGGTAGCCATTGTGTCTGCAACTTTGTTTTGATCTCTTGGTATTTTATCAAAAAATATGTATTGGAACTTAGTGCACAACCTATCCATCTATTCTCTGCATGGTATTAGCTTCTCATCTTTTGTCATATAGTTATTGTTGACTTGGATAATGACTAACTGTGAATCTCCATAGACCTTAAGGTTCTTGATTCTCCATTATATTATTGTCTTTACTCCAATGACTAGAGCTTTGTATTCGGCTATGTTTTTTGTGCATGGGAAGTTGACTCTGAAAGATTTATGAATTATATCATTATTTAGAGTGATGAGTACTATCCCTACTCCTGCACCATGGTTTTTGCATGACCCATCAAAGTATAGTTTCCATACCTCTATTTCTACTTGGAGTGTAAGGATAGAATCATCTGGAAAGTTAGATATGATAGGCTGATGATCCTGAATAGGTGCCTCTGCTAGTTGATCCACAATCACTTTCCCTTTGATGGATTTTTTGTCAATGTATTCTATGTCAAATTTGCTTAGGATCATCACCCACTTTTCTAGTCATCCGATGAGTGCTTCTTTGATTAGTAGATACTTGAGGGGATCAATTTGTGCTATCAACTTTGTTTGATGGCTTAAGATGTAATGCCTCAGCTTCTGGGAAGCGAAGACAACTGCTAGGCATGATTTTTGAATTGGCGTATAGTTGAGCTCATATCCTACCAATTTTCTACTGAGATAGTAGATATCTCTCTCATTTCCTGTGTCATCATGTTGTGCTAAGAGTATGCCTAATACTGATTTGGTTGCTAAGATATATAGAAGCAATGACCTACCTTGGACTGGTGGCACCAATATGGGAGACTTGAGTAGATAGTCCTTGAATATTTGGAATTCCTATTTTCATTGTTCTATCCATATGAATTTTATGTCCTTGTGTAGTAGATATGGAATGGATGGCACTTATCTGCTAGATGGGCTATGAAGCATCTGATAGATTTGAGCCTGCCTTCTAACCCCCTTAGTTTTTGTAGGTTTGTTTGTGGTGGCATGTCCAATATTTCTTTGAATTTCTCTGGGTCTACCTCTATACCTCGATGTGACACTATGGATCCTAATAGCATCCATGTGGTGACCCAAAATGCACATTTCTTTGGATTTAATCAGACCTTGTATTCCTGCATTCTGTCAAAGATGGGTTCCAATACTTGTAGATGATCCTTTCTAAGAATTGACTTGGAAAGTATGTCATTAACATAGTCCTCCATTGTCTTGTGGATGAGATCATGAAAGATGGTGGTCATGGCCCTTTGATATGTTGCTCTGACATTTTTTAGACCAAATGGCATGATGTTCCAATAGCAGGTTCCCCATGCACATGTAAAAGCTACTTTGTGTTGGTCCTCTGGTGTAATCCTTATCTGATTATACCCTAAAAAGCCATCCATGAGTGATAGCATCTGATGTCCTGCGGTGAGAAATACTATCATGTCAATGTTAGGTAAAGGAAAGTCATCCTTGGGAAAAGCTTTGTTAAGATCTCTAAAGTCTATACAAATACGAATCTGATCACTGTACTTGGTAACTGGTACCAGATTAGATATCCAATCTATGTAAGGGATCAATCTTATGAACCTAGCATCTAGGAGCTTTTTCAATTATGCCTTGACTAGTAATGCAACATGGAGATGCATCTTTCTCAGCTTTTGTTTGATAGATTTGGTATTTTTTAGCAACAGGAGATGATGTAGCACAAGTTCTAGATCTAATCTTGGCATGTATGAGTAGGACCATGCAAAATTGACCTTCCTTTCCTTGAAGAAATTGATGAATTGTTCTCTCTCCTTTGGGGTGAGTGATTTTGCTAAGTAGATGTTCTTTGGGTTCTTGTCATCACCCAAGTTGACTTCTTCTATTTCTTCTGCTAATAATGCCAAATTTTCCTCTATCAAGGGGAGGAGTTCCTTCTTTCCATCTTCTAGCGCCTCAGTGAGGTTTTCACTAGAAGATACATCTTATTTTGTCTTTTTATCATTTTTTGTGCTAGTAAGCTCCTTTCAATTTTCACTTATTGACAATTTTTTTTCCTTTTCAATTGTTTTTGATGACTGGAAAGAGGAGCTTCCTCCCCAAAGCATTATGATCTGTCGAGGTTGATGGAGAAACTTGATTTATGGTCTCCTAATGGTATTCCCTCTCTAAGTCCCATGAAGTCTATAATAGCCTCATCATTCTTGAAGGTATCCATATCTGGTGGTCCCTATTGATCCCACTCTATTAGTTTTGGGTGTCCAAGACATAGGTCCTCATGGTGGGTTGACTCTGTTTGGTTGAATGGGACAATGCAGATGGTTCCGATAAACCTGGACTATGATGTGGATGCACCACCTAATGAATTTCTATCAATATTTTTATCGATACAGGGTTGTTCTCCTATGGTTAATTGGCCATACAAATCATCAAGGTGTATGGTGGTGGCTGACTGAGGGGAATAGTTTGGGATTGATGGCGTGGAGTCATGAATGGATGTCCACTCATACTCGTTGGAGTCTGTTTCACTAGAACGCTCATCAGATGTCTCACTTCCATCATTATCATGGATTTCTTGGTTGAGGGTTAATCAGGATTGAAAGGTTCCCACTTTGGCTGGCAACAACTATTGAAGTATGTTTCTAATCAAGATGTGTTATGGGTTGTGCCCCCGACGCAACTTTTCTATTTGTTCTTGATCAACGGGTATGTATCAAGTGGTAGGGCTAGTTCTTTGTTTCCCATAGCCTAACCCTCTCTTGTTTCTTTGAGTTGGCGGGAGAGAAAATTCCATTAAACCTTGCTATCTTTCCCCCAGACCAGTTGTACCATCATACCCAAACCTTTGAAACATTGTTTAGCCAACTCCATAGGTTGATACGGGTAGGGTTTTTTGAAGTGTTTCTTGTGGATCTTGATACAACTATGTATTGATATCTGGATCAAATAGGTTCTCTTCTGCAATGTCTCCCCATTTGACAAAGGTTATGGGTGGACACCTAAATAGAACAGGTTCATGGGATTCTGTTGTAATAGCTAGTTATGGCATGCCATATGTCCTTGGGCTTTGAGGCATGTTTGGGATAGTGAAAGCTTCCTCGTAGCTACATTCACCACAACCCTTGTCAGTAATAGATATTTTTCCTGCTCTTCTCGTGACATATTTGGGAATTGAATTTGATGTGGAATGAATACTTGCCTCTTGGTTTGATGGAACCTGGTTGTCAGTACTGGTTTGAACAACATTAAAGTTTTGGAATGGATTTGAATCTCCCTTAATAATGATTTCTTCCCCCTGGTATGGGAACTTGATGCACTGATGATACGTGGAAGGTACAACTTGCATCTCATGTATCCATGGTATCCATAGTAACATGTTGTATCCCAATTCTAGGTCTAGGATATGGAAGGGAGTCTTCTTGACAACTAGGCTAATCCAGACTGGTAGAATGATAATACCTTTGGAAGATCTCTCCTCTTCATCATAGGCTCTAATTTTGATCCTTCTTGTGACATCAATATTGGATTTAGATTAGGCTAATTGCTTGATTAACTTTAAAGTAGAAATGTTTAATCTAGCCCCACCATAAAAAAGGACTCTACGGATTGTACTTTTGTGAACTTGGAAAAGTAAGTGCAAGGGATCACTATGCAAGGGTTTGTGCGATGACACATCATGGTCTATGAATGTTTCATGCTTGTTGGATTCTATATGGTTAACCATAGTTTGGAAGCTCTCAGTGGTTATGTCCCTTGGGATAAATTCTTTCTGAAGGGCTTGGCCAAGAGCTTGTTTATGCAGTGAAGATATGTGCAATAGGTCAAACATGGAGATTTGGGCAGGCGTGCACTTTAGATGATCCACTAGGATTTTCTATGGATCTAAGATTGCATGAGGGTTCACTGGTGTAGTAGATGAGGAAGGTGCTCCTTGCAAGACAAATTTTGTATGACGCATGGTTAAAAACACATTTTTTAGCTTGGTCTCTGATAGTGATGGTAGCCACATGGCTATCTGAAGGATTTAGGAAATTGATAGTGTTGTCACTGTTGGCATAAGTGTAGTTGAACTATTATGACTGTCCACTAGATCTAGAGGTTTTAACTTTATTGTGATCATGGAATGTGTCATTGAATATCATATGTTCTGTGGTGCCTTTTGTTTGGGTGTTGGTTATGTTGATGACCCCTATGTCAATTACATCTTGGATGACATGTTTCAATCGATAACAGTTGGGTGTCTTGTGTCCTTTCACTCAAGGAAATCCATAGAAATCATTATCATTGTACCACTTTGGTTTGATTGCACCATGTTTATATTCTCTTATTTCATGGAGAGTGATATTGTTGGATTGTAATAACTTTCTTAAGGCTGATTCTATCGACTCTCCTAATGATGTGAAATCTCATTTTGGAAACTAAAAACGTGGTTTGTGTTGTGCTTGTGGTTGACTATTTGATACAACAGCCACTTGGATAGTGGGTGGTTGAGTTTGAGTTTATGCTTTTGGAGTGGCATCATGGGTTGTTGGTTAGCCATAGGTGCACCTTTTAGTGACACTTTGGGTTGGGCGTAGTTGACCATTTTCACATTAATGACACAATCACCAGTGAAATTTGTGTTTTTATTCCACCATTTAGCTTTGTCCATTGTAGTCTTGTTTGTATTCATTTATGTAGGATATGCAAGGACACCTCATTTGACCAAGTTCTACTCACAATGAACTCCTCATTTGATGAGTTGTTTAAAGTTTGGAGCTAATTGCAATTCTATTGTAAATGACATGTTTGGAATCAGATTGTCAATGAACATGACTATTAGGTCTTGCTTGGGTATGTCATACATGATTCTGTTTGCAGTATTCCTCCATATTTGTAGGAATTTTACAAAAGACTCTCCATCTTTTTGTTTGATATCACAAAGGTCCTTGATGTTGACCTTGCACTTGATGTTTTTTTTTGATTAAGGTAAAAGCATGTTTTGAAAGGTCCCTAAAACCTTTTACAAAAGCCTACAATAGATAAGAATCATAGGCACTTACAAATAGAGAATGCCTGCAATGAACAAAAGGTAGGACCCAACAAGAAACAACAGACCTAAAACAAGAAAGAACAAAAACTGCCAAAGATAGGCACATATAGCAACACAATTTCTAGCACAACTTCTCAAACAACTTCCAGCAAAAATTCTAGACTAGCAGAAGAAACATTACATCATTTTCTGATAGGCTACCTTAGACCTTGCACTCGATGTTATGGTGGAAGTGAGTGATGGAATTTTTTGCCATTTTACCGCAAGACATAATTCCATGAGGTAAATGTGAGAACCATTCCATTTTTGGTCCGGCTAAGCTTTGTGGGAATAGTCACATTAAGTATGTCTTTTCATGTGCGACCTCGGTACAACTAGCAAAGAATTCTCGAATATGTTCAATAGGGTTGGTATTGCCCCTATATTTGTCAAATTTTGGTACTGAGAAGTGAGTTGGGAATGGAGACATGTGAAGAGAGTGATCAAAGGGGTATGAGTATAAATCCTCTACAGTGTAGGATTTAGTTTTCCCTTGATTTTTCATATCCATCATTTCGGTTTGAAGGTTCTGCACTTGTTGGATCAGCATGTATGTTTGAGACTAAGGAAGATTTGTGACATTGTACCTCTGTGCTATAGTAGGTATGAGGCTGCGCCTCTACATCCCTTGAGTAGGAACATATGATCTCATCCTTGGGGCTTGATATTGATTTCCCAACACATGATTCTTATATGGGGGCACATGAGTGGCCTAAGGTTGATTCTACTGTGCTTGTTGTTGGGGTTGAGGTTGTTGTTGCTGTTGAAGTTGGGATTGCTGCTGCTGGGGCAGAGGTTGTTGTTGCTGCTGACCCTAGGATTTCTACTGCTAGGGTTCAGGTTGTTGCTGGATGAGAAAAGGTGTAACCTTGGGTGGGAATTGACTGAAATTCAAATATGTAGAGATGGATCCCCTTGGGAATGATGTGTTGACCCCAAGTCTAGTAGGGATTGAATTTAGTAGCGACATATTTGCAAAAAGGTTACTGCTTATTGGTTGGATTGAGGGCATAGCATGAGAGCTCGATTAGATAGACCATGAGGCAAAGGGTTGAGGCACACTAGTGACCATGGGTGCACTTAGTTGGGAGCCTATCATGCTTTGCATGGAAGATGTTCTTGCTTGGTTTGTGGAGTTGGGTTGATTGGACACAGTCTGTGCTAATGTCGTTGTTGTCAAGGATGGGAAGATTTGAGATACCACAGGTTCTATTTGAGAGGGTCGAGTAGTGTTTTGACCTGCGAGAGGCTTTTCGGGCCATATGGTTGACACATTGAATTCAATGGGGAGTTTGAATCCCTTTTTAATCAACATGACTAAGAAACGTTCAAGATTCCTCTCTACAAAAGTTTCAAAAAATTTGCACAGAATATGCGTCTTGTTCGATATCTTAGAGCTTCTCTTCTGTGATATTTTGGAACAAGGCTGACCCATGGGGATTCTCAATAAAAAGAGCAGGACAAGTATTTATGAAAGGGTCATCCTCTCACTCTTGTTCCCAAGCAGGAAACCCATTGATATAAGACTCATCAGGTTGAGTTTTAGCCTTCAACCTTGTATAAGGCACTCCATAAGGTGTGTGAGACATAGTGTGGTCTCGATTTTGTGACTAAAACAAGTGATAAAAGGAAAAAAAAAAAGGATAACTTTTCTAGGAGAGTCTGAGTTATGTTTGGACAAGGGTAATTCTAAGGATAGATGATGATTTTGAGATAACGAGATCAAGATATTTCAAGTCTAAACTTTTGAACTAACAATGCTTGGATGATAGTTGTGCTTTCAAAGAAGGGTTGATCTTTTAATGTTTAGAGATTCACACAATGTTCTTCATGTTTTTCTAGGATAGACACTAGTCTTTGACATAGAATGGAGAGTATTTTCAAGGTTTTAGGTCAAAATAGGTGTTAAAAGGTCTCTGGTCAATTGCGACAAAACTCCACTGATTGCGGTAAAGTGACTGGTCGATTGCGGTAATCTATCACTGACAACGGTAATAAACAGGTCAAGTGCAGCAATAAAACTGACAATTACGACAAACTTACGTCAATTACAGAAAAATGTGGGAAATTATAGAAAAATATAGGAAATTGCGGCAAACGGGAAATAGTCTCAAAAAGGCTCAAAAATAGGCCTTAGTGTCTGACAAATCTAATTTTCTAGAACAAGGCTTCTAATTTGGAAGATATTTTTGATGTTGACAACCCTAGAATTTAACACATTTTGAATCATTTTGATAGTTTAGATGTTTGTTTTGCATTTTTTTAAACTGATCAAAGAAAAAGCACAATAGACAATGTGTTTTGAAAGATTTAAGACTGGAATGTGTATGTTCTACAAATTTTTTAAGTTACAATATTATCACAAGGTCTAAACAATGAACAGTCAGATTAATCTAAGTCAATGGTTTCAAAATACAATATTATAGGCCCAATGCTTAAATGTTTGTTAGCTCACACATCAATTGTCACACTACTAGGACATGAAGGTCCACGACATAGGCACCCATGTTTTTTTCGTTGCCAGATATTGTTGCCATATAGTGAAGATCTCTTTCACTACACAAATATCTTGGAACACATATGTTGGGAATCTTGGGGGGAAATTCTGCAACCCCTTACACTATAATAAGGTATCTGTTTATAGGTAAACTGGGTTGGCCCCTAATTAATAGGTTTGTCCATAGCGTCTATCCAATCAGTTTGTACGTGTGTGACTCACTTAAGAGCCTAGTTGACCACGCTGGCTCCTTAGGGATATTCACCCGATCCACACTATCATCAACACACCTCACCCGAGCTTGGATAGATATAAAATGTAACTTTGGTTCGCGTCTTGTTTATATACCGATCAAAAAGATTATCGGTTTAAGGTCGTTCTCAGAGGAAGAAGCGCATTCCCCAAACAAACCTTTCTAAAAATTATAAAGCTGTTTAGTTTAACAGATTGTGCAAGAGCACCAAAAACCCAAGACACAAGGTTAATCACTTAAACCCCAAAGTTGAAATGTGAACTAAGCTACACCACCACAAAAGCACAAGTGTTCATTTTAAAGCCCAAAAGTAGGTGTTGATTGCTTGTTCAGTTTTAATGCCCAAATTTGAAATGTTTGTTTTCCTTTGTTCAATTCTTAACCTCCACGTCAATTTTAAAGCACCAATGTGTAAATGTGAGGTTCAAGATGATTGCATGTAATTTTCTTTTTTAAGCACCAAATTGACAAGTGAATTGATTTTAGGTTTTCTTTGTTTAGACAAGTTAGCACCACAAAAATATTTTCAAATGAGAGTATGTACAAATTTGAAAAAAAATTCTTTTGAAATGATTGATACTCACAAAGACTTACCCTTCTCTGTTCTCGGTGATTTTTCTAGTCGTGCATAGAGAATAAGAAAATGTCAGTTTAAAAATAGATAGATAGAGGATTTGGATCAGATAAGAAATATTGCTAGCGATTGAGGAAAAGAACTGGAAAATATGGTAGAGAAAAATCAGTTGCGGTGAGATTTTGGTGATTGCAGGAAAGCACTTTTGATTGCGGTAAAGCACCACCGATTATGGCACGGATTGGTCAATTGTGGAAATATGTGTGTGATTGTAGTAAGCTGATGACAATTGTGACACTGATTGGTTGATTGCGGCACATAGAAAGAAAACAAACTTGTGAATAGAGACATAAAACTTTTGCGAAACCCTTTCAACAATTGCGGTAATAAACCAGACAATTGCAGCAAAATTTTGTCAATTGTGGTAAAGCACCAGTGATTGCGAAATTACACAGATATTGAGAAAAATCATAGAAAATAATTCTAAAACCATACGGCCGTAGCTAAAAAATTTTGTTTGTCATTTGCAAGGGATATTCAGGCTGTTTGATTCACACCGGGTTCACCAAAATTTACGCATGGATCAAATTTTGTAACACTCAACAACGAGGGTTAGTAGCACCGATTTTCAATGGGGAAAATCAAATGGAAATAACTTCAAAAAATGAAACTAAAAATTAATAAAATTTACAATAAAATAAGAGGAAAACAAATAAATAAAAACCCTATTGCTTGAAGCTTCTATTGTCTCTCTCTTCTCCTTTTGAAACACTATTTTTGATGCTCAGTATGGGTGTGGGCAACGTCTATGACTTGGGAGTGTCAAGAATATGTTATTGAATGCGTGTGTGATCGCAAGATTTCTTGATGCTTGAACCAATCTTACAGAGTAATGACGCATGTGAGCTTGAAATCCTAGATCCTTCAAATGATTATGAAGGGTTTGTTATATAGGAATTGAGGATGATATGAACAGTTAAGATCAATCCTAGAGATAGGGAGATGAATGGTTGAGATAAAAAAGAACTAGAGAAGCCATCAGTAAACTCCACCTCTTCAACTGGGAGAGAGTAGATAGAGTTTGGTTAACTCAAGAGCTAATTATGAGTTACCTTTTTGAAGTGAAGAGGTGGGTGGAGTTACCCATGTGAACTGGAGAGATGGGTGGAGTAACCCATGTGAACTGGAGAGATGGGCAGAGTAACCCATGTGATCTAATTAAAGTTATATCTTTGAAGATAAATGAATATTTAATTAATTTTTAAATTAAAGTTTTCAACATGTGAGATAATTGAATTATTTTTGATTTAGAATTGCATTATTTGAATGAAATTAAACTCATTTAATTGGAAGAATTTAATTAGTAAGTTTTAATATTTCAATTTAAACTTTAGGAAATTGAATTTAATTAATTAATTAAATAAAATTAATTATTTAATTAATTTTGGGAATTTGATTAGATGATTTGGGGAATGAATTTAGAAGAGAATGATGATTAATTAATGATTAAAAAACCATTGATTAATAGATGAAAATTAGTGTTTTTAATGTCAAGTCGCAAGTCTGTCCATTTTAGGGTGTCTACATTTTCCCCTCTTTTATACAATGTGATTCATCACGTTGTGTCAAAGAATTTTCAGATTTGATCCTGCCCCAACTTACCCGAGTGATAGCAAGTGGACTATATGCCCCCTCAACAAATTAAGCATAGAAAATGCGTCAGATGAGCATTAATCTTTTGAAAATGTGAATCACTACATGATGATGATGAATGCATTCCTATGTTAGTTATGATGTTATTGATGATGAATGCATTAATTATATGATCTACTATAAACATATTTTGGGTTTTTCTTATGCAATAAATGAATGCCATCTAGTATGCACAAAATATCTGAGTAATGCATGTGTTAGTTAGAAGGAAGTTAGTTTGGAAGGTTCTCTGGGATCAATTGATAGATATGTATTTATAGAATGGATGGTTGATGTTTGATAGATATGAATTGATAGAATAGATCGGTGACCCAAGTCGGTGCCGCGTTTCCAATTTTTGTTATCATTGCATCTTTTATGAAATTCTGAAGAGTGTCCAATGCACCCAGATCTTAGGCCATCTAGATACCGCTATGACCTCTTGATAATCAGAAGGAGTAGAGAGATTGAATAGAAATAAAACTTAGTGCACCCAGATATTGACCATCTGCATACCACTTTGATCTTTGATTTGAAAAGAAAGAAAGCAAAAGCACCCATATATTGACCATCTGGATACCTCTTTGCTCGGTGACCATCCAAAAAAAAGAAATAAAACCAAGATAGAATTCCAATGCACCCAAATCTTAGACCATCTGGATACCGCTATGAACTCTTGAGTTTGAAAAGAAAGACAAAAAACTAAGATAGAATTCCAATGTACCCAGATCTTAGACCATTTGGATACTGCTATGAACTCTTGATTTTGAAAGGAGAGACAAAAAAACCAAGATAAAAATCCAATGCACCCAGATCTCTGACCATCTAGATACTGCTATGATTCTATTGGTTATAAACAAGCAGATAACATAGATGGAATGTCCATTTCTTTCCCAGGGTTAAGCTCAGATCATGGAATTGCGTGGCTGCCAGATAAGTGAACAAGAAATCAATACCATATATCAATTAATTAAGCTAATTGCAGCACAAGATCTGCAATTGCAGAAAAACCCCAGACTATTGCGGCATCATGCAAAAAATTTCAAAAAAGCAATTTTTTTAAAAATGCAATAAAGGAGCATTAATGAAAAAGTGACAATGTGACTCACTGGAGGTCCTACGCTAGCTAGACGATGAAAAGTCTGAACTCGATCCGACATGTGCCCAACCCTAGGAATGCCCGCCATAGCTCAATGACAACAACAAAAAGTAGAGAAAATAAGAGACAAAATTACCAAAGATCCAGAGCTCGAAAGGTGCAAAGTGACAAATGAATGGCTCACTATCTATTAGTTAATGATTTTTTAATCGTTAATTAATCAACTATTTTCTTCTAAATTCATTTCATCTATTAATAAATGGTTTTTTAAATCATTAATTAATTGCCTATTTTCTTCTAAATTCATTCCCCAAATCATCTAATCAAATTCCCAAAATTAATTAAATAATTAATTTTATTTACTTAATTAAATTTAATTGATTAAATTCCATTAATTAATTAATTAAATTCAATTTCTTAAAGTTTAAATTGAAATATTTAAACTCACTAATTAAATTCTTCCAATTAAATTAATTTAATTTCATTCAATAAAGCAATTCTAAATAAAAAAGAATTCAATTATCTCACATGTTGAAAACTTTAATTTAAAAAATGAATTAAATATTCATTTATCTTCAAAGAGATAAATTTAATTAGATCACATGGGTTACTCCACCCATCTCTTCAGTTCACATGGGTTTCTTCACCCACCTCTTCAGTTCTAAAAGGTAACTCAAAATTAGCTCTTCAGTTAACCAAACTCTATCTCATCTCTCTCAGTTGAAGAGGTGGAGTTTACTGATGGCTTCTACAATTCCCTTTGATCTCAACCATTCATCTTCCTATCTCTGGTATTAATCTCAACCGTTCATCTTATTATCAATTCTTATATAACAAACCCTTCATAACCATTTGAAGGATCTAGGATTTCAAGCTCACATGCGCCATTACTCTGTCAGATTGGTTCTAGCATTCAAGCCATCTTACGATCAGCCACACTTTCAATAGCATATTTCTCGACAATCCCAAGTCATAGATGCTGCCCACACCAAATATGAGCATCAAAAACAAAATTTTAGAAGGAGTAGATAGAGACAATAGAAGCTTCAAGCAATTGGGTTTGCATTCATTTGTTTTCCTCTTATTTGCTTGTACATTTTATTGATTTGTAGTTTTGTTTTTAGTAGTTATTTTCATTTGATTTCCCCCATTTCAAATTAGTGCTACTAAACCTCATTGTTGAGTGTTGCAAAATTTGATCCATGCATACATTTTTCCATGTAGTGGGAATCATGGGTTGTTGGTTAGCCATAGGTGCACCTTGTAGTGACACTTTGGGTTGGGCGTAGTTGACCATTTTCACATAATTGACACCATCACTAGTGACATTTATGTTTTTATTCCACCATTTAGCTTTGTCCATTGCAGTCTTGTTTGTATTTGTTTGGGTAGGATCTGCAAGGACACCTCGTTTGACCAAGTTCTGCTCACAATGAACTCCTCATTCGATGAGTTGTTTAAAGTTTGGAGCTAACTGCAATTCTATTGTAAATGACATGTCTGGAATCGGATTGTCAATGAACATGACTATTAGGTCTTGCTCAGGTACCTTATATGTGATTTTTTTTGTAGTATTCCTCCATATTTGTAGTAATTTTACAAAGGACTCTCCATATTTGTGTTTGATATCACAAAGGGCCTTGATGCTGACCTTGAGCTTGATGGTATGATGGAAGTGAGCGATGAAATTTTTGGCCAATTCACCCCAAGACTGAATGCCATGAGGTAAATGTGAGAACCATTCCATTGCTGGTTTGGCTAAGCTTTGTGGGAATAGTCACATTAAGTATGTCTTGTCATGTGTGACCTCGATGCAACTAGCAAAGAATTCTCAAATATGCTCAATAGGGTTGGTATTGCCCCTATATTTGTCAAATTTTGGTACCAAGAAGTGAGTTGGGAATGGAGACATGTGAAGAGAGTGATCAAAGGGGTACGTGTATAAATCCTCTATGGTGTAGGGTTTAGTTTTCCCTTGATTTTACATATCTATTATTTGGGTTTGAAGGGTCTGCACTTGTTGGATTAGCATGTTTGTTTGAGACTAAGGATAATTTATGACATTGTACCTCTATGTTGTAGTAGGTATGAGGCTGCGCCTCTGTGTCCCTTGAGTAGGAACATAGGACCTCATCCTTGGGGCTTGGTATTTATTTCCCAACACATGATTCTGATATGGGGGCACATGAGTGGCCCAATGTTGATTTTGTTGTGCTTGTTGTTGGGTTTGAGGTTGTTGTTGATGTTGAAGCTGAGATTGCTATTGTTGGGGTTGAGGTTATTGTTGTTACTGAAGTTGGGATTTCTGCTGCTGGGGTTGAGGTTGTTGCTAGATGAGAAAAGGCATAACCTTGGGTTGGCATTGACTGAAAGTCAGACCTTTAGAGTTAGATCCCTATGGGAATGATGTGTTGAGCCCAAGGATAGCATGGATTGACTGTAGTAGCGGCATAGTTGCAAAAAGGTTTTTTCTTATTGGTGGGATTGAGGGAATAGCATGAGAACTTGATTGGACAAGTCATGAGGCTGAGGGTTGAGGCACACTAGTGACCATGGGTGCACTTAGTTGGGAGCCTGTCATGCTTTGTGTGAAAGACATGCTTGCTTGGTTCATAAAGTTGGTTTGATTGGACATAGTCTATGCTAATGTCATTGTTGTCAAGGATGGGAAGATTTGAGATACCACATGTTCTGTTTGAGAGGGTCAAGTAGTGTTTTAACCTGCGAGAGGGTTTTCGGGCCATATGGTTGACACATTGAATTTAGCCGGGAGTTTGACTCCCTTTTTAATCAACATGACTAATAAATGTTTAGGATTCCTCTCTACGACAATGTTAATCACTTGCATGGAATAGGTGTCTTGTTTGATATCTTCAAGCTCCTCTTTTGTGAAATTTTGGAACAAGGCTGACCCACAGGGATTCTCAATAAAAAGAGTAGGATTGGTATTTCTGAAAGGGTCATCCTCTCACTCTTGTTCCCAAGAGGGAAACCTATTGATATAAGACTCGTCAGGTTGAGTTTTAGCCTTTGAGCTTGTGTAAGGCCCTCCATAAGGGGTGTGAGACATAGTGTGTTCCAGATTTTGTGACTAAAACAAGTGAAATAAAGCAAACGGAAAAGGATAACCTTTCTAGGAGAGTCTGAGTTATGTTTGGAAAAGGGTAATTCTAAGGAGAGATGTTGATTTATCTTGATCTTAAAGATTTGATTAAGTAAGAATAATATTGTCAACCTTTGCCTTGGACAAAGTCACTGATAGAGATATGATGATTTTGAGATAACAGGATCAAGATATTTCGAGTTTGAACTTTCAAACTAACAATGCTTGGATGATAATCATGCTTTCAAAGAAGGGATGATCTTTTAATGTTTAGAGATTCACACAATGTTCTTCACATTTTTCTGGGATAGACATTGGTCTTTGACATAGAATGGAGAGTATTTTCAAGGTTTTAGGTCAAAACAGGTGTTAAAAGGTCTCTGGTTAATTGCAACAAAACTCCATCAATTGCGGTAATTTATCATCGATTACGGTAATAAATAGGTCAAGTGTGGCAATAAAACTGATGATTATGGAAAACTTCCATCAATTGCAGAAAAATGTGGGAAATTGTGGCAAAATGGGGGAAATTGTAGAAAATGGGAAACAGTCTTAAAAAGACCCAAAAATAGGCCTTATTGCCTAACAATTCTAATTTTCTGGAACAAGGCTTATGATTTGCAAGATAGTTTTGATGTTGACAACCCTAGACATTAACACATTTTAACTCGTTTTGACAATTTAGATGTTTGTTTTGCATTTTTGGAAACTTATCAAAGAACAAGCACAATAGACAATGTGTTTTGAAAGATTTAAGACTGGAATGTGTATGTTCTACAAATTTTTCAATTTTAAATATTATCACAAGGTCTCAACAATGAACAGTCAGATTAATCTAAGTCAATAGTTTCAAAATATAATATTATAGGCCCAATGCTTGAATGTTCGTTAGCTTACACAACAATTGTCACACTACTAGGACACAGAGGTCCATGACATAGGCACCCATGTTTTTTCCATTGCCAGATATTGTAGCCGTATAGTGAAGATCTCTTTCACTACACAAATATCTTGGAACACATATGTTGGGAATCTTGGGGGGAAATTCTGCAACCCCTTACACTATAATAAGGTATATGTTTGCAGGTAAACTGGGTTGGCCTCTAACTAATAGGTTCTAGTAGGGTCTGTGGTATCTATCCAATCAGTTTGTATGTGTGTGACTGACTTAAGAACCTATTTGACCATGCTGGCTCCTTAGGGATATTCACCCAATCTAGACTATCATCAACACACCTCACTCGAGATTTGCTAGATATAAAACAAAACTTTGGTTCACGTCTTGTTTATATACCGATCGGAAGGATTACCAGTTTAAGGTCATTCTTCGAGGAAGAAGCACATTCCCCAGACAAGCCTTTCTAAAAATTATAAAGGTTTTTAATCTAATAGATTGTGCAAGTGCACCAAAAACCCAAGACATAAGGTTAATCGCTTAAACCCCAAAGTTGAAATGTGAACTAAGCTACACCACCATATAAGCACAAGTGTTCAGTTTTAAGCTCAAAAGTAGGTGTTGATTACTTGTTCAGTTTTAATGCCCAAATTTGAAATATTTGTTTGCCTTTCTTCAATTCTTAACCTCCACATTAATTTTAAAGCACCAATGTGTAAATGTGAGGTTCAAGATGATTGCATGCAATTTTCTCTTTTTAAACATCAAATTGACAAGTGAATTGATTTTAGGTTTGCTTTGTTTAGACAATTTAGCACCACAAAAATATTTTCAAATGAGAGTATGTGCAACTATGAAAAAAAGGTTTTGAAATGATTGATGCTCACAAAGAATTACCCTTAGCTATTCTCAGTGACTTGTATAGTCATGCACAGAGTAAGAAAATGTTAGATTAAAAATAGATAGACAGAGGATTTGGATCGAATAAGAAATATTGCTGGCGATTGTGGAAAAGCACTAGAAATTACTGTAGAGAACAATCAATTGCGGAGAGATTTTGGCGATTGTAGCAAAGCACTTCTGATTGCTACAAAAATGGTCATTGCAAGAGAATCCTTAGGTATAGCAATGGAACATCACTAGAAAACTGGTACATGATACAACATGGAAGGTCTACAAAATCAACAGGAGCTACCCCCACCCTCACCACCCGGTAGACAAGGGGGTGGCATATTAGATGCAGGCCTTTGTGATGGACCAGGAGCACCAACACCACTGATCTTAGACCTTTGTGCTCTATTAGATCTATGTGAGGCACTATAACTAGGAACCCGCTAAGCTGAAAGAACAATGCCCTCATAATGGCATCAACAATACTCAATCTCTCTCTAAGCCTCACACCCTGATCTCAAAAATAGATCCAATACCTCCCAATGGGAAGCATCCTATACACTATCAATGAAATATCTAATCTGAGAATGAACCTATCACTCACTGTCCTCTATGAAAGTAGCCCTGGCCTCAGATGCTGCCACCCTACTCTCCAATGCAGTGGCTCATGCATCAGAAGATGCTATTCTAGCCTACAAATCAGATACCTACTATGTAAGTCTCCCCATATATGAAGGATCTATATCCATACCTCCCATCACTACATCCATATCTCCCTCCTCCTTCCTATCCCCTAATCCTTCATCCCCTCTCCCCCACACAACCCATGAGTCCTCACTATCCTCACTATCTCCAATACTGCTACTCCCAGTAGAAGCTCTAGAACCTGAAGCCTCTCTGCATCCAAAGCCTCAACATTAATATTATCTATCTCCACATCAACATCCTCAGCTATCACTCTCTCCTCTGCTCTCTCATCTAGCATAGTAGCAATGTGATGATGCACTCTCCAAACCAACTGAGGACCCACCTCCTCTAAAACCTCCTCCTCCTTGAGAAAAAGACCTAATCCAACATGCCTACTACCTCCTCCCCTCATCCTCACCCCAGTACCAGAATCACCAGGCCTAGGATCCTCTCTGTCATCCCCACCCATCCCCTGCCCACCATCACGACTACTATCTCTCCCCCATCCTCCATCTCAGCAACCATCATGACCTCCATCCCTACCACCAACCCTACCTTCATCCCTCCCTCCATCTCTCCCTCAACCCCACCTCTGACGCTGCCTCCTCATCAGTGTACTAAACATAGGTTGAGAAACATCAATAAGTGGATCTAGATGAGACACCTTCCACCAAGCATCATATTGTGGAGTCGTTCCTGCAGAGAGAACAAGTTTAGACATCAGTATCATACAGATGCTAAGCATATATGGCTAATCAAAAAGATATCTACATCAAAACAAAGCATTAGATAGATACATCAAGCCGGGGAAAAGAAAAATACATACCAACATCAACAGTGGTTGATCGCCAAGTCCATGTAGTAGGCAGAAGACCCTAGAACTCAGTAACAACCACATCAAGAGGAATGACTACACCCCAAAGAGTAGTATCTCTCGATCTATGAGATAAGTAGGCATAGGAATTAGTGACATATTACCTCTCACCAAATTACCACAACACCCTATCGGTGTTGTGGAAATATATCATGTGGACGTGCTGATTGACATGACCAATCATGAATCTCCTCTATCGACAAAAAGGAAGATGAGCATCCTCTCCATGCCATACAGGGCAGTCCTTGTAAGGTATCCAGATAAAATATGGCATCATATCAAGCTGCTAATGCCATAAAATCAGATGTCCCATATGGGATTGAACAATAGTGTAGTCATACATGAACACATAGGGTCTCCCGGTAGGAAGATCCTAAGCACAAACGGGCCTGCACACAACAATATGCTCCCACACCCAGATCTGAAGGAGAGTAGCTCCACAACCAATAGACTTAAATCCAAGGTAAGAAGTATAAAACATGTGGAAGTACACGTGGGCCAACATGTAAGGACCCCAAGCATATACAGTATGATCTTGAACCATACCCTAAAGACAAGCACCCAACCCAATAGAGAAATCAGGCTTGCGATGATCGGGACACAATATCCCACATACCAAACTTCCTAAAAAAGTGGACAACCTTTCTAAACCCATCCCAAACCTAGACCATGAGATATCATAAGGATCAGACATCCCAAGCTAATCCTGGGGCAGACTAGAAAGCTCAGATAAAGCACTCACACCAGAGTCTCGGTTACTCAACAACGACACCCTAAATAAGAATCTACAAGTTACAATAAACATCCTCCAAAGTGATTGTGCACTCACCAATCAGTAAACTAAAAGTACAAGTATCAGAGTGCCATCTCTCTAATAAAGCGGAGATCAGAACCCTATTGGTCATGATCTCAGGCATATAACACACCCAATACAAACCTATCTGCCTCAAAAAACATCTCTCTACCTCAATAAGCTGGAAGTGTAATACCAAACCTACAGGTATCAACTCCCGACAATGCAGAATGGTCCCAGCAAAATGAAAAAAATAGAAAGAAAATTATTAGTATCAGGTCAAAAGAAAAATATTAGACAATTCATTAACTTGCTACAAAAGTAAAGATAGGTCAATTGCGACATTAAATTCTCAAATGTGGTACTTTTATGCACTTTGCAGAAATTAAACAATAATTGTGACAATCACTTGACAATTGCGGTATTAAAATAGGCCATTGCGGCACACTTATCAAATGTGGCATAGGACCCACAATTGTAGAAAAACCACAGACTATTGTGGCATCATGTGTAAATTTTCAAAAAAGCAAATTAAAAAAAAACACAATAAAGGAGAATTAATGACAAAGTGACAAGGTGACTCACTAGACGTCTTGCACCAGCTAGACAACAAAAAGTTTGAACTTGATTTGACATGTGCACGACCCCAGGAATACCTGCCATAGCTCAATGACAACATAAAAAAGTAGAGAAAACATGAGACAAACTTACCAAAGATCTAGAGCTTAAAAGGTGCAAAGTGACAAATGAATGGCTCACCTAGCTATTTATAAAGTTTTTGAAAAACCCTAATTCCTCAAGGACCTCAAAATTATCTTCCCGAACCCCTGAAACTTCAACCCTTAAAATTAGGGGCATAAAGAAGCACATTCAAGATCAGTCAGATACCCAGATTATCAACTTGCAGTTTCAACAAATTAATGCTCATACCATGAATGTTTGCTCAAATTTGTTGAGGGGGCATAAATACACCTGCTATCATCGATAAATACACCTGCTATTGACGAGGCAAGCTGGGGCAGGTTCACAACAAAGAATCTTTGACACACTGTGACAAACCACATTGCATCAAAGAGGGGCAAATGTAGACACCCTAAAATTGACAGACTTGCTACTTGACATTAAAAACACTAATTTTCATCTATTAATTAATGGTTTTTTAATCATTAATTAATAAGCTATTTTCTTCTAAATTCATTTCATCTATTAATTAATGGTTTTTTAAATCCTTAATTAATCATCTATTTTATTCTAAATTCATTCCCCAAATCATCTAATCAAATTACCAAAATTAATTAAATAATTAATTTTATTTAATTAATTAACTTTAATTGATTAAATTCCATTAATTAATTAATTAAATTCAATTTCCTAAAGTTTAAATTGAAATATTTAAACTCACTAATTAAATTCTTCCAATTAAATTAATTTCATTCAATAAAACAATTCTAAATAAAAAAGAATTCAATTATCTCACATGTTGAAAAAATTAATTTAAAAAATAAATTAAATATTCATTTATCTTCAAAGAGATAAATTTTATTAGATCACATGAGTTACTCCACCCATCTCTTCAGTTCACATGGGTTTCTCCACCCACCTCTTCAGTTCTAAAAGATAACTCAAAATTAGCTCTTCCGTTATCCAAACTCTATCTCATCTCTCTCAGTTGAAGAGGTGGAGTTTACTGATGACTTCTCTAGTTCCCTTTGATCTCAACTGTTCATATTCCTATCTCTAGGATTGATCTCAACCATTCATCTCATTCTCAATTCTTATATAACAAACCCTTCATAACCATTTAAAGGATCCTGGATTTCAAGCTCACATGCACCATTACTCTGTCAGATTGGTTCTAGAATTCAAGCCATCTTGCGATCAACCACACTTTCAATAGCATATTTATCGACGATCCCAAGTCATAGATGCTGCCCACATAAATAATGAGCATCAAAAGCAACATTTTGGAAGGAGTAGGGAGAGACAATAAAAGCTTCAAGAAATTGGGTTTGCATTCATTTTTTTTCCTCTTATTTGCTTGTACATTTTATTGATTCATAGTTTTGTTTTTAGTAGTTATTTCCATTTGATTTCCCCCATTTCAAATCAGTGCTACTAACCCTCATTGTTGAGTGTTAAAAAATTTGATCCATGTGTTTAGAAATATGCTATTGAAAAACAAACATCTAAACTATCAAAATGTGTTAACGTCTAGGGTTACCAACATCAAAACTGTCTTGCAAATCAGAAGCCTTATTCTAGAAAATTAGAATTGTCAAGCAATAAGGCCTATTTTTGAGTCTTTTTGAGACTGTTTCCCCTTTTCTGCAATTGCACCCATTTTTCCACAATTGCCCACATTTTTCCGCAATTGATGGAGTTTTCTACAATCATTAGTTTTATTGCCATACTTGACCTGTTTATTACCGCAATCGGTGATAGATTACCTCAATTGACCAATCACTTTACCGCAATTGGTGATTTTTGTTGCAATTGAATAGAGACCTTTTAACACCATTTTTGACCTAAAAGCTTTAAAATACTCTCCATTCTATTTTAAAGACTAGTGTCTATCCTAGAAAAAATGCAAAGAGCATTGTGTGAATCTCTAAATATTAAAAGATCATCCCTTCTTTCAATTAGGAACACTCTGCATAATTTCATTTCATATGCATCTCTTATAACAACATTGCTATTACTCTATTGTGTCTTCTTTTCTTTCCTAAACTTATGAACTCTTGCATCCTTAATCCAGTGGGGTTCAAGCATGAGCTCGTGACACCGACTATATTTCTCTTTCCTCTTTTGTAACTTGTGAACTCTTGCATTGTGAACCTTTCTACATTTAATCTCACTTGCTTGCACACACTGCCTTGTTTACATGTTAGATTAGCAAACACAAGCAGTTAATCAATGTTTGTGTGTAAATGTCTTGTGAAATGAAATTTATGTATGAATGTTGGTTCACTGGTTGGGTTTACTAACCTAGTGTGTGGATGATCTAAAAAAGGTTTCTCAAGTACAAGACCCAAGTCCCTTTAGTTCAGATTATTTCTGTTTTCTAAATGGAAACTCTTGAATAATGTAGGATAACTACTATATGAAGTAAAAGGTTTCATAAAATTATGTCCCTTTGATACTTTATTTAGTTATTGCAGATGTATACCTTGTTATTGTTGGCAAGTTGAATTCCTATGGATGCATGACTTATTTTGTGTTGTCATCATGGCGACAAAGTCATATTAGGTTTCTATCAAAGTAAACTTAGAAGACAAAATGACTAAGTATGGAAAATAGGACAGAAAAAGTTATACAACGATCAACACATCAACGCACGTGCAAGCGAATGAATCAGAGTATGCGCATTTAGATATATGTTCTATGTGATGTATACATACTAAGTCCAGACACATATGGTATGACATGATAGTACATAGAAGTTATAGACAGATCAATGTACCAGCAGTCCAGAAGACACAACATGAAAGCTGACTAGTGTTTTGATCAGCGTATATTATTTTTTTATGTAAAGGCCAAGCGCCTATGATAGTATGTTTGTAATGATGTAATTAGTAATTTTGTAAACATGCTTAATCCAATTAGTTTGGAAGCATTGTGTATTATGTTTTAGGGCCGACCATAAGTCTTATTTTGGGCCGCGTCTATTCCGGCATGAACATATAAGTATGTAATGTAAATGTATATTACGAGTGTCAAAATATATGCATGAGAAAGACATAGAAGAGTAGAATAATGAAGTCAGTATTAGATAAAGCTCTTTAAGAGAGTAAGAGCATCAACACATAAATGGAACTGATTAGACAATAGTGTCATTACAATAGTTCATTTTTGATATAGTGTATATCAACTATCAGAAGGTTGTAGCCTTCACCTTATTGGGCAGTGAGCTCTGGCAGTGAGCCATACACCTTTAACAAGGTTTTGTAAAGAATCCTAATAGGGTCATTGTACTTGCATTGTAAAGACTACTTTTAATAGGGCAAAGGAACTTTAACAGGTTCATTATACTAGTACAATATTTGTAGGTACTAATTCCCACTGGGGTTTTCCTCTGATCAAGGTTTCCCCGTAATCATATCATGTGTTATGTTTTCTTGTATTGAGATTCATTAGATATATGCTTGATTTATGTTTAAGTTTTTGAAATATAATAAATAAACAAACACTGATTCACCCCCCCTCTCAGTGGTTCTAACAATTGGTATCAGAGCTCTGGTCCTCTGAAAGAAAGTTTAACTAGTTGAGGAGATCATGGACTCATCAGAAGAAAAACAATTGAAAAAGAATCTTGAAGAAACTCTTGAAGATCTTGATAGATCTGAAAGTGAAAATGAAGAACTTAGACTTAAATTTGATGGCTCACAAATTCTTATCAAGAAATTGAGAAAAGATTTGAAAGATTGTTCTACAAGTGATTTAGGTAAAATGGTCAAAAAGATGAATGAAGAGAACATGTCTCTAAAAGATAAAATTGAAAATCTGGATGAACAGCTAATAGACAGTCAAATTGCTATTGAAGAAAACATCAAAGAAAGAAAACAATTAGAAGATGAACTTTTGCAAGCAAATATGAAAGTCTTGGAATTTGAGAACATAAAGAAAAAGATGGAATCTGAATTAACAGAAGAAAAGGATAAGATTGATAAACTCTACACAAGTTCTGATTCACTTCAATCTCAGCTCAATGCACAAAAGATAAGAGGTGACACTACTGGTCTTGGATATAGTGTAGCATAAGTTGAAATCAATTCATTAGAAGAAAGAAAGAAAGCACATGAAGCATCTTCAGAAGCAAAGAAAGTTGAAAATGTTGTAGAGATTAAAACAGATCCACCTAAAGGAGAAATCAAGCAAGTTAACAGAACTTTTTATGCATGTAATAAACATGGTCATTTGGCTAAAGATTGTAAAGAGGTAAGACCTTTCAATGGTTATTATTACTCCTATAATAAGTTTGGTCACATGGCTATACATTGCAGAACAAATCAAAGAAATCAGTCACAATAGAATCAGAGAAAAATAAATCAAAACAATTAGAGAAATAAGCCTTAGAAATTTGTAGAACATTACATGTCAGATATGTAACTACAATGGACACACAGAAAAGTAGTGCATCATGATGAACAAGAACATTAGACCTCCTATTATTTGTCACACATGTGGAAAGGCTGGACACATCTCAAGGTTTTGTAGATCCAAAACTCAAAAACAAGAGGATCCTAAGAAATCACTATTTGAAGAAGAAGGAGAAGTCAAGTTTGTTCAAGAAAAAGAATATTCAAGAAAAATTTGGGTTGAAGTAAAGAAGGAAAATGCAGAGAATAAAGTAATTGATGCATCCACAGTGGACGCATCCTCTACTTCTGGTTGAATAGACCTTCTTTGTCTTACGGGGAGCTATTTTAGCTCGGAACCCCTGTGCGGCTAGTATACTCACCTCTGAGTATGTGCCTATGAAATTATGTTTATGATCATAGTTGGATGTAGTATGCATGCACACATTATCTATAATACACTCTGAATGAAGTTTGAGATTCTCTGTGAAAACTGCGTATGGTTGCAAACATTAAATGCAGTAACTTTTATAAAAAGATGTTAGTGTTCGATCTGCTTCACATTTGTATTCAAGATAAAAGAATTTGGAGAGCATAGGAGCACTGAGCATCAAAGCACGAAAGCATAACATATTTGGTGGTTAAGAAGCACAGTTAAGAATTTGGAATGGAACCCTGGTAGTCACACCATTTTGAATTTTTGTGAAACCCTATTTAATCAATCATCAAGTAAGTATGGCAACTCTAGTTGTATTTGACATTGCTAAGGGGAAGAGATTTGTATTTAAGAGGCATCCATTTAAATCCATACTAGATGATGTGGAAGGAGCTTTCTCCAAAAATATGTTAGGAGTCATTCATGTAGAAGACATCCGCGCATACATTTATTGTAAAAAGGAAACAGTTGGAGATAATAATATAGACACTCTCATGGCTTCGATGATGAAACCAGACTATTCATTCAAGGATGAATATGTGCACCTCATAGACAACCCTATCTTTGAGTGTTCAAATGTGCATGAATTCTATGAACCAGAATGGGTTAAAATCTTTTTGAGTAGGATTCATGATGACCTCTACTGGATTGGTGAAATTCCCGTCCGTATTACTGCAGACCTAATCCATAACATGACTGGACTTCCTAATACTGGAGCAGTTCTTCCAACTGGCAAGGATGTGAGAAAATAGGTTGAGCAAGCAGGCCTCTCCAGAAGTGACAGGTGCAGTATGACAGTTGATCCTATCAAGGAAGAAGACATAAATCTTCTAACTATGATCCTTGGTTACAAGTTCCAGCAAGCAAGTAGATTGAATAGTGTCTCTGTAGCAACTATTCTAGCAGCTATCAGAATGGTGAAGGATAACACTTAGTACAATCTATGTGAGATATTTCACGTTCAATTGATTGACAACATTGAAGTTATCAAGCATGAAAAGAGAAAGAAATTTAGGTTTGGGTGTTTGATCATCTATATATACTTCCATATTGTTGGTAACATTGCAAATATTTACCTAGATAGAAGCAAACCCACTATGTCTCAAATTTCACTAAAAGCCACATTAGAGAGTAGTGCAAAGGATTCTATGGACATGGACATCAAAACTTTCAGGATCAAAATGCAGAAGAGGTTCAGGATACCTAAGAAGATTGTTGAAAAGTATAAGGAAACCATATGCTTCATGGTAGAGACTGACTGCACTTGCATGGAGGCAGTTGAGCCTAGAACTAAATGGATTCATCCACTTGGGTATGAAGTGGAGGAACATGTATTGGAAGGATATGCACAAGTCCTTTTGTCTATGCCCAAAGATCCCAATGAATGCAGATGGGGAGCTTATAGAGAAAATACTAATGAAGTTGACTCTACTCTATATAGTGCTGATAACAAAAGAAAGGCATCTAAGATTACATCTAGCATTATAATAGTTCATGGAGTCACTCAAAAAGATCTTGACAAAGCTAGAGAAGCCAAGATAGACAAAGAACTTGAGAAGACTGATGACATCCAGAAGAAGAAGAAAGTAGAGAGCACCTCTGCGCCCTCTACCACCATTGACCTAGACTCATTTCCACCTTCTATACCAAGCAAGAAGTCTAGAGGAAGGAAGAAAGTGCCCACAGGTCACCCATCCTCAAGAACTACACAGAGCACATTAAGAAATACTCAAACTCCTCTTGATGTATGATTTAGACCTAGTCTAAATGTCTTAAAGAACATGATTGTTAATGAAGGTAGAATAGACACACTTGCTAAGGTTTATGACAAGTATCAAGAGATAGATAAATCTGAGATACATTCTATGATCATCTCTCATATGATTAAGTTTAAGAAATCAGTTCTAGAACTTAAGACAATGATACCTGATAAGTTATGGAACATACTGGAAATAATGAAGAGACATGCAATTGAGGAAGACATGAGGATAAGAGAAGAAACATTGGATAATATTATCCCTGTATGCTCACATGACGAGAAGGCAATTTTTTTAGATTTGGTGAAGCCTCATCTAAGAACTAAGACAAGGAAACTTCATATTATGAACAAGGAATATGAGTTAGTTGGGAAAGAGACAGAAAAATATTTTGCACAAGTGTTTATGGATAGACACATGTATCCATCAATGACGCCTACAAAAAAGGTAACTCCAGCTCCTCTCAAACAGGTTATAGAACTAGTGATTCAAAATGCACCCATGACAGGTCCACAGGTTTTAACACCCTCAGTGACAATAACTTCTGATACAACAAAAGACTCAGAAGATACTATAGTGATCGATGATATCAAGATATCCATGACAACATCTGACAATGACATGGACAAAGTTGATAGAGCATTTTTAAGCACTGAAGAGATGTGCACTCATGATACATCTATACAACAAGATGAAGTTCCCTCCAATGATCCAATAGACTTGAATCAAGAGAAAGATACATAAGAAAATGAGACACCAGTCAAGGAGATACTAGTAAAGAGTGAATGCATGGATTCCAGTCAAAATACTATATTCACTCCATCCACTTTACCATCTACTTCATTGTTGTCAAGGTTAACTCCTAAATCAGCAAGTTTAGATGCGTGGAGAGAAGAAGTCTTAATGAAGATCAACGTTCTAGCTATGGAAAAGGCCAAAGAAAAATAGGTTATGAGGAACCCTCTCTTCTTGGAATCAGTAAACATCTTGAATGATCTAGTTCCTGCAGACAAGAAAGTAGCCAAAATTCAATCAGTTGAAGATGTCGACAACATTCTAATAAGCTTCAAAGCACACTTTACAGACCTAGTAGACTTTGCTACTAGAATTGCAGAAGATGAGTATAAAAAGGAGAGATTGAATGAGTTGGTAAAGAAATTTACCTTAGACTTAAAATATTTAAAGATTGGACAATCTATATTGAAAGAATTGGCAGCCAAAGGTAATAAAGTTATAGAAAATTGCATGGATAGAGTAAAGTTTACCTCTGAACATATCAAAAAGAAAGAAGAGGCAGAGGTCATGGTGGACACTATTAGGAAATAAGTTGAAAAATTCACACAAGACATGAACATCTATAACAATGTCTATCAAGGTCATTTGGACAAGATTGAAAAGGATAAGTTGGAGTTCAGTAAGATAAGAGTCAGACAAACTCAATTGAGAAATGCACTTATGCCCTCTCTAGCAGTTCAGAATGAGAACATCAAATAGATTGATGCCACCATTGTGACATATGATCAAGGTCCCTACATGGATTTGATAAAGATGGAGAAGCTAACATATGCCTTATGCGCGCATCTTCAGACAATTGATGCAATGAAGGTATTATGGCATAAAGAGATCCAATCTCTTCAAGTTGTGTACCCTCATGTTTACATGGAGTAAGTATCTAGAAGACTTACAAATTTTGGACACCTTTGTCATTAATGTCAAAGGGGGAGTAATAGAGAATGTGTATATATGGGGAGTAGTATATGTATATATTAAAAGATGCTATGATAGATAGTTTTTTGTGATTAAGCCATTTTGAGAAACTTGGCCACATTCCTTTGTTGCCATAAATGACAAAGGGGGAGATTTTTGTCAAGTTGACTTCCTGAGGATGCATGAATTATTTTGTGTTGTTATCATGGAAACAAAGTCATATTAAATTTCTATCAAAGTAAACTTAGAAGACAGAGTTATACAACGATCAACACATCAGCGCATGTGCGAGCGACTGAATCAGAGTATGCACATTTAGATATATGTTCTATGTGATGTATACATACTAAGTACAGACATGCATGGTATGGCATGATATTATGGAGAAGTTATAGATAGATCAGTGCACCACCAGCCCAAAAGATAGAGCATGAAATCCGACTAGTGTTTTGATCAGCATATATTATTTTGTTATGTAAAGGCCAAGTGCCCATGATAGTATGTTTGTAATGATGTAATTAGTAATGTTGTAAACATGCTTAAGCCAATTAATTTGGAAGTGTTGTGTATTATGTTTTAGGGCCGACCATAAGTCTTATTTTGGGTCGCGTCTATTCGGGCATGAACATATAAGTATGTAATGTAAATGTATAATACAAGTGTCAAAATATATGCATGAGAAAGACATAGAAGAGAAGATTAATGAAGTCAGTATGAGATAAAGCTCTTTAAGAGAGTAAGAGCATCAATGCATAAATGGAACTGATCAGACAACAGTGTCATTACAATAGTTCATTTTTGATATAGTGTATATCAACTATCAGAAGGTTGTAGCCTTCATCTTATTGGGAAGTGAGCTCTGGCAGTGAGCCATACACCTTTAACAGGGTTTTGTAAAGACTCCTAACAAGGTCAATATACTTGCATTGTAAATATTTCTTCTAACAGGGCAAAGGAACTTTAACAGGTTTATTATACTAGTACAATATTTATGGGTACTAATTCCCACCAGGGTTTTCCTCTGATCAAGGTTTCCCCGTAATCATATCATGTTTTATGTTTTCTTGTATTGAGCTTCATTGTATATATGTTTGATTTATGTTTAAGTTTCTGAAATATAATAAATAGACAAACACTGATTCACCCCCCCTCTCAGCATTTCTAACAGTTATTGCATTGATGTTTACACAATGTACAGTCCTAAAAGTGTAATTGTAGCATGCTGTTTTTAGGGATTTATGCATTGTTTAGATCCAACTTGGATCTAACTATTCTTTCTCTCTCCATGATTGCAGGATAAGACTAGAAGAAGACTCTAGGATGAAAACAAGGTAGAAGAAATAAAGATCTAGATGACTGGTTATCAGAATGCAAAAAGACCTCTCCAAGGCAATGCTTAGATCCCTAAATCTTCTAATGCTCCTTTATTACTTTCAGCATTGTACATCTTCTCTATGTTTACAATTGAAAGATGTAACCTATGAAGGAATACTTGCTTATTACATTCAATTTGAAAGTTCAATGTAATGATCAATTGTGAAATTGAAAGTTTAAATATGATCAATACTTAGAGAACAATACCAGTGTTAACATGAATGCAAAAATAAGGTATTTTGTCTTCAATATCTGAATAGTAGTATTGACTAGATGTACCTTTATGAGATACTTGTGTTGTTTATAGTTGCTATGTTGTATGTGTACTTTCTCTTCTAAATGTAAGCAATTATTCACTTAGGACAACAACTATCAAATCCATAATTCAATGTAAAACAACTATCAATTTACCAATTTAGTGTGCAACTAAAATGATAACATTTTCTAGCGACCTCTTAGTGGTGTTTTCCTGCTAAAAAAAATTAGACCAGTTGCCTTTTGCTTATCCATTGTGCATAGAGTATTCAACTTCAGGAACAACTAAACCTTCTGAAACTAAACACCAACTGAAAACTAAAAACTAAAACTAAAACTGAAGCACATATATTACTGTTGTACTCCAGTGTCATTGCATGGATGAAAATGCTTATGATATGGGGTAGTAGAATATATTCCATGCCTTGTATGATAGGTATCTTTTCATGTCATGATGGTGAAGTAAATTAGTGATGTCCTTGGTTTCTTCTACCACACAACTAAAACTGAAACATGTGCTAACAACACTTAGAAAAAGAAAACTAAAACTGAAAACTTCTAGTCTACCCTAAGCTAATCAATCATCAAAGAACCCTTCAATACATCCATTAACCGACTGCTTGAAGTAGCTTCCTTTTCTCACCAACAACGGATGAGATGCATGCATATAGGCAACTAAAAATATATGCAATATAACTTGAAAGATCTAAAACTCTTGAAGCATATCCTGAAAATGATAGACCAGATCACATACCTCTTATATTTGATTAATATCAATGCATATTTGAGGTGAATAAACATGCTAGATCTGCTCATCATTGACTGAAATCTTAGGAACATGCCCCATTTTGGAAAGATTCCTGATTGGGTAACCTCTTGAGATGATAAACTCTGGCTTTATGCTACTAAATTCTACTGTTTCAACCATCTTTTCAACTATGACATCTATTTGGTCAAAAAATTTCAAGCTCTAGAAGATTAAGAAGTTGAATAACTGCATGTTCTACCTGATGTGGCTGATTTTCATACTCCTTGTTTGGACAATTTGGCTCAATGTCATAACTTTGCATGCTATTTTTGCTTATCTGCTCTTCAATCAACTTTCTGTCAACTTCATCTTTATGCATGTGCTGAGATGCAGTAACCACCACATGCTCAACAACTTGTTGAGCTTGACCCTCTTTATGAGGAGGTGCAAAAAAGTTATCTAATTCTTCCATAAATACTTCAAGACCATCCCAAAAACTAGCCTCGTCATCATGAATTTCAATATTTCATGGAAGAGGGTTGATATTTACCTTGTTGATGCTGTAATGCATGCTCAAAACATCAAAACCTTGAACTTTTGCTTGCTATCTTGAGACAGGTGTTTCTACCCTCTGACTTACAACATGTCCTTCATGATCTTGCATGAGGATGAGCTTCAATTCTTCATTCACTTGGCCAGAACTTGATAATGGTGTTTGGTCTAGTATGCTCTCCTCTTCAAAAAACTTAGGGAACTCATCAAACACATTTGCCATCATTTCATTATTCTAATCAGAAAGGGTATGAGGCTTACATACAACCTTTTTCTCAGCCTTTCATTTATACTTTTGGGCTTCTTCATAGTGAAATTTATCGAAATCTCTATACTTAGTTGTTGTATCAATCATGAGCCTTATTCTCTCCTTGTGCTCACATAGCTCTTTGTCATGAAATTCCTCATGAACTCTAAATTTTCTTTGGAAATCTTCCTCACTTTTTACACCTATAGAAAACATGACCTTTATCAATTCTTTATGTTCTTCTAACTCTTTCTCATGAACTTTCTTTTGTACTTCCAACTTCTTCTTTTCTTCTGCAAGAGCTTGATCAAATTGTCTTTGCTTGGCATCAAATGACATGTTTACTTGAGTCTGCATATGCTATTTTATTTTTATTATATCTTCATAATATTTCATACCCCATATCAACATGTTTATTTGAAAGATTCGATAGACTAAATCTTCTATCTGCATATCAAATCCTTGTTGTTCTTTATTTTCTTGAATTGGGAAGCCCAACCACCCAAAAGGAGTTGTAACTCTCGATATATGAAATCATCCTCATGTAAGGGAAGAGATGGATCTCCATTCAAGCCTACACCAAGGTCATCAAGCCTTTGACCGAGAGCCATAACCTGATCTCTAATTCCATTAAGATCTATTTTATACAAGACTTGCACAAGAATGAGAGGCTCACAAACAGGTGAAACATTCTGATAATTAGCACTTGAAAAATCATTCTGAACAAAATTGGTAGCACCCTCAAGATGATATGGCTGGTTAGAAACTTCATGGTCATTCCTTTCATAATATGGTGTTGGATATTCTTGCTGCCCACAATAATATGACATCTCTATTCATGTAATAAGCTAGAAATCTGAATATATAAAAAAAATGATTTAAAAAATACCAGCACTTGATCTCTTGAAACCAATGGCTCTTTCTTACAGAGTTTCCAGGTGTGTGTTTGAATCTTGCCTCCAAAGGATATAATAATTTTGTTCACACCAAAATAATAATAATAATAAATCTCAACCAAACTGTGAAACATATGGTCCCACTGGGCATGCCATAAACTGTTGTCATTCAGGATTGCGAATATAGCTGGATGCAGAATCTATCCATCCTGTTGGAACATGGAAACATTCTCCTTGGTGGATGAGAGAATGAATATCTGGGTTCTAGGCTGGTTCCTATTAGATTCAGGATATCACCTAATGCTGACTTTTATGGTTTTGGGAAAAGGGAGAAGGAGAAATGGAAAATGGAAAAATAAATAAGAAAGGTGATACACCAAAGATGGATGAAAATTTATCAGAATTGCAAGACTGTACCTACAAAACACACATTACTAAGTTCTACAATATTTTTCACTTCTTAACACCTAGGATGACCAAGACCTTACTCTTAGGGTTTGATACCACTAATGGTGAAGAACCGATCAACAAACATGTACTTTCTACAAAAGGCTGATTCTTTATAACTCTAGAATAGGAATTTGAGAAATTCACTAATCTATATTTAAAAGAGAAGAAACACTTAAATGCAAAAATTTAGAAGGATAGATAGAAAAGTTGAGAAAAGATGTATGAATAGTAAGGCCAACTTTATTATCTCCAAAATCTGCAAAATGGTTACAAAATACAAAGGAAATGGGCAAAGGAACAATATGTTCACTAATACCTCAAAAATCCCCATTGAACACAAATGGATACAAAAATGCATAAAAATGGGTATAGGAACAAATAGTTCACTAAAAACCTCTTCTCACCAAATTTTGAACCCAAATAAAAAAAAAATGAGAAGTTCAGTTACATAGCCCCTAAGGCTAATTTCAAAAATGAACCCCCCTCCTCAAAAGGTGTTCCTAAATAGATAAATCATCCTGATTTTGAGGCCCAAATGATGGTGACGATGTAGCCTCCAAAAATCCCTCCTAATCAGCTAGATAACTCCCCTAACTCAGTTAAATCCCTAAATCTAAGGCATGACTAATGCCCTAAATCTATCCCCCAACAAGCTCTCCTTAAGTTGATATTTTAGATTTGCATCTTTGTAAAATATATCAACATGTTACAAAATAATATAATCAAACCCCTCCACCGATATAAAAATCACCCCCCTTAATGTTTAGTATTTAAAACATTACCAACAAAGCTACACATATTCTAACACCTATATAAAAAAACCCTAATCCCATCAAACCCGACACCATCTCCTATGATCAACATGACCTATTTCAAAATATCTAATTATTACTATGGCATGTGATAAGGATGTTGTGGCATTTTGAAGGAGTCCTTGTACACTGCAGTTTGAAAGAGGCATTTACTCTCTTTGCATCATGGACTCCAGAGTTTATCCATTTTTAGCATAGGCATTTTATAACACTTTTATTTACATTTTTTTGCCTTTTGGAAGAAAAGAAGTTTAGGGTTTGTGCCTCCATGCTTATTTGAAGTTCATCTCTGGTTATTTGTAGCTTACTTTGCTTCTTTAATTCTGCCATGTAATCTAGAGTTTTCATGACAAGGATCTCAGGCTCTTTCTATCACATATGCTGACTTGCAACTTGGGAGTTTTCTACATGCAAACTCGGCTTCTTTTTGTTGTTTATTGCGGCTGTACTTTGGGTTTTCCTGCCATAAAAATGGCGCTATGAACTTGAACTCGGTCTACAACTTATACTGGAGTTAACTTGGTCTTCAACTTATAGTATTCTAGCCATAATATGGCGTTGTTCTGGCATATTTATAAGAACTTGAGCTAATCACTTGAAGTTGACTTCTATTTGCACTTTGTATGCATCAAACTCGAGTCCCTTCATTTTTGCATAACATTCTGGGTAAAAAGAGCTTGGGCTACAACTTTCATTTTTTGAAAATCTACAAGCTGGAGTCCTCTATCCATAATATATGGCACTGTCCTACATGTTCTTGGGTCAGGCTTCTAACACTGTAGTTGCATGGTACAACTCAAAGATAAGTTACTACTTTCCCTTCCTTTGCAATACTGGTTACGGTGAGTTTGTAAATGTTTTTTGAAGAATCCATGAAAGCTGATGAAATGGTGAAACTATGGCAATAATACTCTGCAATTTATAAATAAAATCTCAACTTGAGCTTCTTTATCCTCACCCATTGGTTGTCTACAGTCTTTGTTCTCTTTTTTTGTCTGTAACATATATCGAACTTGTGTTGATCTTGAATCGGCCTCCATGTTGCTGTTAATGATGTGTCCTTTTTCCTCTTTATCACATAATACTGTCATGTAGCCATAAACAACATTAATATAAATATATATATCTGCATGCCAACTGGGTATAGAATTTAAGGTTGAACTTGAAGTGGGAACCATACTAAAACTTCTGCCACTATTGGATTTTTTTGTTTTACATGTGTTACTATTATCAGATACCATAAATGAACCCGTAGCTTAGATATCAATTTGTAATGTGTTTCTTTCTGTATTCTGTACTTAATTCCTCAGATTTATCCTTGGGATATTCTATCCCGCAAGACACACAATGACTACAATCAGCTTCATTTATAAGAATGCATACAAGGCATGACCATCTTTCAGTTGCTATGACAAAAATCTGGCTTACCAACACTTCAGAATTTAAATTGTTTTATGCCTTAATCAATGAGCTAACTTATTTAGACACATTACAGGGATCATTAATTTTCCATTTCTTTGCTCAAATTTGCTGTCATTATGCATATTATAGCTGATTATATCATTATATTCCTCATTTTTTGTATGCTCATCCTCTTTTGTACATACATAACTTATACAACAATACTGATTATCCATTTGATTATGTATATGCATATGTTATAAAAAGATAACACTACTTGAATGTGCACCTTCCTCTCCTTCTGTAACTTGTATATCATTGTGCTCTTTTATTCAAAGATGATAATGTCCAGAATAGTACTGAGATAAAGTACTTGTGTGTTGTCAATAATGTATGAACCATGTGTATACAATTTCCATTTTGATAACAATACATTTAGCTCTTTTGCATATGCATTCTAGTTTGTAACAACATTAGTGTTCTCTATTTTTGAATTATCTTTGTGCATTGTTTCATTTGATCATTTCACATATATAATAAATCACTTTGATACTCTCTTGAACAAGATTCTGACAGTAATCATAATAGAACTACATAGTATTTCATCCTTTCTTTGTACAGTGATAAGGTATAGTGTTACCTCATTTTTGATCTACAAATATACTTCTTGTTTGCTGTAACATCTTTCAATTAGGAACACTCTGCATAATTTCATTTCATATGCATCTCTTATAACAACATTGCTATTACTCTGTTGTGTCTTCTTTTCTTTCCTAAACTTATGAACTCTTGCATCCTTAATCCAGTGGGGTTCAAGAACGGGCTCGTGACACCCACTATATTTCTCTTTCCTCTTCTGCAACTTCTGAACTCTTGCATTGTGAACCTTTCTGCATTTAATCTTACTTTCTTGCACACACTACCTTGTTTACATGTTAGATTAGCAAACACAAGTAGTTAATCAATGTTTGTATATAAATGTCATGTGAAATGGAATTTATGTATGAATGTTGGTTTGTTGGTTGGGTTTACTAACCTAATGTGTGGATGATCTAAAAAATATTTCTCAGGTACAAGACCCAAGTCCGTTTGGTTCAGATTCTTTATGTTTTCTAAATGGAAACTCTTGAATAATGTAGGATAACAACTATATGCAGTAAAAGGTTTCATAAAATTATGTCCCTTTGATACTTTATTTATTTATTGCAGATGTATACCTTGTTATTTCATTGATGTTTACACAATGTACAGTCCTGAAAGTGTAATTGTAGCATGTTGTTTTTAGAGATGATTACAGGACAAGACCAGAAAAAGACTCTAGGATGAAAAAAAGGCAGAAGACATGAACATCCAGATGACCGGTTATCAGAATGCAAAAAGACCTCTCCAAGGCAATTCTTAGATCCCTAAATCTTCTAATGCTCCTTTATTACTTTTAGCGTTGTACATTTTCTCTATGTTTATAATTGAAAGATGTAACCTATGAAGGAATAATTTCTTATTACATTCACTTTGAATGTTCAATGTAATGATCAATTATGAAATTGAAAGTTTAAATGTGATCAATACTTAGAGAACAATGCCAGTGTTAACATGAATGCAAAAATAAGGTATTTTTTCTTCAATATCTAAATAGTAGTGTTGAATAGATGTACCTTTATGAAATCCTTGTGTTGTTTATAATTTCTATGTTGTATGTGTACTTTCTCTTTTGAATGTAAGAAAATTTTCACTTAGGACAACATCTATCAAATCCATAATTCAATGTAAAATAACTATCAATTTAACAATTTAGTGTGCAACTAAAATGATAATAGTATCATGATACTTTATCTTAAGGATTTTTTAGTACTGACTGAGATAATTGTTAGTAGTGATAGATAGGAGATTAGAGAGAGAAATGAGAATGAATCTTGATTGAAACCTCAATTTATTTTTTTAACTAGCTTTGAATTCCAACTTATTTGAGTATTTTCTTTCATCATTGAGCCATTTTTATTATTGAAAATATCAATATCATCACATCTAGATATTAACGATCTAGGTATGACTATCCATTTTCATTCTAACATGCACTTTGAACAAACAAGGAATGTGGGTTGATCCATCTAGGTCGGGCGTTAAGATTCAAGGTATGTGCAGTGTATCATAACTGAATTAGCTATTGCAACATGTTTTGCAATTAGATACCACATGTGGATGTGAAGGGTCTTACCAGAGACACCCAAAATGCTCTTTTAAGATTTCACGATCAACATTCCATGGACAACATAAAAAAAGATAAGTCATGAACCATCCTAGCATCTCTAATCGCTTATGGAATCATGGAGATGCATATGACATGACTTACAAAAATCAAGACATAATAAGACCAACTCAACTCAACAAGTAAGCAGCCATACTGATTATGTGTTTGTGTTTGTGTTATTGTAGTAGTTTGGAAATTAAATTTTGATGTTTTTTTGATGCTATCAAATGAAGTAT
This sequence comes from Thuja plicata, assembly GCA_018584345.1. Classification (NCBI taxonomy): domain Eukaryota; kingdom Viridiplantae; phylum Streptophyta; class Pinopsida; order Cupressales; family Cupressaceae; genus Thuja; species Thuja plicata. The sequence continues at coordinate 83,564 of MU224979.1, read as the reverse complement.
AGGGAACCCCGTGTAAGACTTCTCCATCTAGTTTCGAGTGTTCCCTTCCTTGTCTAAAATAACATGATTTCTTTGACAAAATACTTTGTTATGGGACTTCGCTGATAGATGAGATAGTTCAATGAATCTAACTGAGGAATTGTTGATAAGTTTGACTATTTTGAATTGGTTTTTCCAAAGCTAAGACTTATTGTATGACATCATTCAATGCATGTTTTGAAATGAAAAGGATATAATTGATATCCAAAGGAGATTTATTGCACAATTTTCTTAGTTTTTTTAAAAAAATATTTTTTAGGTTTTTTGATGGCAAAAAAATTTCAGGACTTTTTGCAAATGTTTTTTGTTCTTTTCTTATGACAATTTTTTTTTATTATTTTTGAATTTTTTGAAGATCTTCCCAATTTTTAGGTTTTTTAAGAATATTTTTCAAATTTTGGGGTATTTTCTCAAAAAAAATTGTCATGTTTTTTTGGTATTTTTCTGTGCTTGATGGATCATGACATCGGGGTGCCCCCAGTTAGAATATAATGGGAAATTTATTGCAAAATGGATATGGTGGACTAAATTTGTGTGGAAAATGGGACTATGAGACATGGACAATTGACAAACTTCAAGGCATGATGGATTTTATTGTGGAATATAGGGTGAAACGACAAGTGAAACTAGGTTGGAGTTATGATAGAAGGTAGAGAATGATTTCTACATATGCCATTGGATTGCCCATTTTTCACCATGGTACTTTCCCAACGTGCCACTGAAGTGGTTTTCACCATAAGATAAATTTATTTCTCTTGTATTTCTATTTTTGTGTCACCGAAGACACTTGATTGCTAGCTTTTCGCCAACGTAACAATTTTTTTATTTTTATTTTTATTTTTTACATTTTTGAAATGGGTCTACTCTAACAACTATGAATAGTACTTGCGTAGATGGAAGTTATTGATGGGGTCTGATAGAGGCTAGCCCTATGATGTAGATATCTAATATGCTCTAGACCTATAGATTGTTGTGATGATATAAGGACCCAACCAGTGTAGTTTGAACTTTCCTCGTTTTTCTCTTTCTATCTAATTTTTTGATTTTCCATTAGTACCAGGTCCAACCTTCAAAATCTATAGGTATTACCTTTTTGTTGTAGCTTCTCCTGAGATGTTGTTGATATTCTTGCAAATGTGTTAATTGCTTTTGTCTCTTTTCATCGAGCAACTCTAGCTCCTATAGTCAAGATACTCTGTAATCCTCATATGAAATGATGTGCTAAAGGAATACACACAATGATGGAATCTCAACTTCTTTTGGAAAGATAGCTTCAATATCATATACTAGTGAGTGTGGAGTGGCTCCTAGGGGAGTACAAAAAGTAGTGTGATATACCCATAAGGAGGGGTTGAGTTGGAGATGTCAGTCTTGACCAACTTTGTTGACTACCATTTTTAGGATTTTTATAATGGTTTTATTTGTATCCTCATCCTAGTCGTTATCTTAGGGAAAGTAGAGTGAAGAATAGCTATGGTGGATATGGAATTTTTTGCAAAGCTCATCTACTTGTTTATTTTTGAAGGGGGAGCCATGATATATAATATGTTCTATGGAATACCATATCAACTTATGATATAGTTTAAAATAAACTTGGAAATCTATTTTCCAGTGGTGTTGGTCATTGGAATTGCTTCAACCCACTTTGTAAAACACTCATTGGTTGTGATTATGTACTTATGACTATTAGAGGATAAGGGATGAATCTTTCCAACTAGGTTGAACCCCCATTTTGAAAAGGGCCATGGTGATTTTAGTGGGTGTAGCTCCTAAGAAGGTGCATGGATGAGGTTCCCATGAATCTGACACTTTTTGCACCTTTTCCCAAACAAGAAAGCATTTGTTTTCATTGTAGGCCAATAATATCCAATTCTTAAAATCTCCTTGGCTAAGGTCAAGCCAGTAGAATGAGCACTACAAATGCCCTCATGTACTTATAATATCATTGTTTTTGAATCTTCTGAGTTGAGACATTTGAGGAGTGTTACATCTAGACTACATCGGCAAAGTTTATTAGATATGGTGGTGTAATGGGATGCTTACCTTATCAAGGAATTCTTTTGGTTTCAAGACAAGTTATTGGGGATAGTTTGGCTAGTTAAGAAGACATATATATCTTGGTACCAGGGTGAATTGGGACCAAAATTTTGCACACAACCTTAGACTCAGGAAATTTAAAGGAAATGATTGTGAGTTGTTTGACCATGAATTTACAATGTGTCACATCTAGTGGAGTGTCGAGAATATATCCAACATTACCATGGCATCTATTGCTTTGTTATTTATTCTCGGGATTTTCTCAAATTATATTGTAGAAACCTAAAGCTGATTAACATAATTATAATAAAATTTAGTTCTCTCCTAAGGTATTATTGATTAAATATTAAATATTAAATAAATTTATGTCATCCCACTAATTAATTAATTTAATTAATTAACTATAGTCCAATTAATTATCTAATGACAACCCATAACCATTTAATTAATCTAAGCCCCCTTTCTTCTATTAACTGAAACAAATATTATTATTTGATTTAATTAATTCACTTTATCATATTTATTCCTCTTTTGATTAAATAAACCCTATTTAATTAGTTTAAACACATGGCTCCTAAATTTAACCCCTAACTTAGCTATCCTCCAAACCACCTAACCCTTGGCTGAAAATCAACCCAACTCCTTCACACATACTAAACAGACTTAATTAATCTATTTACATTTGATTAGATAATCTAACCCTCCATTCATTCTTTCTCATCCCATCACATCCTCCATATCTCCCAATTTCCCTCTAATCCAAGTCTAATCACTCCGTAAACATTTGAACAATCCTAATTCATAGATTAAGGAATCCTAACCCAAACCAAAGTCAACACAAGTCACATCCTCTCCAATCCCCAACCACATGCATTAAAGTCTTCCTTAAATTTACTTACAAATCCCTTACATCTCTTACACCTTTGTCCCTTCCTAGGAATACTATATTCCTTCTTCCCATTTCTCCAAATACCATCACAATCCAAAAAATGGTCACATCCCCAATCCTACTCCAACCCCCAATGTCCTCTCAACTCCTATCTCATTGTAACACTTTTCATAATGCTATGCATTTGAGAAATCATAATCTATGTGCTCACCTCCAAATGCATTTTAACCCTTCCTCAAGTTTTCATCACAAGCATCCATTTCACTTCCTCTTTGCCTATAAATTGAACCCTCTTCCCTTCACAAATTATTCACTATCTAAGTATTGTTATCATGCCCTTTTGAAGAGAAAAATCATCATCCATATCCCTATAATGCCAAAATATTTCTCATCCATGAAGCTTGAGAAACACCTTTGAGCACACATCCCTCAACTTGGACAAATCTACATTTCAAGAAGGCTCTTTGGGTGCTTATGGTTTGCATCCTCTTATTTTCTTATTTCTTTCTTTTGTCTAATCTTAAAGGTTATAATAATTTTACTTGTTTGAGTGCTTAACTAGTTTAGGTATTCCTTTAACGACTATTTTCTTGTATACATTTTGGGACACCCAGTGGGACCCACTTCAAGGGTCATTCTCTTTATTTTTATCATATTTTTTTGTAAAAAAAACCAAGAAACTATTTTTTTTGTTGTTTGAGAGCTTTGCAAGGGTTTTTTTGGTTTTTTGTAGTTTGCAAGGAGCTAAGGCATATATTTTTGTTCTAAGTACTTTTCTTAAAATTAAAAAAAAAAAAAATTTGGCATTGTGTGGGATTGAAGGGATAGAAGGTGGGAAAGTGGCCTTTATCAATGGGAAAATGAACCCGTAGGTAGACCCTCTATCTTTTTATTTCTTCTATCTTTTGTCTTCTCTTTCTCCTCTGGTAGTTGGCGGGATGGTGATTTGACCATAAGGGACCCCTATTTGACAAATTGTATGCCTAAGGGTATTAATTGCTAAAAATATCTGAAAAAACTTAAAATAATTTAACCTTGCGAGATAGTTAGTTGACCATGCAGGATCAAAGACAATTTGTTGACCATGTGGGATCACTGGTACGACATGTATACTTGATTTTTTTGTCATTTTTGTACATGCATTTTACTTACTGAATGACATTTGGGATCACTTGTACGACCTGTGGGATCGCTAGTTCTAGGGTGGTGTTTTTTATTTTATTTAGGTTGGTAGGATTGCTTGGATAGAAGGCGGGATCACTAGTTTTATTATTTTAATAGAATTACCCACTTTTTTATTTGGTGCATTAAAATTAACCTTGTATGTGTCACAAAATTTCACACTTAAGATTTGGGTTTAAAATTAACATTGGTTAAAATCAAACAAGGAAAACAAAATATTTCAATTTGGGCTCTAAAATTGAACAAGCTTTCAAACATTTGGAATTGGGTTTAACAATTGGACAATCAAACCTCACATTTTAATTTGGGCTTAAAAATTGGACAAGTAAAAGTTCACATTTCTTTTGGGTTCTAAAATTGGATGAGCAACCAAAAATGGATTTGGCGCATTAAAATTGAACAAAGCAAATAGAACACTTCATATTGGGCTTAAGAATTGAACAAAACAAATAAAAATCTTTGGATTTGTGCATAAAACTTACCCACATACGAGTTTGTTTATGTTCTAGCTTACAAAAAATTGCCTAACTTATTGGAAAATAAGTCGCGTGTTTGAAGTCTTTGGTGCACTTGCATGAAATTTTTAAGAGTGCAAGCTCACATCATAAACTATCCTCTCCCATTGGCTCCCGTGGTTTTTGGTGCAAGAAAAAAATGGTTGTGACCACTCCAATTTTGTCTTTTTAGAGGGCCTTTCATTTGAGGAAAAAATATCATAGGAATGACTCAAGTGGGAACAAAGAAAAGCCAACCTCCTCCAACCCACTATAATCAAATACCTTCTTGAGATTAAAGTCTCGAAGTGAAAAAATATCTTGTGCCTGGTCTCCTTTGGGATCTATAGGATCTAAATAGAATTTACAATACCACGAGTCCTTTTATGATTCATAAGATATCTTTGAATAGATGCACTTACTAAAAGAATCCTAGAGTAGAAACTTGCCATGTTTACCTCCAAAAGTTTCATAATCTTTGTGCAAGGAGGGGAAAGAATCTCTCTCGAAGAATATACACATCATATATGTTGGCTTCCTTCAACACCCAAGTTTTAAAATTTTGAGAATCAGTCCCATAGAAGGAATTCTTAAATTGTTTCAGTTTGTCATGGGTTTTTATTACTAATGGTGCTTTTGTAAAGCTAAAGTTGTGAAGAGACAGTGTTCCAAGATTATGTTGAACTTGAACTTTGAATCAAAAAGTTCAAAGTTCAAAGTTTAAAGTTCAAAGGTTCAAGATGTATGGTTTATATTCAAAGCTCACTGGTTCATCAATGTACAAGCACAATTTTATGGTCCAATGCTCAAACTCAAAATAAAAATTTGAAGGTTAAGACATCCCGATTGGTTAAAGGTTCAGAATTTAGGATTCCAACATGCAGGTGCAAGGTTCACATAAGCCCAAAGCTTAGATAATCAAAGTGTGGGTTGGCACGGGTTCAAAGTTTAATTCAAAGTAGAGGATTGCCAGTTCCAAGGCTCAAGAATGCAAGAAGATCAAAATTTCAGTGTCAAAGATTCAAAATTTCCAAGTTCTAAATTTATTTTGATGATGGCTTGAGCTTAATATTTTTTTATTTCACAGAATCTAAAGCCAAAGGATGATTTTGGTAAGTTTGGTGTAGAAAGTGAAATCATGCACAAACACAAGTATGAAATACATCCCTCATTATAAAAACAAACCAATCTTTAGGGTCTAATAATCAAGACATAGTAGGGGGCCAAAACATGTGGAACATACTTGGGTTGGATAGAATATGACAAAAGGATAAATGATGCATCCTACTCAACAATCAAACATGGAATCCCACACTCTTCCCAAGTAAACAACATAGTTAAATACTTCTAAATGAACAAACTGGACTTCATGAAACTTTTAAATATTTCAAAGCATCTGAATCAAATTCTCAAACCCAATTTCAATCCTATCATGAAAATTTTGGTAATCATTCAAGATGTTTATATGATTCTAGAAGTTTTTTTTTAATTCAGGACCAAATTGAGTGTTCTTTTATTTCGATTCTTGGGGAAGCTGAACTCCTTACAAACCCAAAGAAGATGCCACCTCCCAAAATACACAACCTTTTTTTGGCAATGAGCTTAGTGAAAGGAGATACTAATTTAAACAAGCTACCATTACCACAATGAAGAAAATTAAGATGGCCTGAATCCTGTCGTTGGCTTGGTTGATTACTTTGTCAAAGTTTCAGACACGGAAAATGGTTGTGAATTGTTTGACAAAATTCTCATCTCGTAGAAAAGTTACCATGGTGAATTCCATCCCAATTGTAGTTGTCATTCAATTGATTAGAGGGAAGCATGTATATGAGTCGGGTCACATGGAAGAAAACATCCACTTGTTATTAGGATGTGAAGTCTGATAGCTTTGACTAGGATGATATGTATGTGCCCTGCATAGGTAGTGATGTTGACATGTAGTCTCGAAACAACATGGAAAATGAAGAGTCGTGTGTACAAATAATGGATGCACAGGTGTACATTATGTAGTATTGCATCAAGGAAGGAGATGCTCTCAACCCACAACATCATTCATATGTTGCTGCTACATGCCAAAAACTTTGACTTTGCCTATTATCCTGATCCCATGATAATCCTTATAGCATGTCTTGTGACAGACAAAGGAAAAGCAACATGTGCTAAATGTCAGGCGATAAAAGCTACATGTAATTGTTGACAGTATGGCAGAGGCAAAGTAATCATGTGGTTATTACGTTTTGTGTTTGAAATGATGAGTAATGGATATCTATCAAATCTTGGGGTCTGAATATCTATTTATTGGATTGTAATTGATCTTGTGGTTATTTATTTTCTATTTCAAACACTATTCTGTATAGTTATGCCAAGTTAATAAATCTGTCAGTTTATGTACTCACATTCTGTATATTTAAGCATTCAAGTTCCTTCAAATTCTCTATCATAGGGAGGAATTATTTAATAATATTGTGATTATTTGTTGGTTTTCCCTTTAATTTATCACATATGTAAACACATTCATTTCATAGTGATGAAATGAATGCCAATAGCATTTGTGTCTTCTCGTTAAAGACACATCAAGTTTTTTTATTCATTGTAAGTCTTAAGAAGGGAATTGCGCCTTCGTATAAAAATTCACAAAGCACTTGCACATAGCCATTGCAAGTGACTCGACTGCTAGTCACAAATTGTGTCTTGTCATTCAGGCATTCTTGAGTCATTTTATAAATATTTATTAAAGGGACAAATCTGTTTACTAACATATTTTTAGAAAATATACTGAGGGCTCGGGAGCAAAGACCAGCACCTGAAATTTGGTTCTTTAGTTTTCATTTTGTCTCTATGTATAGGAGAATAGAGACTCTATGCAATAACCATGCCGAATAAAAAGATCATGAAGAAGAAAAGACCCAATCCTGCCATTCTTGAGATCATTCAGATGAATGACAAGGTGCTGCATGATTTTTGGGATCACTACAAAGAAATTATTTACATGCCATGAAAACCAACCTAAGAATTGAAGATGAACACACTTATGCCTTGCTATGGAGGAGCCTGTGTATCAGCTTTCACAAACTAAAAGATGTGCAAGAGAAAAAAAGAAAAGCACATCAACTTGAAAAAGAGTTGGAGGTTGATGAAGGAGAAACCCCAATAACTTCATCCAATTACATTTCTTGTAACTACTCAGTCGTGAGTGAACAAGATGTACATCATGAAACCTTTTAGCCTCATGAGATGCAAATGAGTGTAGGAGAAGACAATCCAAATACTGGAAGTTTGGTGAGTTTAGATGCAAATGAATCATTTGATTTTTCCTTCCTTTTAGAATTTTAGAGCTTTAGTTTCCATGGTTTAGAGAGTCATATTGCTACAACTAATATAGGAAATAAATAATTTCATACTTCTTTATTTCCAGAATGTATGGTTTTTACCTCCATACCAGAAGATGAAGATTCTTCTTTCCTTAAAGAATGTAATGACCCTATTGTAGAATCTTCTAATTTATGAGATGAAGTTATTACATACTCTTCTAACAAATCTCGTGATGGAAGTAAAGTGGAATCATGCTTTGGAGAGTAGCCTGGTAACTCTAAAAACCTACTTGGGAAGGAAGGTTATGGAGAAAATAAAGGGCATGTTGATAATCCAGTTGAAATATCACAACCCTATAAATTGCTAAATAGCTTAGATGATACCTCTTGTGGAGAGGAGACCAAAAGGAGACTCATTTTATCCACCCAACAAGAAGTTTTATAACCCCAATAAGTGTTTAATGAGCTTGATCAACCTTTAGTGCTTGTTAAACAAGGATTCTCTTCCACAAATGATTCAGGTATCAATTTATCTCAAGCTTTGGTCCTAGATAAATAATTTTCAGATTTAATTGTAGTAAAGAATGATGAATTCATTTTTGCCAAAATATAACCTATGTATGATGAATCTTCTTGCTACTTCATCTTTAATTTAAATACTGAATATTCTACTAAAAATGATTATGCTAAAAGTGGTGTATTAGTGAATTCTTTAACTTCTCTTTTGGGAAAGGATGAGCAATAATATTTTCAATCATGGATTGGAAATGAATCCACAAGTCTCATACCTCATGCTGATAATTCTTTTTTCCCAAAATAACATCATGATGATCCTGATGTGGAATCCTACCATCTTAGTGATGAGTTAATTTCATATGCTTCAGAAAAAACATGTGCTAAAACTTTTCAATCCGAAGTTGGCATATATGTGAAGTACCTAACAGATATAGAAATGAAGGGAAAGGAAGATTATCCTACAAAACTAATAGAAGCTATAACACTACATGAAAATTTTGATGGTAGAGATCTCTATAATGGTGTGGTCCACAAAAACCTAGCTAGTGTAGCTATCCTAAGAATGGAAGGTATGATTTGTAGATCATATTCATATCATGTTCTTGCTCAGCTTGATGAATTTAGATATCTCTATGTTCATCTTTTTAGTTGGTCTGAACCATTGGATGAAGTTATTTCATGTGGTCTGACCTATTATTTCAAGCACCCTCTTACACATAGGAGTATCGAGGTGGTTAAGGTTGGGAAAAATTGACAATAAGACAAACTATACTTCTGTCATGTCTCCCATAGGAGAAAAGGTGATCTGATCTGATGCTAGTCAAGTGAAGGCACATTCAACCTTAAGAATAACAATTTGGGTAAGGTTTTGTGTGTAGCCTGGGTCTCAGAATTTCAGCATTATGATGCATTCTATTCAGCTGAGGAGAGTATGTGTTCTGAACAATCTGGTCTTGATGATATTTCTTATTTGAATAAACAATTTGGAGATGATCAAAAGAGTTGTAGCTTGGTCCAAGTTGCAAAGGTTAAGAATAGCTTAGAAGAAGTTTTAGTTTTCAATGCTGAAATGTTCTTAGATGTCAAACTTTATCCAAATGTTAAGCATCATTTTGAGGATGATGTAGTGTTCTCCTTAGGGATGTTGGGGCATCATTTTTTTTTTCAGTTGGAGATTGGAAATGTTTCAAAGAGCATCATGCTAGAAGCTAGCAGAAAATATGAAGTCTATGATGAATTGCCACTTTTTGGGCACGATGTTTGGTTTGAAAAATTCTTGCACACTATTGATTTGGTCTACAACAATGAAGAGTTTTCCTCTTGGCAGTTGTACCAAGTAGTCTCTGTTAGGGATTTCTCTTTCATGAACTGTACTGCTTGAAATGTCTATTTGAATCTTATTACCTCTTAATCCTAATTAATAGTTCAGAGGAAAGAAAATCCTAATTGCTAAGGACTTTAAACAATATCCTTCTTCGTTTTTGAGTTCCACAACTACTCAGGCAGGTTTTACCTTTAATGATGGCTGTAAACATAGTATTTGTTAATGTGGACACTGATTTGTCATGTATCTCTACTGAAAAAACTCATAAAATACCTTGTAGATGATCAAGCATAATCACATACAAGATTTAACCATACAAATCATAATCTTAAGTATGACAAAAACCAGTGATACAAGGATTTCAATCCTTCTTCCTTTTCTTTGTAGGAGGGTTAACCTAATGGATTCTCTCTTCAAGGAATCAATAACATGGACTATGTCCTGCTGACAGAGGTCCTTT
>MU224979.1:15072-50813 GCA_018584345.1 Thuja plicata | reverse complement strand
AATCCAGAGATTCCTCTTCACTCATAGTCTACCCATAGCTAGGAGAGGTTTCCATGGTTAGGATGGAATTGTTGTGTAGCCCTAATGCCTGAGTTAGGGTGACAATTCTAAGCCTGAACAATAATCATTTGGTTATTATGTTTTGTTTTCAGAATGATGAGTAATGGATATCTATCTGATCTTGGGGTCTGAATATTCATTTCCTGGATTGTAATTGATCTTGTGGTCATTTCTTTTCTATTTCTAACACGGTTCTGTATAGTTATGCTAAGTTAATAAATCTGTCAGTTTATGTACTCACATTTTGTAGATTGAAGCATTCAAGTTCCTTCAAATTCTCTGTCACAGGGAGGAATTAGTGAATAATCTTGCAGTTATTTGTTGGTTTTCCCTTTAATTTATCACATATGTAAACACATTCATTTCATAGTGATGAAATGAATGCCAATAGCCTTCATGTATTTAGGTTAATGAAATATCAAGTTCTTTTATTCATTGCAAATCTGAAGATGGGAGCTAAGCCTTCGTATCAAAACTTAGAGAGCACTTGCACATAGCCATTGCAAGTGAATTAAATGTTAGTAAAAAATTATGTCTTTTTCATTGAGGCATTATTGAGTCATTTTATAAGTATTTATTAAAGGGACGAACCTATTTACTAATAATATATATCCCCTTAAGTGTTTTAAAGAGGATAATAAAACATTAGAGGTCTCATTGTGTAGTCTCCTTTAGTTGTATTGCACATAGTTCTCGCAAAGGAAAAACACAGGCGCCCTTTAGGAGGTGACACTACTGTGTGAGCTAAAGGGATACCATGTGTGGGAAAATTATTTTATGAATCAACCAATTCCATAGGCATAACAAGTACTTGAATTATTCTCATTATATGTTGACCAAGTAAAAAGATAAGTGGTTTGAAAAGATCACTTGAACATACACAAATCAACATCCTTCCAACAAGTCTTTTTCCAAAGAGATCCGAAAACAAAGAAGTCCAAAATTGTGTTATTCTCGCAAGGTTGCTTTGTCTCTTGCAAGATTATTTCTCACATATCCAGAAAAAGTCCTAGATTTATCCAAAGTCAAACCAAGGTAAACTTAGCGTAGTCACTTCCTCATTTGATAGATCCAAATACCTTGTTATTATTGCAAAATTTATGGTCATCTCCACCTAGGGTTTTGATAATTAAGCTTGATCACATGTCCAACTTGGGGAGACATAAAAAATTAAAATTCCAACTACCCCATGCATATAGAGAGAATAAAATAGCCGATCAAGATGCTAAGAAGGGCCAACATATTGTGAAATCAGTACAACAATAAATCCAAGAGCATGAGAAATATGACAAAATCCTCTTCAACAACAAGCTCTAACATTTAATGAGAAAGTATCACTTGAACCACACCTTTGTCAACTTTGAGACATACAACTAGTCGACACATTGCAGACCTATTGTAGACACCCTAAAATGGACAGGCTTGCAACTTTACATTAAAAAAACTAATTTTTATCTATTAATTAATGGTTTTTTAATCATTAATTAATCAACTATTTTATTTTAAATTCATCCCCAAATCATTTAATCAAATCACCAAAATTAATTAAATAATTAATTTTATTTTATTAATCAACCTTAATTGATTAATCTCTATTAATTAATTAAATTCAATTTCCTAAAGTTTAAATTCAAATATTTAAACTTACTAATTAATTCTTCTAATTAAATTAATTTAGTTTCATTCAACAATTCAATTCTAAATCTAACAAGAATTCAATTATCTCACATGTTGAATACTTTAATTTTGAAAATGAATGAAATATTCAATTAAATCATTTCTTGATGTTCAAAAAGATAACTCTTAATCAGATTTATGATTACATGGGTTTCTCCACCCACCTCTTCCATTAAAAAAGGTAACTCCAAATTACCTCTTTAGTTCTAAAGGTAACTCATAATTAGCTCTTCAGTTAACCAAACTCTATATCCTCTCTCCCAGTTGAAGAGGTGGAGTTTACTGATGGCTTCCCTAGTTCCCCTTGATCTCAACCGTTCATCCTCCTATCTATGGGATTGATCTCAACCATTCATATCATTCTCATTTTCTATATAATAAACCCTTCATAACCATTTGAAGGATCCATGATTTCAAGCTCAAGTGCACCATTACTCTATCAGATTGGTTCAAGAATCAAGCCATCTTGTGATCAAAGCAATTCAATATCATATTCTCGATGCTCCCAAGTCATAGATGCTACCCACACCAATACCGATCATCACACAAACAATGTTTCAGATGGAGCAGAGAGAGACAATAGAAGCTTCAAGCATTATTTGTTTGCATTCATTTGAGTACCTCCTTTATTGCTTTTTATTTTATTGATTCATAGTTTCATTATTAGTAGTTATTCTATTGATTTCCCCCATTGTAAATTGGTGCTACTAACCCCTCATTAAATTAAGCTTGGGTACAGATCTTGATCCATGCGTACATTTTGGTGAAATTGACATGAATCAAACAACCCAAATATCACTTGCAGGTGATAGAAAAAACCTTTTGGCCATATCCATATGGTTGAATAATTCTTTTTTCATGCTTTTCTCAATATACTAATAATTTTGCAATCGCTGGTATTTTACCGCAATTGATGATATATTGCCACAATCATCTAGTTTATTGTCGCAATCTTTGTAAGGGTTTTGTAATAATTTTCTATTGTTGTTCACGAGTCTATTTTCTTTCTTTGTGCCGTAATTGATTGATCTATGCCACAATCATTATTAGTTTACCGTAATCACATAGAGTTTGCTGCAATTGACCGATCCGTATCATAATAAACAACATTTTGTTGTAGTTAAAAGTGCTTTACCACAATTGATAGAAGATTGCCACAAATGACAAAAATCTGCTACAATCGATAGAAGATTACTGCAATTGACAAAATTATTACAAATCTAATTGAACATCACTATTTTCTGTCATAATTTGATTATTTTCTCTAATTTTTGTAGGATTGATCAATGATGAATGGCCAAAAAGGTAACTAGATGCATCGTGGGTGCTAGTTCACTAAGAGCGTCCATAAGAAGGACCACAAACTATCAAACACAACAAAGAGACATCTTAGCCATCACACCAGAAGATCAAAGAAAATCATACAAAAATATCTGGATTCAATCAAACATTTCCCAGCTAAGTACAAGGTCACAATTAGTCTTAGCGGTTTTAACAATTATGGAGTTGCGGGTTATTATTCAATTCTTAATTAGTCACTTTTTGGTACTAATCCTATTTTTTTGACAGCTTGTCAAAAAATATCTTGCAAGGAGAAGCTTAATAAAGTAACTAAAATCAACTCATTTGTCATTTTAGTGCTTAAAAAGAACATTGCATGCAAAAATATTGAACCTCACATTTCCATTTTAATGCTTAAAATCGATGTGGAGGTTAAGAATTGAAGAAAGGAAAACAACATTTCAAATTTGGTGCAATAAAACTAAACAAGCAATCATCACCTACTTTGGGCTTTAAAATTGAACACTTGTGCTTGTATGGGTGATTAGCTTAATTCACATTTCAATTTTTGGGGTTTAAAATGATAAACCTTGTGTCTTGAGTCTTTGGTGCGCTTGCACAATTTGTTAGATTAAACACCTTTATAACTTTTTAGAAAGGTCTGTCTAGGCAATGCACTTCTTTCTTGGAGAACAAACTTAAACTGGTAATCCTTCTGATCGGTATATAAACAAGATGCGAACCAAAGTTCTATTTTATATCTAGCCAAGCTCAGACGAGGTGTGTTGATCATAGCCTGGATCGGGTGAATTATCCCTAAGGAGCCCACGTGGTCAACTAGGCTCTTAAGTGAGTCACACATGTACAAAGCAATTGGATAGAGGCCACATACCTTACTACAACCTTGTTAAAATAGAGGCTAACCTGATTCACCTCTGAAAAGATACCCTATTATAGTGCAAGGGGTTGCAGAATTTCCCCCCAAGATTCCCAACATATGTGTTCCAGGGTATTGTGTTAGTGAAAGATATCTTCACTAGCACAAAAACAATATCTGGCAACTAAAAAACATAGGCACCTACATCGTGGACCTTGGTGTCCTAGTAGTGTGACTCTGGTTGAGTGAAACATTCAAGCATTGGGCCTATAAAATTGTATTTGATAGCTAAATTTTCCTTAGATTAATCTGTTTTTCCTTGTGTCAAAACCTGTGCTAGATTACAAAACACATTGTACATTGTGCTTGTTCTTTGATCAGTCTCAAAAAATGCAAAACAAACATCAAAACTGTCAAAATGAGTCCAATGTGTTAAAGTCTAGGGTGTCATCATCAAAATCTGTTCTGCAAATAGAAGCGTTGTTCCTGAAAATCAATTTTATCAGACAATGAAGCCAATTTGGAGTCTTTTTTGAGACTGTCTCCCCTTTATCGCAATCGCCCACACTGTGCTACAATTGATGAAAGTTTTCTGTAATTGTCCTTTTTATTTCTGCACTTGACCTATTTATTACTGTAATCGGTGATAGATTACCACAATCAACCTTCCACTTTACTGGAAGGGGTGGAGGTTTTCCACACTTGACCAGAGACTTTAAAACACCCATTTTACCTAAAAACCTTGAAAATATTCTCCATTCTGTGTAAAATATCAATGTCTATCCTAGAAAAACACAAAGAACATTGTGTGAATCTCTAAATGTTAAAGATCATCCATTCTTTGAAAGAACAATTATCGTCCAAGCATTGTTAGTTCAAAAGTATATAGTCAAAAAATGGAAGCACTTCCATTATGGACTGGTTTATCCTTCCAATCAAGTGGTTTGGGGTCATGTCAAGCACCTTGAATGGGTCTTTGACTTGGATCTGGCTTTCCCCCTTTTCTACCCCATTTTCCACTTTTCTCTGGCCTATTTCTTGCATCCTAGATTGAAAAACTGAGATTTTTGACCTCAGGGTCAAAATAAACCTTTTTGGGTCAAGGTCAACCTCAACCTTGACCTAGGTCAAGGTTTACCTTGATCTTGACCTAGGTTAAAATTGACCTTGATTCTGACCCAAGGTCTAGATTTCAAGCTTCCAGAGTTTTCGGATGTCGAGCTTCGAAAAAGTTTAATTCGCTCTTCCGGGTCGGCTGTTTTGGGTTTCGAAATGATGAATCTTAAATTATATTTAATATAGGTCCTCTTCTAGGGATATAGGTATAATGGGAATTTAATTCTCCTATGTATACCTCTCTAGAATATTGTGCCCTAGATTGGTATATAAGGAAGTCTTTTCCTCTCATTTTCTCTAAGTGAAATCTAAGTATGAAGGAAAAGCTAAGAAGCAAGATTTTAAGAAAGCTAAATATCTATTGAAAAATTAATCTACACTCCAGAATTCAAGAATTCAAGAATTCAAATACTTTAAAGCATTCAATTCATCAAGGAGATCCATTGGTAGCCATTTAATGATTCAAGCTCTATGGAGCCCTCTTGTTGAAGATTTCTCCATCCATATTCCTCCAAGCCTCTTCCTATTCAAAGATACATTCAAGATTTGTGTTGAAGATCTATAAGCAATTGATTTGAGACATTCTACATTCTACATTCTACATCCATTTGGTGCATACACACTTGTAGATCCATGAATTTGAATCCGCCACAAGGGTTTCTGTACAAACAAGGTGAATTTGTTTATTTACTTTGTTTACTTGTGCAATTTCAATTATACTTTAAGGTTAATTCCAAAATTGGGGTTTGACCAAGGCAAACCTCTCCCCAAAAAAATAAACCATTTTTCTTGTAGGGACAGGTTTGGAACAATTAATTAGAGTGCAGATTCAGATACCCTTTTTGACAAACTATCAGGATCTGGAAACAAATTTTTTGTCAGAGATTTTAGGTCAGAATCAGAAATTCAGGGTCAAAGTTGACATTGACTTGATGGTCAAAATTGTAACTGAGCCATATTGGAAAAATATTTCTAGATTTTTTAGATCTCGTAGTTTCGATTTAGGGTTGCAAAAATCAACAGTTTCTGAGACCGTCTAACAGGGTTTTCAGTAGGTTCTTTTTTGGAGGTATGTATTTTATTCCATTTTCCATTATAAATATTTCTAGATCTACATTCCTTATCAATTAAAATTAAATGTAAGATGGATAATATGTGCATAGGGTCACTTTTATTAGCTAATCTCTATTGCGCCTTACCCTATCCATATTTTATCTATTACATTTTGGTGAACCCGCGATAGACAACTCTTTCTTTTTGGTGTTAGATTTGCATCTTATGTTAGATCTTACATGCATTTAAAAGTATATTTATTTTATGCTCTTGCATTTATATGTCAAAAATAAAAAAATCACAACATTTATTTAAAAATACAAAAACATTTACATTTTTCATCATACATGTCATTTGAATGCATTTGGATATATCTAGATCTATTTTCTATGCATTTCTTTAGTCATTATTATGTTGCACAAGTTGTTTCAAGTATTTTCCAAACATTTTACAATGTTATTTATTGATAAGGATGATAATCATCCTATTTGGGATGAACCTTTGGATTTGGATGTTGATTACTCTCTTCCTCATGAAGCCATTGTGGATGATTCTACTTTTTTGGATGAACCCTTGGATAAAGACATTGATTTATCCCCTCCTCGTGAAGATTCTTTGATACACGAGGGTGATTTATTAATGGATGACGTATTCATACATGATGGTGACCCTTTTTCTAAAACACACTCCCCTTATGCAGACATTTTAGAGAAAGAAGAAAGCATTATAGATGCTTTACCTCCATTTGGGATTCCTTCTAGTGATGAGGCATTAACGGAGGATGATATAAATTCCCTTAATGCTATCCATCTTAGTGATGATCTTATGGAGAATAAAGATCTTACCTCATCTCCTCCTAGGAAGTATTATTTGCTTCCTTCTTGTGAACCTATTTGTAGTGTTGAGACAACTAACATGGTTTATCCAAAACCCTTATTGACTATTAAAGGTTTCCCTCGCATTACTATCAAAGGTAAACCTATGGAGTCTTTAGAGTCTTTCAATGATCAAGATTCAATAGCTCACACCTATCATACAAGGAATAACCTTCAACCTAAACCGGTGGTTCCTACTTCTTTACCACCTTCTCAACCCATTCTTCCTCCTCCACCCCATCTTCCAAGCCAGGAGTATGATTTGATAAAATAGTTGCACAATACCCCTGCCAAGATTTCTTTATGGGAGCTTCTTCAAACTTCACCTACCTACCATGAAGCCTTGAAAAAATCTCTAGCAACTCTTTCCACTCCACCTCCTAATCAAGAGAACATCAATGCCTTCTTACAGTGCATGCATGCTACCCCAGGTCCTCCTGACATTGTATTTACTCAAAATGATTTACCTTCTAAAGAAGTACAAAATCAATATGATGCTCTTATGGTTGCTGTTACTATCAATAAGAGTACTATTCATAGGACCTTAATTATTAATGGATCTAGGCTTAATATTTGTAGTATGGACATGCTCAAATTGATTAAAGTTGATCTTTCAACTATTCAACCTGACAATGCTCCTATATGTGGCTTTGATAACATTGATAAGAACACTTTGGGTGTCATTACCTTACCTATCAAAGTAGGTCCAGTCATCCTAAATACTCCTTTTCATTTTATACCCAGACCTCTTAATTATATCCTCCTTTTGGGTAGACGTTGGTTGCATGAGATGCATTTTTTTCCTTCCACCCTTCACCGTAAAGTCAACTTTATTCAAAAGAACATGGTGTATACACTTCATGCGGATGATGCGCCAAATCCTTATTTGAATATTCAAACCCACAATACTCCTATTCCTAATAGTAATCCTTCTTCCTTTAATGCTCTTCCTAAAGATGATTAGGGATCCTTGGATTTTAATCCTACCTTTATTGAAGAGTATAAGGTTTCTAATCTTGAATTTATGAAGCAACAAAGAGAGTTTGAACAATGAGATTTTGCTTCTACTTCTCACTCCCTTCATAATAACTTTGTCACTACTTCTACCCACTATGAATCTTTCAAACCTAATAGTAATGACATAGTGACTAGTGAAGTTCCATTGACTCCTTCTGATATGGCCTCTCGTTATGGTCCTGGTTATCATTTAGTAGTTAAACAAGGATTCCATGGTCAAGGACGTGGTAAGAATAAGTAGGGAATTCAAATGCCCTTACATAATGGGGGGCATGACATTCTTATGGATTAGGATTTAATCCTCAACAAAACATCAATGTTAATGACATCTCAAATAACACTTCAAAACATGATGAACCTATGAAGGAATTTGACCAAGAAGTTCTTTTGCCTAAACTCCTTCGTGCTAAGATGATTACTAGACCTAAATGCAAAAATAAATGTAGTCCACACTCGAAGACTCTTCCTTTTTGTTTGTATCGTAGATTTCATGATCACTCTACTAATGAATGTCAAGCTTTACATTATAAGATTAGGCAGCTCATTAATATTAAAGTTATTTATATATCATGTGACAATGAGTTATATTTCAATCCTATTTTCTCTAAATAACATTTATGTTCCTATTATGGAGCTCCACATTATGTAAACAATTTTAGCCTAATCCTTGGGGGCTTGTTGTCTTGCATAGTTTTGTGAGCAATATAATAGGTCCCCTTTCATCCTTGTTCCTATGCTTGGGGGGCAAGGTTGCCATCTCCTTCTTTTTTGTCTTTTCAGGATCTACTTTTCCCTTGGTTAAGAAATATCTATCTATTATGTGATATCCAATCATACATGAAAATTTTGGTTTGCATTAAGGATCTATGTCCTTGATTATAACCTATTTTGTTGTTTGACATTGGGTTTCCATGGTTGATAACTCTCACCTTGGAAATTGAATAGTGTGCTATCCCTCACAAGGGTTACTTTTTCACTTCTTGCATGATATCTCTTTGCATTCATCCCTTCCATGGCCTTATAGGATATGTGGCATTCTTGGCTTGGACTGGGTGTTATCTATGGATATTGTCTTGATGTTAAAGAAGGCTTTACCCTTGTTCTTTTGTTTCCTTAACATGTCAAAAATAGTATGTATTTTTCCATCTTAAGGAGGGGGGCATATATATGGCCTCCCCCGTTCTATATTATGCATTTTTTCTAACCTTTTGTTTTGCAACATGCTAAATCCTTGGAAGGAAATGCACATAAGTTTCTAAATTCTGAAGAGATACACATTCAATTACAATTCAATATGCTAAATCCTCAGAAGGTAATGCACATAAGTTACTAACTACTGAAGAGATACACATATTACAAATGTATTCCATGGTGATACGAGGATATGGATCCATGGGTACTTCATAAAAGCTGTTAGAAGACACACTACATACATTCAAAAAGCCGCTAGAAGGAACACACATTTATGGGGTGACTATCAAGTGCTTTCTTGGTGGGCCATCCTATCCTTTTTGTGGTTCACAGTGAGATACACACATCTTACTGGGCAAGCTAACTACTCCTCTCCTTCTCTTTCTCTTTGACTAGTGATATCTCTCTTATGGTGATCTTGGGGTTGATAAAGAATTAAGTCCCTGGGGGCTTGAGGATTCTTTTGTTCCTTTTGATCTCAATAAGATTATCTTTTCTTCATGATCTCCTTTACCAAGAGTTTGCATCGAGTCCATACTCTTGCTAAAGTGGGGGCTAAATGTATAGTCAGAAAATGGAAGCACTTCCATTGTGGACTAGTTTAGCCTTTTGAGTAAGTGGTTTAAGCACCTTGAATGGGTCTCAGACTTGGATATGGATTTTTCCCCTATTCTGCCCCATTTCCCACTTTTCTCCAACCTATTTCTGGCACCCTAAACTGTGAATTGATACTTTTGACCTCAGGGTCAAAATCGACCTTTCTAGATCAAGTTCAACCTTGACCTTGGCCTAGGTCAGAATCAACCTTTTACTAACCCAAGGTCTAGATTTCAAGTTTCTGGGGTTTACGGACGTCGGGCTTCAGAAAGATTTAATTCCCACTTCTAGGACGGCTATTTTGGTCTTTGAAGCCACAATTCTTAAATTATATTTAATATAGGTCCACTTCTAGAGGTATGGGTCTAATGGGAATTTAATTCTCCTATGTAGGCCTCTCTAGAATATTGTGCCCTAGATTGGTATATAAGGAATCCTTCTCCTCTCATTTTCTCTAAGAATCCAAGATGCAAGAAGCAATTCCATCCATCCAAATTCTATGCATGATCTATTGAAAAAAACATCTACTATCAAGAATTCAAGCATTCATAGACTTTCAAGCATTCAATTCATTAAGGAGATCCATTGGTATCCATTGAAGGATTAAAGCTGTATGATCCCTCTTGTTGATGATTTCTCCATCCATATTCCTCCAACCCTCTTCCTACTCAAATATCCATTCAAGATTCATGTTGAAGATCTAAAAGCAATTTATTTGAGACATCCTACATTCTACATTCTACATTCTACACCCATTTGGTGCATACACACTTGTGGATCCACAAATTCGAATCTGCCACAAGGGTTTCTATACAAGAAAGGTGAATTTGTTCATTTACTTATGCAATTTCAATTATACTTTAAGGTTAATTCCAAAACTAAGGTTTGGCCAAGGAAAACTCCTCCCCCCAAAAAATAAACCATTTTTCTTGAAGGGAAAGGTTCAGAACAACAAATTAGAGTGCAGATTTGGATACCCTTTTTGGAAAACTATCAGGATCTGAAAACACATTTTTTGTCAAAGATTTTAGGTTAGAATCAGAGGTTGATTCTACCCTAGGTCAGAATGGGAAATCCTGGGTCAAAGTCGACATTGACTTGAGGGTCAAAATTAGAACTCAGCCAAATTGGAAAAATATTTCTAGGTTTTGTAGATCTCGCAGTTTCAGTTTAGGATCAAAGAAATCAAAAGTTTTTGAGACCAATTGATAGGGTTTTCAACAGGTTCTTGTTTGGAGGTATGTATTTTATTCCATTTTCTTTTACAAAAATTTCTAGATCTACATTGGTTATCAATTACAATTAAATGTAATATGGATAATATGTGCATAGGGTCACTTTTATGAGGAAATGTTCATGGTTCTAAACCCTATCCATATTTTATCTATTAAAAAAAGTTTAGACTTGAAATATCTTGATCCCATTATCTCAAAATCATCATATCTCTATTAGTGACTTTGTCCAAGGTAATAGTCGACAATCCTATTCTTACATCATCAAATATTTGAGATCAAGATATATCAACAGTTGTCCTTAGAATTACCCTTGTCTAAACATAACTTGGACTCTCCTAGAAAGATTATCCTTTTTTGTTTGATTTATATCACTATTTTAGTCACAAAATCTGGACCACACTATGTCTCACACACCTTATGGAGGGCCTTACCCAAGGTCAAAGGCTAAAGCTTGACCTAGTGAGTCTTATATCAACTAGTTTCCCCCTTGGGAACAATAGAAAGAGGATGACCCTTTTAGAAATACCAGTCTTTCTCTTTTCATTGAGAATCCTCATAGACCAACATTGTTCCATGATGTCACAGAGCAGGAGGTCAAATACATAGAGCAAGATGTCTATTCCACACAAGTTGTTGACACTGTTGTAGAGAGGAATCCTAAACATTTCTTAGCCATGTTGATTAAGAAGGGAGTTAAACTCCCTACAGAATTCAATGTGTCAACCATATGGCCTGAGAACCCTCTCATAGGTCTAAACACTACTCAACCCTCTCAAATAGAACTTGTGATATCCAAAATATTTCCATCTTTGACAACAACAACATCAACATAGACTATGTCCAATCAGACTAGATCCACAAATCAAGCTAGCACGTCTTCCATAAAAGGCATGAGAGGATCCCAACTAAGTGCACCCATGGTCACTAGTGTGCCTCAACCCTCAGCCTGATGGCCTTTTCAATCAATCTCTCATGCTATGTCCTCAATCTCACCAACAAGCAGTAACCCTTTTACGATTGTTCAGCTACTACAATCAGTCCTTGCTAGCTTTGGGCTCAATACCTTGCTCCCACATGGATCTATCTCTATGGGTCTAACTTTTAGTCAATGCCCACCCAAGGATATGCCTTTGCTCTTATAGGGATCACAACAACCCCAACAACAAAAAAATCAACTCCAGCAACAACAATACCAACTTCAACAACAACAACAACCCCAACCCCAGCAACAACAATCCCAGCTTCAACAACAACAAACCCAACAACATCCCCAACAAAAAATACAATAGAATCAATCTTGGGCCAATTACATGCCCTAGTATCAGAATAACATGTTGGGGAGCCAATATCAAGTCCCAAGGACTAGATTGTATGTCCCAAATCAAGGGACACAAAGGTGCAACCTCATACCTACTACAACACAAAGGTACAATGTCACAAATAATCCTTAGTCTCAGATGAACATACTTATCGAACAAGTGCAGAGTCTTCAAACCCGAATGATGGACATACAAAATCAAGGGCAAATCAAATCCTACACCGTAGAGGATTTATACTCGTACCCCTTTGATTATTCTTTATACATGTCTCCATTTTCCACTCACTTCTCGGTACCAAAATTTGACAAATACAGGGGCAACACTAACTTCGTTGAACATATCTAAGAATTCTTTGCTAGTTGCATTGAGGTCACACATGATGAGACATACTTAATGTGACTATTCCTAGAAAGCTTAGTCAGACTAGAAATGGAATGGTTCTCCCACTTACCTCATGACATTCTATCTTGGCGTGAATTAGCCAAAAATTTCATCGCTCACTTCAATCACAAAATGGAGTGCAAGGTCAAAATCAAGGACCTTTGTGATATCAAATAAATATATGAAGATTCCTTTGTAAAATTCCTGCAAAGATGGAGGAATATTGTAAACAAAATCATGTATGATGTACCCGAGAAAAACCTCACAGTCATGTTTGTTGACAATCTAATTCCAGATATGTCATTTACAATAGAATTGCATCTAGCTCCAAACTTCAAGCAACTCATCAAACAAATGGTTTTTTGTGAGAAAAACTTGGTCAAATGAAGTATCCTTGCAGATCCTACCCAAACGAACACAAACAAGACTGCAACAGATAAAGCTAAATAGTGGAATAAAAAAAAAAATGTCACCAATGATGGTGTCATTGATGTGAAAATGGTCAACTAAGGCTGACCAAAAGTGTCGCTGCAAGGAGCACCTACAACTAACCAACAACCTATGGTGCCCAGTCCACAAGCACACACTCAAAACCAACCACCCCCTATCCAAGAAACCGCTATGTCAAACAATCAACCATAGGCACAATGCCCACCATGGTTTCTGTTTCCAAAATGAGATTACACACCATTAAGAGAGTCGATAGAATCAACCTTAAGAAAGATGATACAATCCAACAATATCACTCTTCCTAAAATAAGAGAATATGAACATGGTTCAATCAAACCAAAGTGGTACAATGATAATGATTTCTATGAATTTCATCGAGAGAAGGGACACAAAACACCCAACTTTTATCGATTGAAAAATGCCATCCAAGATCTGATTAACACAATGGTGTCACCAACACCCAAACAAAAGGCACCATTGATCATACAATATTCAATGACACATTCCATGATCACAATAAAAGGAAATCCTTTGAGTCTGGTGGATAGTCAAAATAGGTAAACTACACCTATGCCAACAGTGACAACACTATCAACTACATAAATCCTTCAGATAGCCATGTGGCTAGCATTACCATCAGAGACCAAGGTGCTAAATGTGCTATAACCATGTGCTTTACAAAGGTTGTCCTACAAGGAGTACCTTCCTCATTTTCTATACTAGTTAACCCTCCTACAAACTCAGATGCATAGACAAGCCTCCTAGATTAGCTAAAGTGCACGCTTGCCCAAATATCCATGTTTGACCTTTTACACATATCCTCGCAGCATAAGAAAGCTCTTGACCAAGCACTTCAAAAAGCACCTGTTCCAAGGGACATAAATCTTGAGAGCTTCCAAACAATGTTGAACCACATAGAAGCCAACAAGCATGCAACCTTCATGGACCATGATGTGCCACCACACAAGCCTTTGCCCAATGACCCCTTGCACTTGCTCATACAGGTTCACAAAATTTCAATCTGAAGAGTCCTCATTGATGGTGGGGATGGATTAAACATTTGTACTTTAAAGGTAATCAAGCATTTAGGCTACTCTGATTCTAGTATTGATGTCACCAGGAGGATCAATATTAGGCCCTATGATGAAGAAGAGAGATCATCCAAAGGTATTATCATACTACCATTCTGGATAGGCCCAGTTGTCAAGAACACCCCCCTCCAGATCCTAGACCAAGAATTGGGATACAACATGTTACTAAGGATACCATGGATCCATGAGATACAAGTTGTACCCTCCACATATCATCAGTGCATCAAGTTCCCATACCAGGAGGCATAAATTATTATTGAAGGAGATCCAAACCCATTCCAATATTGTAACACTGTCAAAAGTAGTAATGACAACCAAGTTCCTTCAAACCAAGAGGCAAGTATCCCTCCCACCTCTAATTCAGTTCCCAAGGATTTCATGAGAAGAGTGGGGAAAATATCCATTACTATCAAAGGATGTGGTGAATACAGGTATGAGGAAGATTTTACTATCACAAACATGCCTCAGAGCCCAAGGTCATATGTTATGCCACAACTAGTGACCACAAGAGAAACCCAAGAACCTCTTTTGTTCAGGTGTCCACCCACCACCTTTTTCAAGTGGGGAGACATCATGGAATAGAATTCATTTGATCTAGATATTAAAACATGGTTGTATCAAGACCCACAAGACACACTTCAAGCACCCATACCCGTGTCAACATATGGAGCTAGCTATACAATGCTACAAAGGTTTGGGTATGATGGTATGACTGGTCTGGGGGAAAGACAACAAGGTTTAATGGAACTGTCTTTACCGCCAACACAAAGAAACAAGAGAGGGTTAGGCTATGGGAAAAATAGAACTAGTCCTACCACCCAAGACATACCCATTGATCAAGAACAAGTAGCAGAGTTACACCGGGGGAAAAATATAGAACATGCTTTGATCAGAAATATAATACAATAGTTATTGCCATCTGAAGTGGGAACCTCTTACTCCTAATTAACCCTCAACCAAGAAATCTATGATAACGAGGAAAGTGAGACATTTGATGAGCATTCTAGTGAAAATGACTCCCATGAGTATGAGTGGAGATCCATCCACAACTCCAAACCATCAATCCCAGACTATTCCCCTTAGTTAGCCAACACTCTACACATTGAGGACATGTTTGACCAATAAACCATAGAGGACTAGCCATGCATTGATAAGCATATTGATACAAATTCCCTATGTGGTGCGTCCACATCACATTCCAAATTTGCCACAACTATCACAGTTGTCACATTCAACCAAACAGGGTCATTCCACCATGATGACCTATGTATAGTACACCCAGAACTGATAGAATTAGATCAACATGGAAAAAATGATATAGATCTCTTTGAAAATGATGAGGCTATCGCAGACTTCATGGGACTCAGAGAAGGAATTCCATCAGGGGAACACAAGGCTAGTTTCTCTATTAACTTGGACATATCATCATATTTCGGGGAGGAAGCACCTCTTTCTAGTCAAAAAAGAAAAATAAAAAGAAAGAAAGAAATGTCAGTACGTGAAAATTGCAAGGCGCTTACTGACACAAAAAATGACAAAAAAATAAAACAAGACGTATCTTCTAGTGAAAATCTCACTGAGGCACTAGAAGATGGAAAGCATGAACTCCTCCCCTTGAAAGAGGAAAATTCAGCATTGCTAGTGAAAGAAATGAAAGATGTCAACTTGGGTGATGACAAGAACCCAAGGAATATCTACTTAGAAAAATCACTCACTCTAGAGGAGTGAGAGTAATTCATCATAATCTTCAAGGAAAGGAAAATCAGCTTTGCATGGTCTTACTCAGACATGCCATGCCTAGATCTAGAGCTTGTGTTACATCATCTTCCATTGTTACCCAATGCCAAATCGGTCAAACAAAAGCTAAGAAAGATGCACCCACATGGTGCATTTCTAGTCAAAGTAGAGCTGAAGAAACTCCTAGATGCTAGATTTATTATACCAATCCCATACACAAATTGGATATCTAATTTGGTACCAGTAACCAAGCATAGTGGTCAAATTTGCATCTACACAGATTTAAGAGATGTAAACAAAGCTTGTCCCAAGGACGAATTTCCTTTACCAAACATTGACATGATAGTAGATCTCACAATAGGACATCACATGCTATCACTCATGGATGGATTTGCAAGATATAATCAGATAAGGATTGCACTTGAAGACCAACACAAAATGAATTTCACATGTGCATGGGGCACTTGCTATTGGAACATCATGTCATTTGATCTAAAAAATGTGGGAGCAACATATCAAAGGGCCATGAAAACCATCTTCCATGATCTCACTCACAAAAAAATGGAGGATTATGTCGATGAAATACTTTCCTATTCGATGCTCAGAATAGATCATCTACAAGTATTGGGACCCATATTTGATAGAATTCAAGAATACAAGGTCTGGTTAAATCCAAAAAGTGTGTGTTTGGGGTCACAGTAGGGAAGCTCTTGTGATTCATTGTGTCGCATTGAGGCATATAGGTAGACCCAGAAAAATTCAAAGCAATACTGGACATGCCACCACCGAATAACCTAAGGCAACTAAGGGGTTTACAGAGCAGGATCTAATCCATCAGGCGCTTCATATCCCAATTGGCAGACAAGTGCCATCCATTCCAGCATCTACTACAAAAGGATGTAACATTTATATGGACAGAACAATGCAAGCAATCATTCCAGATATTCAAAGACTATCTACTGAAGTCTCCCATATTGGTGCCACCCATTCAACGCAGGCCATTACTTCTATACATCTCAAAAACTAAGTCAGTTCTAGGAGTACTTTTAGTACAACATGATGACACAAGCAATGAGAGAGTTGTCTACTATCTCAGTAGAACCTTGGTAGGTTATGAGCTCAACTATTTTCCAATTGAAAAATCATGCCTAGAAGTAGTCTATGCTTCCCAGAAGCAAAGGCATTACATGTTGAGCCATCAAAGCAAGATGATAGTGCACATTGATCCCCTGAAGTATCTACTAAGAAAAGAAACACTCACCGGATGACTCATGAAGTGGGTGATGATCCAAAGTGAATTTGACATAGAGTACATAGATAGAAAAGCTATCAAAGGGAAAGTGATTGCAGATCAACTAGCAGAGGCACCCATTCAGGATCATCAACCTATCATATCTAATTTTCCAGATGAGTCTATTCTTACACTACAACCAACAATAGAGATATGGCAACTATACTTTGATGGATCATGCACAAACCATGGTGCGGGAGCAGGGATAGTGCTCATCACTCCAAACAATGATGCGATTCCCAAATCCTTTAGACTCAAATTTCCATGCACAAATAACATAGCCGAGTACAAAGCTCTATTCATTGGAGTAAAGATGACAGTACAATGGAGAATCAAGAACCTTAAAGTCTATGAAGATTTACAGTTGGTCATTAGATAAGTAAACAATGACTATATTACAAAATATGAGAAGCTAATCCCATACAAAGAGTAGATGGATAGGTTATGTGCTAAGTTCCATTTCATCGCCTTCAAGAAAGTACCAAGAGCTCAAAACAAAGCTACAAATGCGATGGCTACCATAAGCTCCTTGATCGATATGCCAGGAAACAAAACCAGATTCTAGTTTCTGGTAGAGAAACTCATGATGCCATCACATCAAGCACCAATCACATAATCATCATGTGTCCTTATTGGTCCTGAAACCCCATAGTACCATGACATGTACAATTACCTCGAAAGTATTGTCTTACCTCCCAACTTGTCTAGGAACCAAAAGAAGTCCCTCATTTTCCAAGCCTCTAGGTACACCCTTCTTGTGACTACTCTATATAGAAGAAGTCTAGATGGAACACTTTTACGATGTCGTAGTCCATGAAATACAAGAGAGCTTTGTTAAGGTACATGAAGGAATTTGTGTAACCCACATAGGTGGAAATAACTTAGCAAAGAAGATCATCCGCATGGGATACTACTAGCACACAATAGAGACAGATGTAAACAAGTATGTGCAAAGGTGTAGGCAATGTCAGATTGATGGAGACCTCATCCATGCACCTGCCTAAGAACTCAATCTTATCATTTCACCATGGCTATTTTCTATGTGGGAATTTGACCTAGTGGGAAATATTACACCATCCTCAGCTAATGGCCATAAGTACATTATAAAAGCAACATAGTACTTCACTAAATGGGTGGAAGAAATTCCTCTAACCTACATCACTGGAAAGAAAATCTCCATGTTCATACTCAAAAACATCATATGTCGGTATGGGATTCCTCAAACCACCCTGGCAGATCATGGTACACCTTTCCAAAATAAAGATGTTGAAGATCTTTGTGAACAGTTCCAAATCAAACAAGGTTTCTCTTAATTCTATTATCCACAAGGGAATGGACAAGTTGAAGCAACAAATATAACCATACTAAAAATCTTGAAGAAAATAGTTAATGAATCAGGGCGAGACTGACATTTACAACATAGTACTGCTTTATGGGCATACAAAACTAGTGTGAGAACACCTATAGGAGCCACTACTTTCTCACTAGTACATGGATCAGAGGTGGTTCTACTCCTTGAAGTAGAAATCCCATCTCTGAGAATATCATTGAAAAACCTAATTTCAGATGAAGACTATAGAGTAGCAAGGCTCAGTGAACTAGAACTATTAGATGAAAGAAGACACAATGTGTTCAACCATTTACAAGGATATCAGAATCACCTTAGAAGGAACTATCAAAAGAAGGTGAGGCCATGAACCTTTGAGTTAGGAGACCTTTTCCTTATGGAGAATCAAAAGATCCAAGAAGAGAGAGTGAAACCAAGAAAGTTTGAGCCTAACTGGCTAGGACCTTATGTCATTGTCACATCTAGAAATAGTGGGGCATACCAACTAGCAACACCAGAAGGATATCATCTCTTAGGATACATAAACAAAATGCACCTCAAGAATTTCTATTCTTGAGGTCTCAATGGTTAAGGCACCTATCTACATATCCAAAAAATACCAAAAAAATAAAAAAATACAAAAGGTTACCTTGGTGAAAACCTGGCAAACAGGTGCCTTGGCGACAACAAAAAAATAAAAAAAAATAAAAAGTTAAAAAGAAACATAATTGCTCTATCAGTGAAAACCTGGCAAATAGGCGCTATTGAGCAGGTACCTTGGTGAAAACCTGGAAAACATGCACCAAAGTGTTCAAATCCAACTTCACCATCAATGATAAAGAAAAAAAGCTTGAGCACTTCACATGCAACACTAACTACCCAAGCTATTTCCAGAAGCACAATCCCCTCTAAACACCAACAGTTATCCATGGTTAGTATTGGTCCACTAGACTAGGGGCAATTCTAAATCTCCTGAAAAAATCCCTAAAAAAAAAAAAAACTCATCAAAAAATCCAAAAAAGATCAAAATATCCTAAAAAAATCAATCTTCATCAAAAACAATAAAAAAATTAAAAAATATCAAGCAATAAAACCAACTCGGTTATCAACAAAGCAAAGAGAAATCAAGCCAAGTCAATCAACATCAAAATCATGAGCTTTGTGAATCAGCATTGGGTGCATATGACATAACTTTATCAACTATCAAATCTATTAGCAAGCGAAATGGGGACCAATCCAATCAATCAACCATGAGCTTTGTAAATCAACATTGGGCCCATCTGACACAGTTTGATTATCTCTCCAAAACAATCAAATTTATTCAAACAAATCAATCAAATCAATCATCTTACACAGTGATGGATACACTCAAAACTAGAAAAATCAGTCTTATATGAGTCATCTCTTACTAAAACCAGACACAATCAAGCCAAAAAAGAGGATCAAGATGAATCATGGAACAAACAACTATTGACTAGGTTAGTTAGTCGGTCAGATGTCAGTCTATATTTCATGGTTATGATCTTTCACTACTCCAGGATCCACTAAGTGAGGAGAGTAGCTATGATGGATCATGAATTATTTTCTTTGATTGTTGTTTGTGGAATGTTTCACTTTGATTCTGGGGCCATGTGTATTTAGGATAAATGTGGTAGGTGCTATCACTTATCTGGTAGCCACATAGTTCCACGATTTAAGGTTAACCCTGGGAAAGATTTAGACAAACCTTTTCTATTATCTGCTTGTTTGTTACCAATAGAATCATAGTGGTATCCAGATGGTCTGAGATCTAGGTGCATTGGATTTCTATCTTGGTTTTAAATTTCTTTTCAAAATCAAGAGATCATAGAGGTATCTAGATGGTCTGAGATCTGGATGTATTGGATTTCTATCTTGATTTTTAATTTTTTTTTTTAAAATCAAGAGATCATAGCAGTACCTAGATGGTCTGATATCTGGGTGCATTGGATTTCTATCTTGGTTTTATTTATTTTTTCAGATTGATCAAAGAGCATAGAGGTACCCAGATGGTCAATATATGGGTGCATTTGGCTTCTTTCTTTTCAAATCATAGATCATAGAGGTATATAGATGGTCAATATATGGGTGCATTTGGATCCCTTTCTTTTCAAAATAGGGAACATAGTTGTATCCAGATGGTCAATATCTGGGTGCACTTAGTTCTCTTTCTAATGAATCTCTCTAATCCTTCCAGTTATTAAGAGGTCATAACGGTATCTAGATGAGCAATATCTGGGTGCATTGGATGCTCTTTGTAATTTCAAAATAAGATGCAATGATGACAAAATTGGAAATGCGACAGTGACTTGGGTCAGCCATCCTATTAGACCCATTCAAAATTTTTTATGGCTCCATACCTTTTCCTCTAGTCTCTACAAATTTTACTAGGTCTCTGGTCTAAAGCCCTAAGTCTTGTTGTGTCAAAATTTGGCTAAAACCCTAAACCTTGCAAGACATGTTATGTTTTTGAGTTACTTTTCCAAGCCACTTAAAATCCTTTTTTCCAGGTGCGGTTTATTGACCTACCTTTATCTCCTAGTCACTTAACCAAGACTAAATATTCCTTTATATCTAGCGACTTAGTGTGGCTCTTTATCTCCTAATCTTTTGATGAAATGGAATATGCTCTTTTCTCTTGGAGATTATGCACAGGTCTTTGGGAGATTTAGCGCAGGCCATCAATGCAGTTTTTGATCCAAGGGTGTCTGCTAGATCTCACAATGAATTGGTTAAGTACAAATACTTTATGATATTATGTGCACACCGTTGATCGAGTTCCTTTCAAGTTCTAATCCTATGGCTTGCTTGTAATCTCATAATGAACCCATATTTTTCCAAGACAGGTTAATTTTATTTGGTGATGCTTCTTTGTCACGTAATCTCTAGATTTGACCTGAGGTTAAGGTAGGGTTTGAATTCCCTTCAGTCGTGTGATCCCTAGATTGATGCTTGACTCAAGTAAAGTTAAGGTGGGACAGACAATTTTAAGTCAGAACTGTTGATGGAGATTTGATCTAGGGCTGGCATGTGATCTCACAATGAAATGGTCAAGTACAAATTTTTCATGAGATTGAACGCTAACTGTTGATGTAGATCAGGATCTAGGGCTGGCGCATGATCTCAAAAAGAAATAAGCAAGTAAAAAATAATGTAGAGATTAAATGCACATCATTGATCTTGATCTAATCATGTGGTGTGCACGTAATCTCAGAGCTAACTCAGGGTAAAGTGAAACATTCTGAGACTTGGAGATCCATTCAGTCAAGTGATCTCAAAATGAACATGAGTCAAGATAAATTTAAAGTCAAGTTTTCCATCGATAAATCAGAACCATAGATACAAATGAAATTGAGCAGTGTGCATGTAATATCCCAACATACCCAGAGTTAAAGAAAATGTTCAGAAACTTGGAGATTACACAGTTACACAATCTCTAGATAAATTCAGTGTTAGAATCTAGTCAAAGAGAGGTTAAAGGCCGAGGATAAAGGATAAATTAAAATGAAAGAAAGTCTTGATATATAGAATGGATCACGCATTACCTTAATGAAAAGTTTCTTGATATCTAATCTTCGAGGCATTACGCCTTGCTGTCACCTGTCCAATTTGATTCTGAGCCCAAGTAACTTAAGAAGATCCACATATATGTTTTAAAATTGTGATAAGGCTTGATCTCAATCATCTAATTTTTTTTCCATTCCACCTGTATCCTTTGTAACTAAAATTCAAATATTTAAATATCTTTGACTCAGAGGGTTTCATGGCAGTCGATTGATATTTGATCTTAGAGCTATAAATGTTGCGATCTAATCTTATGGATTGATTCTAAAATAGCTGTTGAAGACTAGAGGGATACAAATCTGATATACTTAGATGTATTAAAGACCAGAGTTGAAAAATAAGAGTTTTATAATCAAAGGATAAACATATATAGCGGCGCCTGGTCATTTTTGCATTTATGTGAGCTACTTTCAGAGTCATGATTGGGAATTCTTTGACTTTAGGGTACTGCACTCACATCCATGGATTAGGAAAAATTGATTGCAGATCAGATTTGCACAGATTAAAGAGAGATAGGGTTTCAACTTGACATCATAATTGAATGCTTTCATTGATTGGTTGTAACCCTAACCCTAAATGCTCTGAAGCTTGCAGCACTCTTGTTCATATAAAAGAATATTCAAGACCATTTAGAAAGGTCTAGAGAATTGGGAAAGTAGAAAGCATTAGGCTTATACTTGTTTCTAGTCTAGGATATAGAAGATGTATTTTAGATTATATTAAGATAGGATTGAAAGTTCTTTCATCTTTTTCATATTGTCATATTGCATATTTCCTTGTCATACTTATTTAGGAACTAGTTTCATCATACTTAATATAAGTTGTTTCAGATTTGAGTCTCCCCTTTATGTTAGCTATTAAGTTGTAAGTTTTCTGGCTTACAAGTCCAACTTATGCATATGTGTATTCCACATGTATTTGATTTTAGATCAAATTAAAATCCTTTGGCTATTACATTGATTCTACTTGGATATCTAATTAAGGATCTTGTAGTGTGTGATCTCAGAGTTCTTATGTTTATGGATTTGAATCTTTACCAATAAGGTGTTTCAACTTTAGTATTGTATTTATGATCTAGCCCAATGGATAAGGCACTGATCCAGGATTAGTATTTATATTGAAATATATATCTGAAGTGGTTTGGCTATGTTCTGTCCCTAAATTTAATCAAATTCATTACCAAAATTCTTTACTTTTACATTTTTTTTCTTGTTATTCCACCCATGGTAATGGAGAGTCAATTAATGCTAGGTTGGCATTTAGCACTTACTTACCATCTATCTGTTGCTCAAATCTAGAAGTAAAAGGTGCTGTAAAGAATTGAGTTTAGTCTGGATAGGTCTACCCACCTTGGTTTTGCAGAGCTAGAAGTGCAGAGGGAAATATTGACCTTATAGTTGGTCTAGTTTTCTTACAAAGCTTTCATACTTGGAGCTAACCACTACTAACATCAGTCTTAAGATATATTGGTGGCTTCTCAAAGCGTAATAGTTTTCAACACCAATAAGATGGTGACTCTACTGGGAGTAGAAGCAAAATTGATTAGTAAGTATAAGTGAGTTGTATCCTTGTCTTGCTAAGTCAATCCCAGAGTTTGGTTATAGAGTCATGGTTTTCAAATAGCCATTCCTCATAATTATAAGAGTGAGTCTTTTCTGCTTCTATGTCATTGCAAAGTGTTTGAAAGTCCTAGTTCTGAAAGTGATACAGATACTATCTCACATCTGGTGAGTGGAGACTCCGAGTTCTTTGATTTGCACTAGTGCGCATGTTTGAAGAAAGACTAAAAAGAAGAGGTGGAATTGCAGTGAAGATGTAGCAGATAATAGGACTCCCGTGACTATGAGCATAGTCAAGACAAGAATAAAAAAGAGAGTCTATTTTGGGAAGTGTTCCAAGTTGTTGAGTTAAAGAAGGCTAGAGTTGGGAAAGAGATCTCAACTAATTCATTTTTTTCCTCTACAAAGAGGTGGTGGCTCTACCAAATTTTGAAGGTGATTTGAAGGTGACTTCAAATCATATAGTTTACAACATATTCTAGGTGTATAGTCAAAAAATGGAAGCACTTAAATTGTAGACTGGTTTAGCCTTCTAAGTAAGTGGTTTGGATTCATGTCAAGTGCCTTGAATGGGTCCTCATGTCAAGCACCTTGAATTGGTCCTTGATTTGGATCTAGCTTTTGTCCCCTGTTCTACCTCATTTCCACTCTTTCCAGCTCATTTCTGGCACCCCAGACTGAAAAAAATGGGACTTTGACCTTAGGGTCAAGGTCAACTTTTTTGGGTCAAGGTTGACCTTGACCTTGACCTAGGTCACAATTAACCTTTTTTAGGCTCAAGGTTCAAATTCCATAATTTCAGGGTTTTCAGATGTCAGGCTTTGGAAAAAGTTAATTCTCACTTCCGGGTTGGCTGTTTCGGTCTTCGGAACAACAAATCTTAAATTATATTTAGTATAGGTCCTCTTCTAGGGGCATGGGTGATGAACTATAACTAATTGAATGTTTGAAGGTGTTAAGTTGATAATCATGCAAGGCATTAAATCAGTTAATGTATTGTATTGTCATTGATGTCAACTTGATATAATCTGTTTGGTCATGGACATACTCCCAAACACTTCCAAGAACCAATGAATCAAAGGAAATTCTATCAGTCATGCATATAAGTAAAGCATTCAGAAAGTGACTACATACACCGACAGAGTAAACACCGATGGACAGAGTAAAAGAGAAAATTCACAGTGTTACCTGATGAGAAAATGCACATCATTACCGACGAGAAAAGTCACAATGTTGCCCGACAAGAAAAGCACAGTGTAACCTGATGGACAAAAGTACAGTTTTTCCTGATGGAAAAGAAAAAGGATGGAGATCTTGATGACAACTGAATTCACATTGATGGAATAGTCAGTTATCACCGACGACTAACTGAAGTATTGACCGATAGAACAAAGAGTTCAAAAATGACAAAATGCTTAGTTGTTAAGAGCTAAAAATAGACTTAACTGATACTTATCATTGTTTTAATCAACAAGATAAAGCCGAAGATAAGTAATTGATTTAAAGATGATTTTTCTAGTTGGCAAGAAGATCTCTATGAGATAAAATTGGAGTTTTTATTTAAATCTAAGTGGCGAGAATTGTGGATCATGCCAAGATCAAGAAAGCTAAGAAAAGGTGAAATCATGTCTATATAGAGATAACCTAATTAATTATGAAATTGGGGGAAGAAAAGAGAAAAAGGAAAAAGAGGAAAGATGCTAAAGAGATTCCAAAGGAGAAGAAAGTCTTCATTCAGACCTAATCAACGAGCTGAGGAAAGAGCTAGATTCTGTAGACACTGATGAATAGTGAGACAACATCATAGAGTAGAAAAGTGTGGGGCAAAGGTATTGAATTGATTATATTGATAAGAGAGGTAATGCATTTACAATAGAGCTAAAAATCTACAATTCAAGTTGTATGTATTAACATATCACTTTATTGTTTTAGTTTAACCATTGAAGCATCAAGTCTCTTAACCGAGCAGTACTTAACAATCTTCTATAATTGAGATACATCCCAAGGAGTATCAAAAAGTTTGATCATACAAAGTAGCATTGGATATGCCTGATACCTATTGATAGGCCAAGTGAGTGTTTGATCAAGGATGGTAGCATTAGATGCCAGATACTAAGTGACAAACTATTATTTAAATCCTCTAACAAGGTCACACCTAACAATGTGTTTGTAACCTTTAACAAGGTTGGCTCTTAACCGAGCTCACTTCAGAAGAGTGAAAATTTGGGGTACCGGTCCCAGTGGTTTTTCCCTTAACAAGGTTTCCATGTTAAAATCTATGTGTTATGTGTTTATGTTTCATTACTTTACTATTTTACATTTCACATATGCAATTCTGGATTGATCGGTATACTCTAGTTATTTACTGTGTTTCAGTAAATAAAAGACTACATATCGGTAAACATATAGAAGAAGGATTTACAAAGAATTTTGACAAGTAGTAATTTGTTATAATTATTTCAAGGCATTCATCTTGTAGGATTGAGTATAACTAGAGGTTTAAAAGTGGTAATAAATTTTAAGGGTTGATTTAAGGATTAATTTTTGAGGCCACTGATTCACCCCCCCTCTCAGTTATTACTAACAATTGGTATCAGAGCTTGTGTACTTAGAAGGAAGGTTTCAAGACCTAAGCTAAAGATCACAAGATGAATAGACGAGATGTGCCCAAGTTGAACAAAGACAATTTTGCTTCATGGAAAAGAAGAATAATACTCCACTTATCAGGTATTGGAAATGATGCTACTCAATACATAGATACTGAGTATGTGTTTCCCATAGGTGCACCCACAGCTGAAAAAATGAGAGAGAATCATGAGCACAACTGCATGATGATAGAGCTTGCTTCCTCACTCTTTGATGCTGAATTTGATGATGTCAAAACCTACAAGACTACAAAGAAGATGTGGGATAAATTGATGCTTGTACTTGGTGGTGATAAGAATGTTTTGAGAGCCAAGGAAGAAAACCTTAGAGGAAAGTTTGATGATCTCAAAATGAAAGAAGGTGAAAACATCACACAGTACAACACAAGAATAAAAGAGGTAGTCAATGCTATTTGAGGGGTTGGAGGTGTACTATAAGAAGATAAAGTGGTAAGTAAAATTCTAAGAGCCTTACTGCCTACTTATGCTATTAGAGTATCAGCCATACAATAAATGAGAGCAGTAGAAAATAAAAATGTTACTCTATATAGTTTGATTGGAAGATTGATTTCATTTGAGATGAATAAATTTGATAAGTGTCTTGCCAAACATAGAGTCTACATTAAAAAATTCTTATGAGTATAAGTAAATCAAGTCATAAACACACTATGAGAAAAGATAGTGATAGTGAAAGTGAAGAAGAGGATCTTGATGAAATTGAAGCACTTATGGGAAGAAGAATGCAGAGAGGAAAAGGTAAATACAAAGGTAAATTACCACTTTTTTATTTTAATTGTAAAGAGATTGGACACTTTGCTACAAGATGTCCTAACAGAAGTAATGATAGATCATTTGAAAAGAAGTCTGATAGAGGTGATTACAGAAGCTACTAAAAATCAGAAAGAAGAGATACCTGAGACTACAAGGACAAAGGAAAGAAGGCTAGTTACATAGCTAAATGAAAAGATGAAGATACTGACACTAAATCTGATGAAGACATTGAGATGGTGTTTGTGGTAGTAAAAGATGATGATGAAGAAAGGTATGTAGAAGATGAACTCATATCTAAAGTTAGTAAAAATGATGTCTGGATCATAGATATTGGCTGCACTCACCATATTACCGGTGACAAGAAAAATTTTGAGACTTTTGAGCACTATAATGGAGGTTTAGTAAGAATGAGTAATGATACACCTTGTTTAGTTGAAGGTAAATGAACAATAATGTTGAATAACCTGATAAAATGTGAAAATGCTTAATGGGTGAAAGGATTGAATTATAATCTATTGAGTGCTTCTCAGTTAAATAATTTAGGACACAAAGTAGCATTTGAAAATAAGAAGGCAAAGATCTTTAATGAATCAGGAAATTTGATTGGTACCAGTGAGTAGACAAAAGGTAACTTATTCTATCTGAATGATACTGACACCACTTGTTTGATGGCTAGAAATGAAGACATATGGTTGTGGCACAAAAGACAATTTCATGTGAACTTTGACAACATGATAAAGATAAGAAAAAAGAGAAATGTAAGAGGTTTACCAATGATGACTAAGCACGAAAATATCATGTGTAAGAATTGTCAAAAAGGTAAGATGACAAAGTCTAGTTTCAAAAGAAAAACCCATACATATGATTCCATTCTAGAATTAGTCCATCATGATTTATGTGGACCCATGAGGACAAAGAGTTATTATGTTGATAGATATTTTATTCTCTTTGTTGATGATTACTCCAGAATGATGACAACCATGTTTCTAAAAGATAAATAAGAAGCATTCAAGATGTTTAAATGGTACAAAGCAATGGTAGAAAAACAAAGTAGTAAGGAATTGAAATGCTTAAGATCAGATAGAGGAGGGGAATTTATTTTAGATTAATTCTTTAACTTTTGTAATGAGCATGGAATCAAAAGGCAGGTGTCTGCACTAAGAACAACACAACAAAATGGAATTGTTGAAAGAAGGAATAGATCCATTTTTGATTGTACAAGGAAACTGATGATAGAAAAATGAATCACTCAAATCTTCTGGAGGGAAGCTTTCTGTACTACTATTTACACATTGAACATAGTATAATTAAATAAAGACACCAAGAAGACACCTTATGAGCTTTGGTATGGTCACACACCCAATGTAAGTTACTTCAAATTTTTTGGTAGTCAATATTATAACTTAAAAGATGATAGAAATGGAGAAATTGACTCCAAGAGTGATGAGGGAATCTTTCTAGGGTATTCCACCAAGAGAAAGGCTTATAAATGTCTCAATAAAGCCTATAACAAAATTGTTGAAAGTGCAAGTGTAAAGATAGATGAATTTGTAGAGAAGAATGAAAAGGAAAGCTTAAAACAACCAGAGGACTACAATAGGTTTTTTTACAATGAAGAACCTGACAATCTACCCAACCAACAATTTAGATCTCTAGAGCAACGGATCATTGCACTTGAGCATCAGGCTGGAAATATCAACAATCAGGATATTGCTCAAGATGATATACAAAGTGATGGAGAATAGAATGAAGGAAATAATGATGATCAAGATGATAGACACAGAGCTGAACCTACACTTTCCAGATATGTCAGAAGGAACCATCCATAGAACCAGATCATTGGAGACAAGAAGGGTGGTATGAGAACCAAAAGTAAGTCTCTAAACACAAGATGTCTTATTTGTGATTTTGAGCCAAAATCTGTCAATGCTGCACTTGATAATGATGAATGGATAAGTGCTATGAATGAAGAGATTGAGTAGATAGAGAAAAAAAATACATGGACACTTGTACCAAGACCAGATGAAAAGAATGCCATCGGTACAAAATGGATATTCAGGAATAAATTGAATGAGAATGGAGAATTCACCAGAAATAAAACAAGAATGGTATGCAAGGGGTATGCACAAGAAGAATGGATTGAATATGGAGAGACCTTTTCACCTATTGCTAGGCTAGAAGGAGTGAGAATATTACTTTCTTATGCTGCATATAAAGGTTTCAAGGTATACCAAATGGATGTCAAGTTTGTATTCCTAAATGGAATACTTGAGAAGAGGTATACATTGAGCAACCAGAAGGGTTTGTGGATCCAGACAAGAGAAACATGGTATGTAGACTACACAAAGCCTTGTATGGATTAAAACAAGCACCCCAAGCCTGGTATGAAAGACTTCATTCCTATCTCATAAGTATTGGATTTGTAAGGAGTAGTGAAAATAATAATCTTTATTTGAAGGAAGATACTGATGCTAACATTTTGATTGCTAAGATATTTGTTGATGACATCATATTTGGAGGCAATGATATGCTATGCCAATCATTTGCAAATGAAATGAGCAAAGAGTTTGAGATGTTTATGTTTGGAGAGATCAAGTTCTTTCTTGGTCTATAGATCATGCAACAAGATGAAGGTATTTTCATTACTCAATCCAAACACATCAAGGAAGTGCTGAAAATATTCAAGATGGAAGAGTCCAAACCAGTTGGATCATAGATGGAAACTTGATGTAAGATGAAAAAGGAGGAAAAGTCAACAAAGGTAAATAAAACTTTGTACAGATCAATGATTGGAAAACTCATGTATGTTGTACATACTAGACCAGATATTGCACATGCAGTAGGAATAGTTGCAAGATTTTCTGCTAATCCCAGGGACTCACGTATGAATGTTGTGAAAATAATCCTAAGATATCTGAAGAATACCAAGGAATATGGCTTATGGTATAAAAGAGAAGACAAATTTGAACTTAAGGTCTTTACTGATGCTGATTGGGCTAGAAATATTGATGACCAGAAGAGAACAACTGGAGGAGCATTCTTTATGGGTGACAAACTTGTCACATGGATCAGCAAGAAGCAAGGATGCATCTCTCAGTCTACTGCAGAAGTAGAGTATGTTGTTGCTGCTGCAAACTGCTCAAATATTGCATGGATCAAATAGTTACCAGAAGATATGCATAAGCAAATTCTAGAACCAGTAATCATCTATTGTGATAATACAAGTGCAATAAACATTTCCAAGAATCTAGTCATGCATGCTAAAACAAAGCATATTGCCATCAAGTATCATTACTTAAGAGAACAAGATCAAGCAAAGGAGGTGATACTTGAGTATGTGCAATCAAAGGAAAAATTGGCTGATATATTCACCAAGCTATTGCCTAAGGATGCATTTGAATAATTGAGAAAGAGACTAGGGGTCAGACCCTTGTCTACTGGTCAGTAAGACGACTAGAAGGCTACATCAGCCTACATATTATCATAATATCATTCATGTTGATGCAAGAAGAAAAGATGGACTTCAAAGATAAATCTATACACAAGGTATTTATATACTTTGAGCACCAAAGTTATTACCGATGGATTGGAAAATTCAAGGAATATATTATGGATAGAAAGGAACTGTTTGGCATCACTATCAAAAATATTTGTTTGGCATTATTGTCAAAGGGAGAGATTATATCCATTATCACATCTAAGAGAGATCATATCCATGGGAGATATTATAACATCAGGGAGAGATCATATCCACTACATCTAGAGGGAGAGATGTAACCAAAAAGGGAGAGTACATATAAAGGAAGACAATTGCTGAAAAGAGACATCAAAAGAAGAGAACAGTCAAAGGGAGAGAATTTTACACAGGGATAGATCACATCACATCAGAGAAAGAAAGATTCTACATCTATCCAGTGAAGGGATTGACGATAGAGAGAAAGCTGCAAGAATAAAATCTAAGCTATCAGAGCTTACCGAGGACCAAATATTTGTATTGGTTATAGTACATAAGATTGGTAGTTTGATGAAATTCAACCGTTATATTTCATATTGTATTAGCAATAACATAGTGTGATAATGTAGTGTGTTTCCATCAATGCCAAAGGGAGAGATTGATGAACTATAACTGATTGAATGTTTGAAGATGTTAAGTTGATAATCATACAAGGCATTAAATCAGTTAATGTATTGTATTTTCATTGATGTCAACTTGATATAATTTGTTTGGTAATGGACATACGGCCAAAAAATTCAAAGAACCAATGAATAAAAGGCTATGCTATCAGTAATGCATATAAGTCAAGTATTCATAAAGTGATTGCATACACCGACGGAGTGCACACCGACAGATAGAGTAAAAGAGAAAAGTCATAGTGTTACCCGATGAGAAAATGCACAACATTACCGATGAGAAAAGTCACAGTGTTTCCTGACGAGCAAAGAACAGTGTAACCTGATGGACAAAAGTACAGTGTTGCCCAATAGAAAATACAAAGGATAGAGATCCTGATGGCAACTAAAGTCACACTGACAGAATAGTCAGTTATCACTAATGACTAACCTAAGTATTGACCGATAGAATAAAGAGTTCATAAATGACAAAATGTGTAGCTGTCAAGAGCTAAAAATAGACTTAACTGATACTTATCATTATTTTAATGAACAAGATAAAGTCGGAGATAAGTAATTGATTTAAAGCTGATTTTTCTAGTTGGCAAGAAGATCTCTATGAGATAAAACTAGAGTTTTTCTTTAAATCTAAGTGGCAAGAATTTTGGATCATGCCAAGATCAAGAAATCCAAGAAAAGGTGAAATCATATCTATATAGAGACAACCTAATTATTTATAAAATTGGGGGAAGAAAAGAGAAAAAGGAAAAAAGAGGAAATATGCTAAAGTGATTCTAAAGGATAAGAAAGTATTCATTCAGACTTGATCAACGAGTTGAGGAAAGAGCTACATTCTACAGACACCAACGAACAGTGAGACAACATCACATAGTAGAATAGTGTGGAGCAAAGGTATTGAATTGATTATATTGATCAGAGAGGTAATAAACTTACAATAGATTTGAAAATCTACAATTCAAGTTGTATGTGTGAACTGATCACTTTACTGTTTCAGTTTAACCATTGAAGCATAAAGTCTCTTAACCGAGAAAGACTTAACAGTCTTCTATAATTGAGTTACATCCCAAGGAGTATCAAAAATTTTGATCATACAAAGTTGCATTGGATATGTCTGATACCTATTGATAGGCCAAGTGAGTGTTTGATCAAGGATGGTAGCATTAGATGCTAGATACTAAGTGACAAACTATTATTTAAATCCTCTAACAAGGTCACACCTAACAGTGTGTTTGTAACCTTTAACAGGGTTGGCTCTTAACCGAGCTCACTTCAAAAGAGTGAAAATTTGGGGTACCAGTCCCAGTGGTTTTTCCCTTAACAGGGTTTCCACATTAAAAATCCATGTGTTATGTGTTTATGTTTCATTACTTTACTGTTTTACATTTCACAATTGCAATTCTGGATTGATCGATATACTTTAGTTATTTACTGTGTTTCGGTAAATAAAACACTGCTTATCGGTAAACATATAGAAGAAGGATTTACAAAGCATTCTGACAAGTAGTAATTTGTTATAAGTATTGCAAGGCATTCATCTTGTAGGGCTGAGTATAACTAGAGGTTTAAAAGTGGTAATAAGTTTTATGGTTGATTTAAGGATTAATTTTTGAGGCCACTGATTCACCCCCCTCTTAGTTATTACTAATAACGGGTCTAATTGGAATTTAATTCTCCTATTTTAGCATCTCTAGAAGATTGTTCCCTAATTTCATATAAAAGGTAGCTTTCTCCTCTCATTTTCTCTAACAATCTAAGACTTGACAACCACAAGCAACCATAATCATCATTGCAAGAACTCAAGATTGAAGAGTGAGATGCAAAGGTGGAGAAGCAATATTTGAAGCAAGCCAAGTAGCCATTGAAGCATTGATCTATTCTCAAGAACTTCTTAAGCTTTTCTTTCATCAAGGAGAGCCATTGATGGCCATTGAAGGATTCAAGCTCCATGGAGCCCTCTTGTTGAATATTTATCCATACACATTCCTCCAAGCCTCTTCCTATTCCAAAAAACCATTCAATATTGGTGTTGAAGATCTACAAGCAATTGATTGAAGACATCCTACATTCTACATTCTACATCCTTTTTGGTGCATAAATACTTGTGGATTCATGGATTTGAATCTGCCACAAGGATTTCATTTACTTTGTTTTACTTATACAATTTCAATTATACTTTGAGGTTAATTCCAAAACCAGGGTTTGAGAAAGGAAAACCCCTCCCTCCAACAAAAAAATCCATTTTTATTGTGGGTACTGGTTCAGAACAGCAGATCAGAGTGTAGATTCAGATACCCTTTTCGACAAACTTCTGAGATTCAAAAACAAATTTTCAGTATGAGACTTTTTAGGTCGATTCTATTAGAATGAATTTATAATAACTAAGAGGGGAGGGGTGAATCCATTATCCTCAGGTCTAGATGTAGTAAATAAAAACTTTCTGTACTTCAAATCTACTCGACAGCAGTAGCATAAATCAACAACTTTAATCATGCAGTTTACTATGAATTGAAATTAGCTTGTAGTAACATAATAGTAAAGAAAACTATGAGCATTCACACAAGTTGACACAAGTATTTAATGTGGAAACCCAATATGGGAAAAACCACCAGTAAAATGCTACCAAGTTTTCACTCTTTTGAAGTGATGCCCTGTGAGGAGCCAACCCTGTTAAAGGTTACAATAACACACTGCTAGGTGTGACCTGGTTAAAAGATTTAATCACCTTGTCAGGAGTGGCCTTGTTAGAGGACTTAGAACATTCCAATCTGAAAGTCACCTTGTTAGAGGATTTATACAAATGACTATTAAGTCAACCTTGTTAAAGGATTTAACTGATACAATGGTAAGAAAGTAATCAACAGTTTGTGATCTAATACATACAACTTACTTCGCAATTCAGATCCAATTATAGCTCTAATGTTAACTTACTGGATAGCCTGCATTGTCATTTCAATCTTCTGATCTGCTTGGAAAT
Organism: Thuja plicata; assembly: GCA_018584345.1. Classification (NCBI taxonomy): domain Eukaryota; kingdom Viridiplantae; phylum Streptophyta; class Pinopsida; order Cupressales; family Cupressaceae; genus Thuja; species Thuja plicata. The sequence continues at coordinate 16,576 of MU224979.1, read as the reverse complement.
CCATCAAGAAATCACACATGCAACTTTCTTCCTCTGCCTTTTGTCTTCTCTGCTAGATCATGCTAAACAGTAAATCAACTATGCAAACCTTTTGCATACACATACATTCATCCACACTTGTACACACAAATGAATAACCCCTGAGGTTATCATATACCTCTCTGTCTAGGTCAGATAAATCTTTTTCCACTTAAACAAGATCGTAGAACTTAGGTTAGGTTAGATCCAATGGATCATTCCATCTTTGCATTACATTTACTTCTCCAAAGTGGTCTCTAATTAACTCTTGAAACCATGCATTAATTATGGTTACCCATACATTAAATGACATGGATCAATCTTTAATTAACATTACATATCCCAATAAAATCAACTAAGTTGGCTAGAGATCTCAAATCTCATCATTAATCAAATTTCTGTAAGTTGGCCTTCATTACTGTTTTCACTCAGCAATTTCAATGGTGCTCGACATTGTGCAACTTTTTTCTCATCACAAGAAACTTTACTTAGCACAAGAAACTTTTCTCATCATAAGCAACTTTACTCAGCACAAGCCAAACTTGCTCGGCACATAACAGCCAGAAAAACTATCTTTGAAAGATAAGCAACAAATTACTTTTCCAGAGTGCCAACTGATTAGATACCCTTTGAATTACCTTAACTCAACCATTCACTTGGTCTTCTTGTTAAATATTATTCATCAACAATAGATATGGTACTCAAATAGATAGCAATAGTCTCACCAGTAAAGGTTTGACATCAATGACAAAATAACAATTGCTTGCAATGTCACTTTCCAACAATCTCCCTCTTTGGCATTGATGGCAACACAAAATATTAAAATAATGATTTAACAAACATAGTTACCAACCAATCCAAAAATTCACCTGTGTTCCTTGATATGAACAAATCTTCATTAATGTCTTTAGCTTCATTCTGATTCTTATCTGTAAAACATTTCTCCCTCTGTGTCAGTAATCACACTGTAATCATCTATGTCTAATCATCTGTAGACTCCCTCTGAGTAGATAATCACTTCAATGTTTTTAATATTAACTTATGCCTCTATGTAATCTTTCCCTCTTTGTATTTTCTCTTTCTTGGCAATCTCTTCCTTCACTTCTTCCTCTTTATAGGCAATCTCTCCCTCTTTGACAACAATTCCAAAGATGTCAATATCTTTATCATGTAGATCTTCAGTATCATGCTGATCCTGTCATCTTTAGTATGAATGATTTTTCTTTTCTGTCCTTGTTCATATTCACAACTTTAGCCAACATCCTAAAGTGTGACTTACTGTGCATCAATGTGTTAGATTTTCTGAATGAAATATTTGATGCAACAGTACCATACATATCTTAATTAGCCTTTGTTAGAGGAATCACCCCCAATTTACCTCGTAGATACTCATGAGCATCCTTGGGTAGTGCTTTTGTGAATATGTCTGCTAATTGTTCTTTAGTGTTCACATAATCCAATCTCACTTCTTTACTCTGAACTAGCT
>MU224979.1:0-14972 GCA_018584345.1 Thuja plicata | reverse complement strand
CTTTGTGCCAATTACATTTTTATCCTTTGGCCTAGGTACAAGTGTCCAAGTTTTGTTCTTCTCAATCTATTCAATTTCCTCATTCATTGCTTGTATCCAATCTTCATTTTCTAAAGCATCTTTCACTGCTTTGGGCTCAAATTTACATAACAGACATGTGTTATTTTTCATCTTACTTGTCATAAAAGCAGAATCCTTTAACCCAATGATTTGATCAGAATTATGATTCCTTCTCACATATTTTTCTAGGGTAGGCTCAGTCCTTGCTTTGGGTTCATCATCTATATTCAGTTCTGGTTGATTCTTTGACTCGACATCTCCATCAAATAGCTTGGCATTCACTTGCAGTTGCTCGGCAACTCCACTTTGTGACTCGATAGGTGCATGCTATTGTTTAGCAGTAGTCTCAGGTAGTGAATTAGAATCTTCCTTAGCTAGATATATGAATGATCTATAGCTTTTAGGCTCTTGTGTACTTTCAGCTTCATTTCTTTCTGCAAACTCATCAATTCTTGTATTTGCACTTTCAACAATTTTGTTAGTATTAGAACTTAGATATTTGTATGCTTTGTTTTTTGTTGAGTAAAAAAGGAATATACCTTCTTCACCTTTAGCATCTAGTTTTCCATTTCTGTTGTCTTTCATTATAAAAAATTTGCTTCCAAATACTTTAAAATACTTTACACTAGGTGCATAACCATACCAAAGTTCATAAGGTGTAGCATTTGTACCTTTCTTGACTTGAACTGTATTCAATGCATAGACTGCAGTACTTATATCTTCTTTCCAATACTTCTGTGCAACATTTTTCTCCATCATTAGTGTTCTTGCATAGTCCATGATAGATCTGTTCCTTCGTTCAACAATGCCATTTTGTGGAGGAGTCCTAGGTGCGAACATTTGTCTCTTTATGCCTCCGTCATTGCAAAACCTGTTAAACTCATTAGAAATAAACTCTCCACCTCCGTCAGATCTTAAGAATTTCAAAATTTTTCCTGTTTCCTTTGTCAGTTAGATTAATCAATCCATTACCTTTGATAAGACTTGGTGAATCATTACCAAATTTTACATATCCTCCTTTACATTGATTTAGGGTTTCAAACTTATCTTTGTCACCAGTCATATGATGGGAAAAAATACTGTCAATGATCCAATGATCATTTTTATTCATATAAGAGATTAGTGCAATTTTCTCATCATCATTAGAATCTTCTTTCATTGCAACATAAACAACTTCTATATCATTGTCATCAGAGTTATCAGTGTCATTGTCAGAAGTTTCTTCAGCAATATAACAAGATTTCTTACCTTTATCTTTGTAGTCCTTGTATTTCCTGAAGTCCCGATCATCCTTTCTATCTTTGTATTCCTTGTATTTATTGTCCCTTCTTTCATATTTTTCATTCTTGTCAGGACATCTAGCAGCTATATGACCAACTTTGTTGCATGAAAAACAAATAATGGGAAGTTTACCTCTGTATTTTCCTTTTCCTCTGGATAGTATTTTTTCCATGAGTGCTTCAAGTTCTTCAAGATCATCATCAGAAGTGTCACTATCACTGTCCACATGTTTCTTTCCTTTCTTAGATTTATTGAGAACCAGCTGTGACCTAAAATTAGAATCAATCCCTTGTGGATTATAGTTATCATAATTTGACATTTCAAATGCAGTGAGTCTGCCTATCAGATTTTCCAGATTCAGATTATTTTTAGGAGAACATCTCAATTCTTGAATTGCAGAAACTCTAATAGCATATACAAGAAGTAAAGTTCTCAGTACCTTTCTCATAATGGTGCTCTCATCAATAGTTCCATTAGCCCTTCTAATGGCATTTACAACTTCTTTTATTCTACCATAGTACTGAATGGCATTTTCACCTTCTTGCATTTTCATCTCATCAAACTTACCTCTTAGACTTTTTGATTTGGATCTCAACACATTAGTGTCTCCACCATAGACAGTTGCAAGTTTGTCCCACATCTCTTTTGCATTTGTGCAGTTCTTTACATCATCAAACTCTGAGTAACTTAATGAGGAGGCAATCTCCAACATTGCTTGATTCTGTTCATGCTTTTCTCTGAGTTGTATAGATTAGAGAGGAGCAGTAGGTGGTACATAGGCATGTTCAATAAGTCACTTAGCATCATCTCCAATACCATCCAAATGTAGTTTCATCAAGCTCTGCCATGCAGTGAAGTTATCTTTGTTCAGCTTGGGAACCTCCTTCTTATACATCTTGATCTTTTTTCTCCAAGTACCTTCAAACTATTTTCAGGAGAGAAATGCTCTGATACCAATTGTTAGAATGAATTTAGAATAAATAAGAGGGGAGGGGTGAATCAGTTATCCTCAGGTCTAGATGTAGTAAATAAAAACTTTTTGTACTTCAGATTTACTCGGCAGTAGTAGCATAAATCAACAACTTTAATCATGCAGTTTACTGTCAATTGAAATTAGCTTGTAGTAACATAACAGTAAAGAAAACCATAAGAATTCACACAAGTTGACACAAGTATTTAACATGGAAACTCAATATGGGAAAAACCACCAGTAACATGCTACCAAGTTTTCACTCTTCTAAAGTGATGCCCTGTGAGGAGCCAACCCTGTTAAAGGTTTCAATAACACACTACTAGGTGTGACCTGGTTAAAGGATTTAATCACCCTGTTAGGAGTGGTCTTGTTAGAGGACTTAGAACATTCCAATCTGAATGTTACCTTGTTAGAGGATTTATACAAATGACTATTAAGTCAACCTTGTTAAAGGATTTAATTGATACAATGGTAAGAAAGTAATCAACAGTTTGTGATCTGAAACATACAACTTACTTTGCAATTCAGATCCAATTATATCTCTGATGTTAACTTACTAGATAGCCTACATTGTCATTTCAATCTTCTGATCTGCTTGGAAATCCATCAAGCAATCACACATGCAACTTTCTCCCTCTGCCTTTTGCCTTCTCTACTAGATCATGCTAAACAGTAAATCAACTATGCAAACATTTTGCATACACATACATTCATCCACACTTGCACACAAAAATGAATAACCCCTGAGGTTATCATATACCTCTCTATCTAGGTTAGATAAATCTTTTGCCGCTTAAACAAGATCGTAGATCTTAGGTTAGGTCAGATCCAACGGATCATTTCATCTTTGCATTACATTTACTTCTCCAAAGTGGTCTCTAATTAAATCTTGAAACCATGCATTAATTACGGTTACCCATACATTAAATGATGTGGATCAATCTTTAATTAACATTACATATCCCAATAAAATCAACTAAGTTGGCCAGAGATCTCAAATCTCATCATTAATCAAATTTCTATAAGTCGGCCTTTATTACTATTTTCACTCGGCAATTTCAATGGTGCTTGGCATTGAGCAACTTTTTTCTCGTCACAAGAAAATTTACTTAGCACAAGTAACTTTTCTCGTCATAAGAAACTTTACTCAGCACAAGCCAAACTTGCTCGACATAGAACAACTAGAAAAACTGTCTTTGAAAGATAAGCAACAAATTACTTTGCCAGAGTGCCAACAGATCAGATACCCTTTGAATTACCTAAACTCAACCATTCACTTGGTCTTCTTGTTAAATATTCTTCATCAACAATAGATATGGTACTCAAATAGATAGCAATAGGCTCACCAATAAAGGTTTGACATCAATGAAAAAATAACAATTGCTTGCAATGTCACTTTCCAACAGATTCTTCCCTAGGTCACAATCAAAAATTCTGGGTCAATGGTGACATTGACTTGAGGGTACAAATAAGAGCTCTGTCAGAACATAAAAAGATTTCTAGATTCTGTTTGTCTCTATGTTTCTATTCTAGATCCGGTCTCAGATTTTCTAGAAAATGAGTGCAGACCCCCAAAAACAACATTCTTCATATCTGCAACATTTCAAGGTTAGTACATTTCTCCTATTCATTTCAATTAAATTTATTAATCTATCTAAACCTATCACACATTCAAATAAATAAATGGGTATTTAAGATCTTCCTCTTTGCTCTTATTTCAAAATGATCAATTCATTTATACATTGATCCTTCCTTTTGGGTTAATCAATTTGGATCCATTATTTGTGTATCTAAGGATAAAAGGGGAGCATCTCATTTACCCCCTACATTTTAAAATCATTCCTTTAAATGTAAGATAACATAGTCTCATATCTAAATTTTCTATTTTATTATCTTACACTAGGTATTTTTATTTTCATTGGATAAATTATTTTATCCCATGAAAATCAGTTATACATTTTTCCCTATTAAGTGGCCAACACTAATTAAGAGGGAAGAGAGAGTCAGTTTGTAACTTATCCTGCCTAATAAGATGTCACAACCAAATAGAAGTGGGTTGTATGTGGCTATAAATTTTAGTTGTATTCCTGGATACCCAAATCCTATTCCATCAGGAATCAGGGATTACTTGCCTAGGTTCAGTGGTATAGGTGAACAATCAACTGAAACACATTTAGAGGAGTATTTTCATTTGATGCACCACTATGAAATCACACATGAGGATATATGGATGATATTGTTTTCTATGTCTTTATTTGATGAGGCTAGGGATTGGGTTAAAGGATTAACTCATGGTTCACTAGGATCTCTGAATGAACTAGTGGATTGTTTTAGGAGGTAGTATGGTGACATAGAGGACAATGTTTCTTTTGCTGCATCTAGACCTGAGGAGCCTATGTTAGATTCAGATTTTGATGAGGAATGTCTTGATGAGGATCAAATGATGTGGAAACAAGTTATTTTTCTTTTACAAAGAAGGATGGAAAGACAAGTGGGAGAATCTACACTTCTATTTTATAGGAGGTTCTCTGCTCAAATAAGGGATTGTCATATTCTTTTTTATCCTTAGGAGGAGGTTTGGTTTAATCTATTTTTGGAACTTTGTTTTCCTAAATCAACTAATTGGTCAGTCTCTCTTAGAGAAGAAAACTTTGAGTACACCAAGAAGTGGATGAAGGATATTGAAGATCCAGAATTTAGGATATTGAACATAAGATAATTCAATCCATCAAAAGGAGTTGCATAAGATATTTAAGGGCCAAGGCAGAAGGATAAAGGATGAATCAATACTTGAGTTTTGTAAAAAAAATTCTAATGCATATGATGAGTTTCCTAAGGGATATGTTCAGCTTCCAATGTTTACATATGCTAGTTTATTTTTGAAACTTTTATCCCCTGAGTCAATTCATTTTTCAGCTTCCACAAGAAAAGAATATCTTAAGTGTGTTAGAAGGTGGATAGAATCAATTAAACAATCTGAATTTGATGCTAACTATGTTCATGCTAATAATGAAGATAGTGGACATCAAGATTTTGAAGATGAACTTATAGATGACAGTGTTCCTGCTGAATCTATAGTTTCTTTTTCTCTTCAGCATAATGATGCATATGTCTTATCTTAGTCTGAGGAGAACATATGCCAAGAGAAAAAGGATAATTATGATGAAGAGGTAATTTTCTGTGATAATTATTTTGATGACTGTTACATCAATCTTGAAATTTTAATCCAAGTTTTTGATATTGAAGATCCTAAATTTGAGGTTTCACATGATGTTGTACCTAGTAGTGATGTTATTGAGAATGAGGAAAACGAAGATGATAGAGATGTGTCTAGTATGGATACTATATCTTTTGATCATGAAAGTAATGATCCTTCTCAATATGAGACATAAGATATGTGTAGTCAGCAGGATTATAGTGATTTGATAAATGAAGATGCTAATTGTGAGTGTGTATCAGAGATGAGTGTAAATAATGACAGTGGTTCACTTCATAGTGAACAAATCTCAGAGTTGTTTTGTTATGAACATCTTAGATCTTTAGGGAAGGATAGATTTAAATCCCTACACCCCACACACATTGAGTTTTACAAGGAATGCATATCAGATGGTCATGGTTTTGATACATGTATTTCTAATTTTCCTTGTACTCCTGTCTCACTAGGATACAACAAGATTGAATATGACCTTTCAGATGTTGAGAGTATCAGTATTTGTTCAAATTCAAAAGATAAAGAGACTCCAGCTATGATGTTGAGTACTGAATAAGATATTTGTGTTGATTATGAATCTTTTTATGATTCTAAATATTTCATTGAACCATTTCATGATGAACTTATAGTTACTCAACATATGCTATTATATGATGAGTGTGTTGATATGTGTCCTCCCTCTAGTGGACATGATAGTGGTTTGTATAAAGATAATATTTTGCAAGAGATTTCTAACATGGATATACAAACCACTGATAAGGTTCAGAATGGTAATGCTTTTGAAGAACAAAATATGGATCATGACATGGATTTTCCATGTTTTGATACTGATGATGATGAATCTTTTTCTTATTCTATTCCTAATTTGTCTCATCTTACAAAAGGTCAAAATAATTTGCAGATGATCCCTGATGTTTATGATGAGCCTAACTCTGATATTTCTCATATTTTTGTCCCCTATCCTTTGAAGAATGGGCTAGATCATGTCCCAAGTGGTGAGTGTCATAAATGTTTGCATGAGGTTCAGTATGATGATTACTCCATTGACATGCAAAAAATTGATACAAGTAGACCCAATGGTGACTCTAGCTACATGGCAGAATATGAGTGATTTCCTCATCTAGATGATGATACTAAAAGTTGTGGCATTAGTTTTAATACTGATCAAAATTGCTTTGGGATAGATTTATTTTTATCTCATGAATGCAACATACAAATGCCACATATTTTATAGTTTCAAGATTTGTCTGATTTCCATCTAACATCTAATGATGAATGTGTTGATCTTTATTCAAATGAGAAAATGGTATCTGATAATAGATCATATTAGACAGATGACAGTGGTTATTTCAGTTTGCTTCCAGAGTAGGGAGAAGAAAATTTTGTCTATGATAGAGGCAAACTGGATCAAAATTTTTGTGATGGTTTCAGACCATTAGGACTGATTTGACTCCTTCAGATCAGTAAATAAGTGGCAAAGTTGAGTTCTTTTCTTCCACAAGTTTTTAAATATTCTTTCTGTGTTTTTGTTTTTAGTTAGTTTCTTTCTAGTAGGTGGTCTACTTATCCCAGAAATCCTAAATCCTTGTCATGCCTACAAGAGGGATGCATCCCCAAATAGAGCCACTGTTAGACCCATTAGAAAAATTTCATGGCTCCATACCTTTTCCTCAGGTCTCTGAAAATTCTACTAGGTTTCTGGCCTAAAGCCCTAAGTATTGTTGTGTCAAAATTTGGCTAAAATCCTAAACCCTTCAAGACATGTTATTTTTTTGAGTTACTTTTCCAAGTCACTAAAAATCCTTTTTTCCATGTGTGGTCTATTGACCTTCCTTTATCTCCTAGTCGCTTAACCAAAACTAAATATTCCTTTATATCTAGAAACTTAACATGGCTCTTTATCTCTTAATCTCATGATGAAATGGAATATGATCTTTTCTCTTTGAGATTATGAGCGGGCCATTAATTTTGTTATGTTCTTATGTTGATTGTGTGGTTTGTGTTAAGTCACAAGATAAAACCCAAGTTAGATATTCCTTTGGGAGATTTAGTGCAGGTTGTCAATGCAATTTTTGATCCAAGGGTGTCCACTAGATCTTGAAATGAATTGGTTAAGTACAAATACTTTCTGAGATTACACGCACACCGTTGATTGAGTACCTTTCAAGTTCTAATCATGTGGCTTGCGCTTAATCTTGTAATGAACCCATGTTTTTCCAAGACAAGTTAAGTTTATTTAGTGATGATTCTTTGACACGTAATCTCCAGATTTGACCCAAGGTTAAGGAAGGGTTTCAATTTCCTTGAGTCGCGTGATCTCTAGATTGATGCTTGATTCAGGTAAAGTTAAGGTGAGACAGACAATTTTAAGTTATAACTGTTGACAGAGATTTGATCTAGGGTTGGCACATGATCTCATAACAAAATGGTCAAGTAAAAATTTGTCATAAGATTCAACACTAACCATTGATGCAGATCAGGATCTAGGGCTAGTGCATGATCTTAGAAAGAAATAAACAAGTATAAAATAATGTAGAGATTAAACGTGCATTGTTGATCTTGATCTAATTGTGTGGTGTGCATGTAATCTCAGAGCTAACTCAGGGTAAAGTAAAACATTCCATGACTTGGAGATCCCTTTAGTCACTTGATTTCCAAATGAACCCGAGTTAGGATAAAGTTAAATTCAATTTTTCCATGGATAAATTAGAATCATAGATATAGATGAAATCGAGTGGTGTGTGCATAATCTCCCAACATACCTAGAGTTAAAGAAAATGTTCAGCGACTTGGAGATTACATAGTCACGCAATCTCCAGATAAAGTCATGGTTAGAATCTAGTTAGAGATAGGTTAAAGGACGAGGATAAAGGACAAATTAAAATGCAAGAAAGTCTTGATAGATCAAACGGCTCGCATATTACCTTAATGAAAAGTTGCTTGATATCTAATATTCAAGGCATTGTGTCTTGCTGCTACCTATCCAATCTGATTCTGAGCCCGGGTAACTTAAGAAGATCCACATATATATTTTAAAATTGTGATAAGACTTGATCTCAACTGTCTAATTTGTTGTCTGTACCACCTATAGCCATTGTAACTAAATTTCAAATATTTAAATATCTTTGACTCAGAGGGTTTTGTGGTGGTCGACTAATATTTGATCTTAGAGCTATAAATGTTGCAATCTGATCTTATGGACCGATTCTAAAACAACTGTTGAAGACTAGAGGGATACAAATTTGATATATTGAGATGCACTAGAGCGAGATTTGATAGATAAGAGTTTTATAATCAAAGGATAAACATATACAGTGGTGCCTGGTCATTTTTGTATTTATGTGAGCTACTTTTAGAGTCATGCTTGGGAATTCTTTGACTTCAGGGTACTGCGCTCACATCCATTGATTAGGGAAAATTGATTACAGATTGGATTTGCATATATTAAAGAGAGATAGGATTTCAACTTGATATCATAATTTAATGCTTGCATTGATTGGTTGTAAGCCTAACCCTAGATGGTATGAATCTTGTAGCATTCTTGTTCCTATAAAATAATATGCAAGACCATTTAGAAAGGGCTAGAGAATTGGGAAAGTAGAAATCATTAGGCTTATACTTTTTTCTAGTCTAGGATATAGTAGATGTATTTCATATTGTATTAAGATAGGATTGAAAATTCTTTCATCTTTTTCATATTTTCATATTGCATCTTTCCTTGTCATATTGATTCAGGAACTAGTTTAATCATACTTAATATAAGTTGTTTTAGATTTGAGTCTCTCCTTTATGTTATCTATTGAGTTGTAATTTTTTAGGCTTACTGTATAAGTCCAACTTATGCATATGTGTATTCCATAGGTATTTGATTTTAGATCAAATTAAAATCCTTTGGATATTACATTAATTCTACCTAGATATCTACTTAAGGATCTTGTTGTGTGTGATCTAAGAGTTCTTATGTATATGGCTTTGAATATTTTCCAATAAGGTGTTTCAGCTTTAGTATTGTATTTAGGATCTAGCTGTAATCACCTAAAAAATGGTCACCTAAACCCTAGACCCCCAATCTCAGCAATTAATCAAGAAACCCTAATCTTGATTAAACCTAGGTCCTAAATCAAATAGGCAATTATCAAATTCAAACTGATCTGACCTAAACCCTAGGTCCTAATCAATCATCGTACTTGATTAATTAATTAATTCTTAAAATCACAATACATTGGCAAGTATATCTTATGTTAATTATTTAATTGATATTATGACATATTAATTAAATAAAAATACAAAATTGTCAATTAAATCAAAAAGGAATTAAATTAATTATAAAATCATAAATGTGCATTCAAAATCAATTTAATTATTAAAAATGCATATGACATCATCAAATTCAGTTAACTAATTTACCAAAATGGAAACAATTCAGTTCCACTCAGTTAACTGATTCTCCACTGTTTATCATTTTGGAAACATTTCAGTTAACTGAAAACTGAATATGGAAGTTTCCAAAAGACTGACCAGTCAGTTCAGTCAACTAACTCTCTCAACCAATCACATCACTTGCACAAGGATTGTGCTTCTTCAATCGAATCTGAGCCACTCTTTTATTTCGATCTCGACCGTCGATTCGAGAGAGGTTTCTATAAAAGAGAAACTATTTTCCTTCACAAAAGATCCCAAAATTTTATTATCGTTATTATGCTGTGATTTGCATTCAATCATTTATCATTTTAGCTTTCAATTTGATTAGCATTTGGTTTACTTTTATGCAATCATGCAAATCTAATCATAGAGCACACTTCCATTTGGTGTATTAAAATTAATCCATCACACTTCAATTGGTGCCTAAAAATTGAATTTAATTATCTTGGATTAACATCAAATTTGCACTCATTTAGATTAATCAGAGAATTTTACTTTTAGCATATAGGTTAAATCCTTCATTTAGGTCTTCGGTGTAGTCACTAAGCTTGCAATGACCTGAGAGCAAGCTCATACTCCTACCTTCTAGAAGGCAATGGGTCGATTCTTTCACACATGTAGGATGAATGAATCCATATTCATTCCTGTATACAACTGAAGAGAAATGACCATGTTCAAGTGTTCTACTAAGTAGAGACCACCTTTAGCACACACATTTCTGGCACCCACCGTGGGGCTCGAACCCACGACCACAAGGTTAATTTTGTGAGTTTTGTGATAAATTTTTGAGCTATTTTTCCAGAAATATGACTGATATTTTCATTAGTACATGAAATTATGACATAATAAAGATCTAAAATATATATTTTTTGGAAAGGTATTTGAGTTATCTTTCATTTTCAGTTGGTTTGAATTAATTTCATTCAGATTTACAAAAGTTATGATCATTTTAGTGCAGACTAGTCAAATCTGATTTTCCAGAAATCTGACTGATGTTTTTATTGGTATGTGCAATTATAGAATGAAACAGATTCAAAATTTATATTTCTAGAACTTTATTTGAGTTATCTTTCATTTGCAGTTGGTTTGAATTAATTTCATTCAGATTTGCAAAAGTTATGGTCATTTTAGTGCAGATTAGTCAAACCTGATTTTCCAAAACTCTGACTGATGTTTTTATTGGTACGTGCACTTATGGCATGATACATATCCAATATTTATATCTCTAGAAATTTATTTGAGTTATATTTCATTTTTAGTTGGTTTGAATTAATTTCGTTTGGATTTGCAAAAGTTATGGTCATTTTAGTGCAGACAAGTCAAACCTAATTTTCCCAAAATCTGACTGATGTTTTTATTAGTACATGCATATATGAAATGATATAGATCCAAAATTTATATTTCTAGAAAGGTATTTGAGTTAGCTTTCATTTTCCGCTAGTTTGAATTAATTTCATTTGGATTTGAAAAAGTTATGATTGATTTAGTGAAGACTGGTCAGAACCTGATTTTTATGACAACAGGTTTTTCGATTATCAAATGATATATTATCTTTGACTAACCTGATTTTCTAACACATGGGATTGACAAGATGCATTTTTTTGTTTTTTTATGGATTTTTATAATAGTGGGTTGCATGTGCAGGAATAGGTAATGTTTTTATAACAGTGGTTTGCAGGACGCTGAAAAAGAAGACTAAAACACAAACTACTCACGAATTCATTTTGCAGGTTGCCTTTGATCGATAGAGCGCAAAACAGTGTGCTTGTATCTTGTTTTCAATTTCTTAAAATAGGAACCCACATGTAGGACTCATTAAAATGAACATTTGTTTGCTGTTTTAGGAATGACAATGATGTCAGGAAACTATGCTCTCACCCTTTTGGGATGATCAGAAATCCAGAAACATTATTGTCATTCTCTCATTCTACTTGAAGTGTCTTTTAGTTTTGTAAATCTTAGGAATTGCATGGACGTATCCTCTCCCCTCGCCTTCGTGGATCTTGGGTGAAAGAGAAATCCATACAAATCCTTTAGTGTGGCTACCTCTTGAGTGCTTTTACAGAGCCGGTGAGAGTGGATTGCCCAACTAGTAACAGGCTAAAGTCAAGCCCTTCCAAATCGGTATATAAAAAATATCATTGTGATTAATGTCACAGTGAACAGGTGTTGAATGAGTTATACCGGGAAGAAGATCTCCCTTAGTACCCTTGTCGTGCGTTAAAACCTACAAAATGTAACTTTTGTAGGCTGGGAGGCCTCCATAACAGAGCTAATCTGCCACAAGTATAACCACTTGAACGAATGTCCTTACTACAAACCTTGTTCTAGTATCCAAAATCCCTCTATCTATTGGCGTAGAAGGTCAGAGACCGACTAAGACGTCCCACACTTTCACGACTCTTAGTAGAGACAACGGTCCCTTGGGAAGTGATTACCCTTGGGATTCAGAGAAGTGAGTGCACATGTAAGGAGGAGCCCATGCCTCCAAGCTTCTAAGTTGTCCACTATGAGTAGGTGTGGCTGATCTTTGGTTCAAGTGGGAATTCAACAGATATTTCCCTGGCTATCCTATGATAAGGCACTAATCTAGGATTATTATTTCTATTGAAATATATATTTGAAGTGGTTTGGCTATGTTCTATTCCTAAATTTAATCAAACTTGTTACCAAAATGTTTTACTTTTACAGTTGTTGTTCTTGTTATTCCACCCATGGTAGTGGAGAGTTAATGAATGCTAGGTTGGCATTTAGTACTTACTTACCATCTGCCTATTGTTCAAATCTAGAAGTAAAAGGTGTTGTAAGAATTGAGTTTAGTCTAGATAGGTGTACCCACCATGGTTTTGCAGAGTGAGAAGTGGAGAGGGCAGTCTTGACCCTATAGTTGGTCCAGTTACCTTACAAAGATTTCATACTTGGAGCTAACTATTCCTAAATTTAGTCTTAAGATATATTGGTGGCTTCTCAAAGCATAACAGTTTTGAACACTAACCCATCCTTTCTATCAATTCATATCTATCAATCAGTCCCAGAGAAAATTTTCCATTGACTTTCTTCTAACTAACACATGCATTACTCAGATATTTTTTGCATAGTAGATTACATTCCCCCATTTATGTACATAAAAAAAAGAAGAAAGTACATCATCTACATACATAGTAATCATTATCAAATGCATCCATAAAACATCTCATTTAAACATGCATATCATAAAGCACCATCCTGCATACACATGTTAGTATCATTGGAAAGTAAATCATACATATAAGAATCTGCACATTATAGAATCACATTGCATAAACATTTCACCATATAAGAATTATCATGTAGAACCATACACATAGAAAGTAAACCAATGCACATCATATAGACCTAATAGCCGCATCTCATATAAATCTCAAGTATCTGAGTACAATGAATGGTCATAAGTCATAAAAAATGAGGGTGATCGATATAGTGTCATAAATATCAGTATGCCAAGATACATAATTGGTACAAAATCAGATATCAATGGTACATCACTACAAAAATGGTACAACATGATACAAAATGAGAAAAGTCAACAAAGTCAACATAAACTACCACCACCCTCACTGTTAGGTGCACAAGGGGGTGGTATGTGAGGTGCAATCCTTTGTTGAGGACCAAGAGCTCCAATACCACTACTCTGAGACATTTGAGCCCTGCTAGATCTCTAAGAAGCTATGTAACCCGGTACACGCTGAGTTGGAGGAACATCGCCCTCATAATGGCGCCGCCAGTAGTCTATCTCTCTCTGGGGCTCATGCCCAAATCTCTATAATAGATCATGAACATATAAATGAGGCACATCATGTACACCATCAATGAAGGCTCTGATCTCTAAATGACCCTGTCACTCTTTGTCCTTTGCTGCAGTAGCCCTGGCCTCTGCTGTTGTGACCCTACTCTCCAAGGCAGCAGCCCATGCATTAGAAGAAGCCAATCTAGTCTGAAGATTAGAAATTTTTTTTTTGAGTCTCTCAACCTCTGATGGATCAACATTCATCCCACCCATCACTACATCCATATACTCCTCCTCACCCCTATCTCCCAAACCCTCATCTCCTCTACCCTGAACAACCCATGAGTCCTCACTGCTCTCGCTACCGCTAGTACTGTTGTCAGTAATGATCCTCCTAGTAGACAAACTTGTGACTGAATCCTCAACATCTACATCCTCTATCTCTAAATCCTCCACAACAACCCTCTCCTTTTCCCTCTCTCCCAACACAACGCCTATGTGAGGATGCACTCTCTGGACCAACTGAGGTGCCTCCTCCTCTAAAGCCTCCTCCTCCTCAAGGATGACACCCATCCCAACCCACCTACTGATACCATGACCACCCCTAGTCTACACTCTCCCACCAACACCACCAGGCCTAGGATCATCTCCATCTCCCCCATCACTCCCCATCCTCCATTTTGGCCCCATCTCTCCCCATCCCACCATCTCTCCCTCCATCCCTACTTCCATCCCTACCTCTGTCTCTACCTCCATCCCTAACTCCATCCCTACCACCATCCCTACCTCCATCTCTGCCTCCTCTCCATCTCTACCGAGGCCTCCTCATGATGGTACCAACAATAGGGCGAGGCACATCTATCAAAGAAATATGACAAGACTGTTGCCACCATGCATCATACTGTGACGTAGTTCTTGAAAAGAAAACAAGTTCACACATCAATACCATATGGATGATAAGAATAAAATACTATTCAATAGATAGCTACATCTAAGAAAGCACGAAAAGAGAAATATCATCAAATAGGGGAAAATTACAACATATACCTGCATCCATAGTGGTTGATCGCTACGTCCAAGAAACAAGAAGCAAGTCCATGAACTTTGTCCTAGAAACATCCATAGAAATAACTGTAGACACCCTAAAATGGACAGGCTTGCGACTTTACATTAAAAACACTAATTTTCATTTATTAATTAATGGTTTCTTAATCATTAATTAATCATCTATTTTCTTCTAAATTCATTTCCCAAATCAT
>MU224978.1:130437-149892 GCA_018584345.1 Thuja plicata | reverse complement strand
AGTTCACGAGATTCTTCTCTTGATAGGTCCAGATGTGTTGCTACTTCATGGTTTTCTTGAAATATGGTATTCATGGCACCATCAAATGATTGCTTTAGCAAATGCAGGATTTCATGCAATTTCTCCAGACTTGAGAGGTTATGGGCTCTCTGACCAACCTTCTAAAATAGAATTTAAGGAAAGGTTTTGAATCCTGTAGAAGACATGGTCGGCCTTCTTGATGCCCTAGTCATTGAGAAAGTAAGTACCCACAAATCCCATTTTTTTTATTATTTGGATATCTGACGCAAGGAGGGTTAGTACCTAGAGCCATAGGCACTCCCAATTACCAAACCTAATTGCATAATCACAACTCGAAAGCTCAAACATAGAGAAGGAGAGAAGGAATACAAATACTTTAGATTTATTCATAAAAATTCATAAATGTCAGGCTGTAAGGTCTTCCCGGTTACGACCAATACATTCAAAATCTATTGTGGAACAGTCCTCATACATGCGAGATTCACAGTCTCTAGATTTTTCTTTCTAAATTTTACTACTACCCTCAACCTAAGAACAAATCATTACATTTATAAAAGAGGCTATCGAAAAGGTTGGCCCAAAAGATCCTCATGATCTATCATTGGAGAAAGTAATGACTCAGGTTTAGGTCCACACATTTCCTAATGAGAGATCCCAACATTAATATCATGACCAAAATTAATTGCACATGTCATCCCAAAAATATAACAAAATAAAACTCACTCAGCGACATAGGAAACAGGAAACCATCGAGCAAAAGAAACAACCACTGAGACCGTTTGGTGAAACCAGGCCAAGAATAGTAACCGAGTTCAATGGTGAATCGAGATAAGAACCTTCAACCGAGAACTCCATAATAGTTACCGAGCAATTTACCGAAAGTCTCTAGAAAGTTACTAAGCTCAAAATGAAACATATTTTTGGTTGACACATGATTGCCATGAACCCAAGATGATACTGCATCAGACATCTGGGGTTTAAAAGAAATGATTCTCTGAATCATGAGTTAGGTATAACCTGAACTTAATCCAACTCAGATTGAGAAATCCATGTAGAGTCTTCAGTCAGTCTGTTCTTCTATTTTACCAAGTATTCCATGTAATCCTTTCCTTTTGTGCTTCTGCCAATTATTTGTTCCAAAATATTTTCAACTTCTTCTATCTGTTTCTTAGGATAATCACTCAGAACTGTCGCTTCTACATCAGGTTCATGGTACTCATACAAATCTGAAATATTGAATATAGGTGATATGTCCATGTCATCAGGTAACTCTACTTCATAAGCATTTCCACTTTAAAAATTCCTCAATATCTTGCAGGGACCAAATTTCTTCATCTTCAATTTACCATAAGTTCCAACACAAAAATTTTCTTTTTTTTCAAATGAACCATCACTTCATCGCCAACCTCAAAAATCTTATGTCTTCTTGATCTATCTGCACTATCCTTGTATTTATGATTACTTTGCTCCAACTTATGTTTCACTTCCTCATGCAATGACTTCATCAACTCAAAAAATTCTTCTCCTTCATCACTCCTCTTCTCTTCTCCACCAATATCTCTCATGTCTGATATACCTCTCGGTTGTATGCTAGTAAAAATATGAAAAGGTCTCTTTCCAGTACTCATATTCACTAAGTTGTTATATGAAAACTCTTCTTGTGCTAACATCAAATCCTAATTACTCGACTTGTCTCCAACTAAGCATCTCAACAGGTTACCCAAAATTATGTTTACAACCTCAGTTTGTCCATCAGTCTGTGGATGAAATGTAGAACTATACTTCAACTCCGTGTCCAACTTCTTCCAAAGAGTTTTCCAAAAATAGCCAAAAAACTTACCGTATCGGTCATAGATGATACTCCTTGGTAATCCATGCAGTCTGACAATGTCCTTGAAGAAAAGATCTACTATATGAACTACATCTGATGTTTTACTACATGGTATGAAATGTGTCATCTTGAAAAATCTATCCACAACAACAAATATGGAATCATTACCTCTTGTTGTCCTCGGTAAGCCAAGAACAAAATCCATACTGATATAACTCCAAGGTTTCTCAGGAATAGAAATTGGTGTATACAATCCAGTACTCTAATTTACTCATTTTGAAACTTGACAAACTCCACAACTCTTTACAAATTTATGAACATCCTTATACAAATGAGGCCAAAAATACCTTTCCTTAAGTAAACTCAATGTCTTATCAATGCCAAAATGTCCAACCAAACCACTATTATGCTTCTCCTTTATCAAATTGGTTCTCATTAATCCTCTTAGTATACATAACTGAATAATTTTACTCAAGCTTTGAGATTTTAGAATTTTATTGTCAATAATTTTACTAAAGCTTTGAGATTTCTGGAAGTTATACCTTATGACATTAATAAAATTCTCTTATTAAACTACCCACAAATTATCTTGTGTACTTTTGTCTTATACATTAGATTTCACATGGTTATGCTAGATTACATTAATATTTAATAAATTAACAAAATTAATAATTGAATCTTGTAATAAAAAGATGAAAGGTAAGATATATTTATAAATGACATTTTATATTTTTTAAATGATTCATGAAGGCTTTCTTTTGATTGAAACATGTATGTTATAAGTCTAGAAAATATTTGAAGTATGAACATAAGCATTATTGTGATTTTATTCTATGAGCTACGTATACTACAAATAGAGCCATGGAGCATAAATTGACTATATAATTTATAATTTATATCAAAGTTATATGGAATTTATTTTGATCAAATGAATTTATGATATAGTGAGTTAAAATAAAATGAAAAGTGGAAATTTAATGAGCAAATAAGTATACTCGATTAAAAAGTTGACTTATTAAAAGTCAACATATTTCATTAAATTTTGACGTAGCTAATCATAGATCGGAGTGTTGAACATTCAATGATTGAATTGAGATTCAATATATCTTCTAATGTAATTGAAGGTTATTAAAAAATACAAGACTCTTTCATAGGGATTAATGTTCATCAACCAAATTACTAGTACAATAGATTTTAGAATAATACAAATTTAAACCATTGAAACATCACTATATTAGAAAATATTATGGGCGATAATGTATTAATAAAATTATTTTTTAATAGGAGTTTAAACAAATATTTATTATTGTACATCAAGTATTTATGAGGTAAAGTTTATATCTTGAATCTAATAAAATAAATTCTTTCGTATAATCCTCATAATTTTTTTTAAAAAAGGCTCTGCTTAGAAAGTGAAATATGCAAAATGCGCGAAACTGTAAACCCTATTTTCTAAAAATGGCGAATGTGAACAATTTTAGTCTAGAATCAAAGGCTCCTAATCATGGTCCTGCACATAGAATTAGTATTCTGGCGTCTCTCCCACCCTTTGCCAATGGGGCTAATTGAATACTGGTCAATGAGAAAGGGCGAGGGAAAGACACTACCGCAAGACAATCTTCAACTGGAAACAATCTTCAACTGGTGCAAATAGAGTCCCATTGGGATGCACGACGGACAACCAGCCCCCCATCACTTCTTCTACCCCTATAATTTCACCCAGCAGGCCACCAAAGCAACCACGTCTAGAATATAAGAGGCCACAACAATTTTTTCATCAGGAAATGCCTTGACAGGAATGAACTCCAATGATCAAGTGTTTTTTGACCTAAATAATCCTTAGGTAACAATGAGCAATTTAGTACGTGGAAGGATTCCCTTACTGGTTGAGCAGGAAAACACTATGATTATACACAATAAATAATCAGAAGGTCTCTAGGAATATTACAAAACCAATGGCTTAGGGCAGGTTTCCATGCTGCTGCTTAGCTTATTTTTGCTAGCAGTTGCTGCTCAACTTTTTGAGCAGCAATTTGTGGAGCAGGTGTCCCCATAGATGCTAAAATTTGCTGCTTATTTTTAAGCAGTGCTTGTAAATGATATTTTTATATAAACAAATTAAATTTTGGAAACAAACTTTATGCAAATAAAAGGAATGAATTAAATGGTGATGCCAAGTGTCATTTTTTCCTATTCTTTCTTAAGTAGTGCTGCTTATTTTCAGCCCCTCCCTTTTTTTCAAAGTTTAATTTTCAGTAATAAGGCTTCAAAAAAATAGGGAAAGATTCCAATTTATCCTTTTGCCAAAATTGAAAATTTACATGGGAAAACTCTAACTACTTAAAATTAAGCAAATTTGGCTTTAAGCAGTTGCATGGGGACATGGGGTTGTATGGAAAATGGTGTGGGTTTGGATCCTCCATGGATTGCGCTGTTCAATGGCTCTAGGGGATGTTACGG
Source organism: Thuja plicata (assembly GCA_018584345.1). Classification (NCBI taxonomy): domain Eukaryota; kingdom Viridiplantae; phylum Streptophyta; class Pinopsida; order Cupressales; family Cupressaceae; genus Thuja; species Thuja plicata. The sequence continues at coordinate 145,580 of MU224978.1, read as the reverse complement.
GACTAGTTAAGTATTACTAGCCTTGATGGATATTTCCTATTTATGGATTGTCAAAACATTGCTTTGAAAATTAAGTTATTATATGGAGATCCCATTTTCTTTAAAGGATATAACTTCAAATTTTTTTGAGTGAAAACCTAACTTTGATCCAAAAGATTGCTACAATGCAACTGCACTGAGATGGATGATTATCCCAAATATGCCTGCATAAATATGTAGAGGTAATATTAATGAAAAAATGATCTAAACAAACCTAATAAAAGAAAGAAATTGAACAATACACAAACTTTGGATAAGGGCAAGGAGAGTTCAGGAAACCCTACATTAACTACGGTTGCCAACATTTCAGGAAGTGATTATGAGGTTGAAGAGGGGAGGATTGTGGATAATACAAACATAAATACCTCTATTAAGGTGAGTGATATAAAATGATAACATCTTGGTCCTCACTAATGATAGCACGAAATCTCTGAAAAATATTATTAGGGAACCTAACAAGAGGGAGTACACCAAATCTTACTCTCCACAGATTGAGAAAAATATGACCACAGATGAACATAGCACTTACTAAAGCATCCTCACATGAAAAATGGGGAACAACATAGTCCAACCATATCATTTTGGGAGGTAACGAGTCACACAATGTGTTCAAGGAGAAGGAGGATAATATGGAGTGCTATGTTATCCAGGCACATGACCATTAGGCATTTGGAAAGCATAGTAAGTCATCAGACCAGATTGTGACTAGCAACACATGGGAGGATAGAGAAAATCCTTCAGAGGACTATGATGGACTTGAAGAAAAGGAGAAAGCATTCAGAGGAAATAGCATAGAGGATGTTGATACCCCGAAGGATAGTGATAGAATTGAGGAAGAAAATAAAATAATATTGTCCACTATGTTTGTAATGAAATGATTAATGAACTCATGGTATAATTTGTGAATGAAATTTTTGATGAGGATGAGTTCGCACTACAAAAATAGTTTCTCACTGCAAAAATTATTGAACTTAATGAAGCATGACAACATGATGATGTTATTGAGATGATGGTAGAATTAAATGACAGGGAAAAAGATCAGGCACATGTTATTCTAGGGATAGTAGCCACAAATGATGACAAGGAAATGTTGGATTGTGCTAAGATAAGAAGGAAAAGGGGTAGAAAATCTATTGCTAAACTAAGATCTAAAGATGGGGAAGATGAAGGTCAGACTAAGATGATAACCTTATTTCATGCTGGGAAGGGGAATGCCCTTCCCAAAGAGCCATAAGGCTCCTTACTTGGAATGTAATGGGCATGAATGCCCCTAACAAGCAATAAATCATTAAATTTTGTATAACTAACACTACTTCAGATGTAATACTACTACCCTGAAACCAAATTAAATACAGTGGAAACTAAAACAGTTAGGAAAAAATAGGGTATTAAAGAAATAATTGGTCACCCGACAAATGGTGCCTCAGGTGGATTAGCAGTTATCTGGGTTGCAAGAGTGATATCCTTAAGATTAGATAAATCTCATGATAATTGGATGAGTGGGATGGTCAAAAGAATTAAAAATAACTTATAATTCCTACTAATAAATGTATATGACCCTATGTAGAACAAAGATAATAAGAAAACCTAGGATGATATAGAATGTTACTTGCAGTCAATGCCTAATCAAACATGCATCATAGGAGGGGACTTCAATGTTGTTTTTGATCAGAGAGACAAGAGAGAGGTATAAAATCCATCTTACAATCATAAAGGGATTTCAAGGTATGGGTCCAAAGGTGTAATATAATGGAGATAAAAATGGCCAGTGACACATTCACATGGAATAACAGAAGGTTAGGATTCAACAATATTCTTGAAAAATTGGACAAATTTTTTTCTTTGCGGAAGCTTGACAAATTTACCTAGCGTCTTATCAGCTGAGATCCTTCCTCTATCAAGATCAGATCATTATCCCATACAATTGAGTTTCATAGATGACACAAAGCCTAGAAATTGTCCTTTCAAGTTTGAACTCATGTGGCTGAAAGCTGAAAAGATTATGGAACTAATTGAGCAGCCATGGAGAGAAACTAAGGTTACTGGGTCCAAGCTATTTAGGATTGTCAGTAAATTAAAAATAGTAAAGAACAACCTGTTTATATGTGTAACCACCTGGATTTGGTCTGTTCTGACCATAGACCCCATTTTCCCTAAGTGTGATCATACCCCCAATTATGTCACGACAATGTTACATTGGCATAATTCATTTTTCAGATTTAATGTCCTAGGTGATTTTTATCACTAAATTATATTAACCACTACAACCATACAATTCAAATCAATTTAAACCAATTAAAAAAAATCAAATTCAAACATGGCTATAGTATTTAATCATAAAGGAAATGAATAAAACCCTAAATCAATTGCTCACTTGCAAATGAACCCATTCCCCTAGCCTAATTAATTTAATTAATTTGGCTATAGTCCTATTGATTATTAAAAAGTGATTAAATGTTTAAATAATTAATATCCTATTTTTGAATGAATTAAATAAGTTTAATTCATTTCATTAATATTCCTCTAAATCCCTAACCTAACCCACTTTGACCCTGGGTTCAAACCTATCTCAACCCATTCACCCCATGCTAATCTAATTCTAATCCTAATCTAATTCTAACCCACCTCCTAATGTTGTCACATTCCATTAGGGAGTGATTAAGGACTCCACCCACTTGACAAAGTCAACGAATCTCAAGATTCCTTTCCTCAAGTCCACCTCCTCAAGCTTACCTTACACCCTTCCCATGCTTCTTTAAGGCTCTAATTAATGCCTCATTAATGTAGATTCCTTAAGCCCATGTCTCCACCATGCCTATTGAATGCCTTTGACATTTATTTCCTCTTACACACCATTAATGAGTTTTTCAACTGCATTAATGCACCTTGTCCCCCCTCTCTCTCCTCATTCTTCTATAAATAGAAGGTGTTTTTGAGCACAAATAAGCCCATAAATCATATTGAAAATGCATTGTTATGCTGTTAGGATTCATATAGACTCATATTCCATTTAGTTTCTCATGTTAATGCATTGTTATTATGTTCATTTTAGAGCTAAATATGCATGTTTTCTTATCATTTAGCTTGTTTTAACTCAAATGTTTCATGCTAAGTCGTATATGTCACTGATAGTAGCATAATCTAAGGGCTATTGTGTTTCTTATCATACTCTTCTTAGTTAGAAAGCAATAGGTCAATTTTAGTTGTTGTATATGCTCATCTAACCATGTTTTCCACTAATGCAATGACCTATTGAAGTGTTGTGTCTCTCTTAATAGGTACAAAAATCACACACACATTTTTGGCACCCATCGTGGGGCTCGATTCAAGATTTGCCTCATTTTTAACCTCATTTTCACTAATATTTCCTCCCAGTTTTCAGGTCCAGAATCACATTTGGCATTTTGGCTCACATTCGGGATACGCCCTCACACCGCAGAAAATGAGGCTTGCATCCGGGATTTCCTAGATCATTTTTGGTTTAGAATCACATCTAGGGAACATTCAATTGCATCTGGTGACAAAGGTTCGCATACGGTATACGGTATCACATACTGTTATTTTAGGATCGCGTCTGGTGAAATTTTTGTGAACTTCATTGCCTAACCACTTATGTTTGTGTGCTTGATTTTTTTGATCTTTTCACAACCTAACTAGTGCTTGCAGGTTGCCATCAAAGGTTTTTCTTAGGAGTTAAACTAAGAATACTAACGTGGTTTTTCAGGTTTCCCAACCTCCATCTTGACCTCTATTTTTACATGCTTTTTACACTAAAAACATTTTCTAATTTTCCACTAAACTGACTAGAGGACTATCCTATTTTCCTACTTAAGGAAAATCAGAAACTCATACCTCAGTTTATGGGTTGAAAGGAATTTGGAGATAACTGAACCAAGGAAAACAAAACCAAATTTTGATTTGGATCAGTAACTGAAAAATCAAAGCATTAAAATTTTGTGGCTCAATGAACAAGTTCAATTGTTTAATTCAATTTGGATTAGTAACTGAACAATCAAAGCACTAAATTTGTGGGTTAATTGAACAAGCACATTGTCTAAATTTTGGGAATCAAAAATTGAACAAGCTACTCATTTAACATTGTGGATTAATTGAACAAGAAAACTTTCCTTTCAAAGTATTTTGTTTTCCATTAAATAGGAACATCTTAAATCGAGAACAACATTGCTTGAGGGAATGAACTGTTTGCTGAAGAATCTGTTTTGGGAGAAAATGACATGGATTAGGAGACTATGCTCTTCTTCTTCGGAGGAATCAGAAATCTAGACATCCTACACTCGCCAATCCTTTGTAAGATTATTTAATAGTAGAGGGCCTACCATTTGAGGAAAAAATCTCTCGAGAATGACCCAAGTGAGGACAGGTTTTACACCAACCCTTCCAACTCACTATAAATAATTGCTTCCTCATAGGCTAAAGCCTCAGAAGACGGAGCCGATTTTGTTCATGGAATTCTTACATCATTCCTTGAACATGCTTGGGTATGTGTAGAGTGGAGCCGCTTGAATATTTCTTGCAAGACTATATATACTTAAGTACTCATAGGGCTATACGCCTCAATTTTGCCTTGTGCAATTCTATGGGGAACGGTTTCGAATGGATTGCCCAATAATAGACAACATTTCAATTGAAAGAATTCCTTATTCACCCACGAAAGGGTGATAATATTTGTTCAAGGCAAAAAGTAATTTCCCCAAAATACTCATCATATTGTGCCCTCACTTGCATTTGGAGTCGGCTAATACAACATCATGAATGGAGCCATTGCGTGCTTGGTGATGGTTGTATTTTGATTAGCATTTGAGTGTGTGCCTAAGCCAATGAGCAAGGATTTTTATCCTCCACCTAGAAAATAGGGATAAGATGTGTGTCTGTTTCACCCTCCTAACAATGCAAATATGTTTGACATGCCTGAAAAATCATTAAAAAGATAACATCTTCAAACAAACAAGAAATCTCAAACCTGGGTCCACACATGTGTTTTCATTCACTGACGAGTCTCAGAACGCAAAACTACAATCAAACGAACTTCACACACTTCCAAAACAAAATTTTCAATACTGATCAAATCTGACAGAGACATCAGAAAATCGCATCTTGGATTTCCTGAATCATATACAGTATTTAGGCTCACATATGGTATCCTAGCTCGCATCTAGTCATCACGTTGTCACATTTGGTACTTAAGCTCGCATCTAGAGTCATCAGTAGCTCGCATCCTGTATTTCTAGGCTCACAACTAGGAGCTCACATATAGGACAGTGGGCACTTGCCGAATAGTTTCTCAAAAAGTCTCAGTTGATTTGGATACCCTTTTGGCTCTTTAGTCTACCCCTGTTGTCTTTTTTGGTCTCCCTGTCGCTGTGTCGGAATACTTTTTCAAATGTCTACCTTGCATGTCCGGTCAGTTTGTTGTAATCTATTGCAATACGTGTGGTCTATCCACTTCTTACAATAACTTTGTTCCTAGCTCACTATCAGGGCATTCTAACCCCTTGACGCTAGAATCATTTACTTCCACCAAAACACAAATGATACTTCCACCTAGACACATTAACTTGAACGATTTAGAATACTGCCTGACCCTCTCAGGAAACTTTGACAGGGTTGAGATACGGATAGATGGTTAACACAAGACGCAACAAGTACACCTCTAAAGGATCGAAAGTGCCTCCTAAATCACCACACTTTCAAGGAGAAACATCTCACAGTTCCATACTTGATCTAGACTCTCCACAAATGGATAGAAACACTCGCGAATGGAGTGCAACTTTTGAAGAATATGACAATAGAAAAATCCAAAAGCACGAAGATCTCAATGAAAATGAAGAAACCACATTTGAACGTCCTCCATTTGGATCGGATAGTGAGGGGGAGATCCCTGAAGATGAGTATTATAAACTCAAATAGAGCAAGAGGTTCCACAAGATACTAGAAAGGATAATTGACGAGGATAAAGAGAAATACTTCCTCTATTTGGCATCCACTGACCTAAAATTAACGCCGGATTATGATGTTGAACAGATAAAAGAAAAATAAGTACCAACTCCTATATCCATTCTTGCTAAGCAACTCACTTTAATGCAAACTGAGCTTACAATGCTCAAACAAGAGAAGGCAAAGTCTAAAACAAAATACTCTTTGGACACCATTTGTCCATTTCCTTTTGACAAGAGTATCACTATGGTTCCATTCCCTCTTAATGTGGCACAACCAAAATACAAAAAGTATACAGGAGATACCAATCCACATGACCATGTTTGAGAGTTTTGTGCTCTTAGCATAGAATACATGCATGAACCTACTTAACTCTCGCGACTATTTCCTGGAAGTCTAGGAGGCAACGCCATGGAGTGGTTCTTGAAACTTACACCCAAGGTCAAAACTTTTGAGGAGTTAATACAACAGTTCATCCAACATTACTCCTACAATATCCAACATGACGTGACTATGATGGATCTATGTAATACTAAACAAAAGACTGGCAAATCATTTACACACTTCCTTCAAAGATGGAGGAAAATCTTTGCACGGTACTCAAGAGCTATCCCTGAATTAGAGAAGATGAAAATATTTGTCAATAAGTTGGTACCAGAATTGAACTACGTATTGCAAATGTAAGATTCCCCTAGTTTCGACATGATGATTAAAAATGCCCTTCGTATCGAAGAAGTTATGGTTAGAAAGGGGGAGATCAATCTTCAAAGTGAAAACAAACCTAAAAAATCCAACTCCAAACCTAAATGGTGGAAGCAAAACAAAAGTGTTGTCAATGATGGCATAGTAGACGCATCCAATATTGGTCCTAAACCTGAAGTATTCAATCTAACCAACAGTATGCAAGCAAGCAAGGATGCCAAGGTGTCAACCTCCATACCCAAAGCAAACAATGATAATAGCAAGGATCGAAAATGGACTTCAAAACCTCAAAGAAAATTCACTCCTTTGGGAGAGCCTCTCGAGACTATTTTGAAGACACTTCTAGACAAAAAAGTTCTCACAATCCAAGATTCCAAACCATGGGAACCAGTAGTTAAACCAAGGTGGTGGGATGATAACTCCTATTGTGTCTTTCACAAAAACAAAGGACATAAGACCAATAATTTCCTTAAGCTCAAACATATCATTCAATACCTCATTGAAGGAGGTAAGATCAAAGTGGATGAACACACTACCAATGAAGATCATACAACATTCAATAAACCATTTCCTAATTATGACAAAGGAGAAACATCTAAAGGGAAATGTAATGAAGTAAACTACACCTATTTCGGTAATGACGACGTGATCAATATCCTAGACATTAAAACTGAATCAATTAATGTGGTCACAATCAAAGGTGTTTCTTTCCAATCAAATGTGGTGACTTGGAGCCAAGCCCCAGTCACGATCAAAGGACCCCCGAAACTAGCATCAATGTCCAAGGTTCCTATCGTTACTATTCCTAAACCAGTAGCGAAACACGTGGTTACTATTCCTGGAGCAAAGTATGACTTGGTTGACCAATTGAAATGAACCTCTGCCAAAATTTCCATCTTTGAGATACTTAAAATATCCACAATGCGTAGGGAAATCCTAGAACAAGCCCTACATACTGCAAATGTACCAAAGGATCTTGATATAGACAAATTACAAGCGATGGTCAATCACATCTCAATGCCACATTACCTCTCCTTTTCTAAAGAGGATGATAAGTCATTGATACATCCACATAATCAAACCCTAGTCCATATTGAAGTCCTTATTCATAAATCCTGTGTTAGACGTGTGTTGATAGATGGAGGCACAAAATTGAATATTTGTACACTTAATCTAATCAGGAAATTGGGTCTCTCAGAATAGACCATTGACTCTAGAAGCAAAATAACTATCAAAGCTTATGATGAGGAAGAAAGATCCTCTAAAGGTCTTATTGTTCTACCCATCAGAGTCGGGCCAATTGAAAGGAATGTCATATGTCAAGTTTTGGATCTACCCCTGGCCTACAATATCCTATTGGGGAGACCATGGATTCATGCAATGCAGGCTGTGCCGTCTACTTACCACCAGTGTATCAAGTTCCCACATAATGGGGTGATAGTGACAATTCATGCGGATGCTAACTATACTTGTAATAATATCAAAGTAGGTAGTATGATTCCACATAACAAGGAATCTATGGATGAGATTGCTCCTGAGACTACCAAGGACATGGTTATGAAGAGTTTTGGCAAAACCTTAAAAATTTGAAGAAATAGGCATGAGAGAATACAAGTTGGACCTGACTCCATCACTGACAAAACTTCCGGTGTCACCAAGATCCTATGGAAAACCTTCCTCGACATTCACACCTACTGCATCCAAGGAACCAAAATACACAAAGCAATTGGCATGGTAAAGGCATCCACATCTTCTTTAGATAACACAGAAGAACATGCAGTCTTGGACTGGCTTTACAAAGGAGAACCGGTGGAAGCTAAGGTCAAACATGTAGAGATATCCCCATAACAGTATGGTAAAGGATATGATTTCCTCAAACAGATGGGATACAAAGGAAAGGGACCTCTAAGCGACATAGGAAGAGGAATTATTAAGCCTATACCCATGGAGTTCCAGAATACCAGAGACAAAATAGGACTGGGTTTTAATACTAAAACTGACAAACCTGCTTTAAAAGATAGCCCAGCCTCTAACAAAGGGAGTGATGAAATAGATGAACTAGAGCAGTGGTCCTATGAAATATTATTACATGTTGGTATAGAGAATCCTGAATATCAAGGAGAATGCTATGTACCCAGATTTGAGGTACCTCAAAATATCCACATACCTTTGTTAGCACAACCTCCCATTCAAGAGGTAGGAGACTCAACAACAGATGGTTCAGAGATACCATTGATAGCAAAAACTACAGAAAGCACACCCCAACGACAGGATTTAAATCCTGACTAGGGGCAGTTGGTCACAGTTTCACATGTTCTTGATCTACCACACTTTGATCCACATATAGCTAACCGAGTACACCATATAACTATTGCTGAATACTTAAACTAATTTGATGATGAAATAACTGACTCTCATGATTATGAATGGGATGAGCTATCTGTCACTATAGAGGACATTGAAATAGATAACATTCACATGTTTGTGGCTCCCTCAGCACCTTGTGAACATTCTAACATTACTCCCAACAACACTGACAATCCTGAAGTAGAAGAAGAGTTCCTTCTCCCTATCATGGATGGAGAGACTGGTGCTTTTCTAAGTCTAGAAGAAGTTCAGAGGCGACAAGAAAGAAGCCTCCTTTTAAAGAGAGATGATGATGAGAGTTCTACTGACGATTCACTAGAGTTTGGTCCACATATGACTAACAATGACCCTTTTAATGACGAGCTAACTCTTATTGATCTAAACATTGAAGAAACTAACTTAACAGGACATGTCATGTCAGTTAATAGTCATGATGCTAACATGATGTTGTCCTTCCTAGAGTCTGACTTCCTGTCCCTAATAAACCTAGATCTAATTGATTGCACTAGTACGGATCCTACTCCTTTTCTCAATTTCCCCAATGACTACACCTTGGCCTGCTATCTCAATGCTTGTGAACCTTACCCTTCTTCCACCAATGCAAGGAGCGAAAACATATCACAGGAGGATATCACATTTCTCAGTCAAAAATTGAAAAATAAAAATAAAAAGGGAACTGACGGTGAAAACCATGTTGTGGCAATGTCAAATCCTAAAATAGTAAAAACAAAATATGTATCTAATCATGAAAACCTCTCAGAGGCACCAAAGGATGAGATCCTTGATGTCCTCCCTAAGCACTTTCAGGAAAGGTCTTCAGTTCTAATGGAACCAACACAACCAGTTAATTTAGGCACAATTGAAGATTCTCAAATAGTACACTTGGCACAATCTTTGTCAGAAGAGGAGAAGACACAGTTCACAGAGTTCCTAAGGGAAAAGAAGATCAACTTTGCATGGTCTTATATGGATATGCGTAGACTAGATCCTAACCTAATCATGCACCACTTATCTATAGCTCCCGGGATCAAGCCTGTGAAACAAAAACTTAGAAAGATGCATCCTCATGTTGCATTGCTAGTAAAAGCAGAGCTAGAGAAATTGTTGAAAGTTGGATTTATCAGAGTCATTGCCTATGCAGGATGGATCTCCAATGTGGTTCCCGTGTCTAAATTTGATAAATCTATTAGGATATGTATGGAATTCAGAGACTTAAACAAGGCATGTCCTAAGGATGACTTCCCGCTACCTAACATTGACATAATAATAGACCTCACAACAGGCTACCAAATGTATTCCTTAATGGATAGTTTCTCAGGCTATAATCAGATAAAAATTGCCCCTGAGGATCAAGAGAAGACTGCATTTATGTGCACATGGGGAACATTTTTCTAGAATGTCGTGCCATTTGGGATAAAGAATGCTGATGCCACATATCAAAGAGCAATGACTACCATATTCCACGATATGATGCATAAAATTATGGAGGATTACGTGGATGAAACCTTAGCCAAATCAAAGGAAAGGAGCACTCACATTTCTAACTTGAGAAAGATATGGATCGAATGGAGAAATTCCAACTTAGGCTCAATCCAAAGAAATATGCCTTTAGCATCCAATTAGGTAAAATCTTAGGGTTTATAGTTTTAGTGAAGGGAATTGAGGTAGATCCTGCAAAGGTCAAAGCTATTCTAGAGATGACTCCTCCACGCAACATCAGTCAAATGAGGATATTACAAGGGAGACTTCAATCAATCAGGAGGTTCATGTCACAACTTGCTGACAAAACACAACCCTTTCCCAAATTACTACATAAAGGGGTCACCTTCAAATGGGATGAGCACTATGAAGCAAACTTCAGAGAATTAAAAGGGTACTTGGCTACTCCTCCTATTCTTATGGTACCTATTCATGGAAAACCATTACTCCTATATATTTCAGCTACAACTACATCACTAGGAGTATTGCTAGCACAAGAAGATGAAACAAGGAAAGAAAGAGCTATCTACTACATTAGTAGAACACTAGTCTCCTATGAGCTCAATTACAACATTATGGAAAAAGCATGCTTAGCAGTCATCTTCACATCACAAAAATTGAGACACTACATGCTCTCACATAAAGTAAGGCTCATTGCTAAGATCGATCCTTTAAAGTACCTCCTGAGAAAAATAGCATTAATAGGACGTTTGGCAAAGTGGGTCCTCATTCTAAGTGAATTAGACGTTGAGCATGTAGACAGGAGGGCTATTAAAGGACAAGTCCTCATAGATCAACTAGCTGATTCACCACTTCAAGATGATGAACCTTTAAGGATTGAATTCCCTGGCGAGACCATTATGCATCTCACTGAGTACCGATGGAAGATGTACTTTGATGGTTCTTTCATGCAACAAGGCTCTGGAGAAGGAGTTCTATTCATAACTCATCAAGGCTACAAGATACCCAAGTCTTACAAATTGATGTTCCCATGTATGAACAACATTTCAAAATATGAGGCACTGGTAAATGGTCTTAAGCTCGCCATGGAGTGGAAGATTATAGAGTTACACGTGTATAGTGTCTCCCAGCTCATTATCAATCAGGTCAATGGAGATTACCAGATGAAAGATGAAAAATTGACACCCTACAAGCAACTAGTTGATGACCTCAAAAAGTAGTTTGTCTTCATCACATTCTAGCAGATACCCAGAATGGAGAACAAAGCTGCAGATGCTATGGCTACATTGGTGTCCATGTTACAACTAGAAGAACATCAATTCCGCTATGACTTCTTGGTGGAAGAACTCTCCTATCCTGCCTTTGATACCCCTAAATACCAAGTAATCTATGCTTTGAACACCCCAGACCAATCTCGGTATGCCAATATCATTGCTTACCTAACTGACCAAACCATTCCCAATGATCTATCCCGAAACAAGAAAGGAGCCTTGATTAGGACAACATCGCGTTATGTCCTCATAACTAATAACTTATATCGATGAGGTCTTGATGGTATGCTTCTTAGATGTTTAGAAGTTGAAGAGTCTGATCACGTGTTAAAAGAAGTCCATGAAGGTGTATGTGGATCACATTCGAACAAATTTTCACTAGCAAAGAAACTGCTCATAGTAGGCTATTACTGGCCTACCATGGAAAAGGATGCAATTCAATTTTCCAAAACATGTCATAAATGTCAGACACATGGAAATCTCATCCATGCTCCTGCCAGAGAACTTATACCTTTTATTACACATTGGCCATTTTAGCAATGGGCCTTTGACTTGGTTGGACAAATGTATCCCAATTCTTCAAATGGACACAATTTTATCATTACAGCCACTGAGCATTTCACAAAGTGGGTCGAGGCCATGCTGCTAATCAAAGCCACTGGAAAACAGGTAGCTATGCTCATTTTGAACTATATTATCTGTAGATATGGGATACACTCATCAATTGTAACAGACAATGGGGGCCAATTTAAAAATCAAGACATTGATGACCTTTGTGAATAGCTCCACATCACTCAACACTACTCCTCAATCTATTACCCTCAAGGTAATGGATAGGTTGAGGCGTCTAATAAGAATATTCTTAAAATCTTACACTGAACTGTACATAAGTCTGGCAGAGACTGACATCTACAACTAAATCTGGCACTATGGACCTACAGAACAGAACACCAACTCGAGCCACGCCATTTTCTCTAGTCTATGACACTGAAGCAGTACTACCTATTGAGGTTGAAATCCTATCTTTGCAGATATCTTTACAAGGTCTTGTTACTGATGGGCAATATCGCATCTATAGGGTGAATTCTTTAGACCTACTAGATGAGCCGCAAACAACATGCGTTCTTGCATTTGAAGGTGTACCAAGCATGTATTACCAAAGGCTACAACAAGAAGGTCCAACCATGAAAATTTGAAGTGGGGGATCTCGTCTTAAAGGAGAATCCTAAAAACCATCCCAACAAAGAACAAAAGGGAAAATTTGAACCTAATTAGCTGGGACCTTATGTTATCACTGCTACTTTTGGGACTAGAGCTGATCAACTAGCTACACTTGAGGGAGATGTTCTTCCAGATCCTATCAATACTTTACATTTGAAGCGGTTCTACACTTGATGTTCGGCTAGTAGAGCCTGTGCAATGAAATAGCTCTCAAAAAATACCAAAAATATTTAGAAATGGATCTTGAAGAAATCTAAAAATAGTGGAAAAAGTCTTGAAGCAAGGTATCCTTGGTGAAAACCTAGCAAACAAGCACCTTGATACTACAAAAATATTAAAAAAAAAAAGAGCAAAAATAGAAAAAAAAATGGAAAAAGAGAAAAGTGCCTTGATGACAACCTGGTAAAACGGGCATCTTGGTAGAAAAAAGAGAAAGAAAAGATCTTTTCAAGTGGTGAAAACCTGACAATTAGGCTTCACTTGTGTTCTGTGATCCATCTATCAATGTCTTACTGATACTAAGCCTTCACGATCGCACCTGTGCTAAACGTTGACTTTGTTTCCTAAACAACTATCTTATCCTCGCTCGGGATTTGTCTGCATTTTTGTCTTAGGATCAAGTCATTCTACACTGGGGGCATCTTTTCCAGTCTGATAGGTTGCGTCTGCTAGGTCATCATAGGATGGTTTGTCTTGTGATACGATGCTTCTTGATACTTTCGCTAAACTATCCCTTTCACGACACTAGGATGACACAAACATTGCATTAACATAAACAGTGTTCCTTCGACCTACATGGGATTACAAATAGGAATGAAATTGTACATAGACATGGAACACATATTTCTTGATTTCCAAAACTTTTGATTGTTGAATCTCTACTGCGCTTGAAAAATGAATCAATAGTATTTCTCAATACTACCTAAACACAGTTTGATCTTGGTTTGATTATGACTCTTTTATGAACCCATGATGTTTTCACTAGGGGCATCTAAGTAGTTATGAACTTTGTTTGATTGGTTCACAATTGATGGTTGTTATGTCTTCTGAGTTACTCCATGACGTCTACGCAAAGACAAAGAGTCGCAAGGACGGGGGCATAACATTTTCTTGGTTTTCTGCGTATGGTGATTGTTCCAAATGATCCTATAAATTTCACCTAACTTAGATGTTTATGGTAAGAGCTACCACTAGGGGTGGATAAATGCATATATCTCGATCTTTGTTATGTGTAAACTACGGTGAGGTTGGGACAATTTCCTTGTCTATTTTTCTGAATCAGATTCTCGCTAAGGTATACGAAGCATAATGTACCCAAGGATATGAATTTTCAAGGTCATTGTGGGTCCAATATCTTGCCTTACACAGAATCTAATCTATTAAAAGGAAGGTGACTATCGTGTTATCCTTGCTTCTATGCCTTGATGCCTAAGTCTATTTCTGACATTTCAATAATACATAGTATTCATACTTTCATAATATCAGTGGGTATTAGTGATTGTTGTACTATTAGGTGGTATCCATTCTGAAAAGTGCCCAATAATGATAAAAAGCTACAATATCTGCAAATCAGTGACAAGTCCTAAGAGTCTGCATATAGCTGCATTTAAAGATTGCATGATGCATTTGTAAAAGAAGTAACAACATAGGGAAATCTGAGCTCAAAAATGATTTCTATCTTTCTTCTAAAAACAAAGTTAATTACATCATCACATATTACTGGTATAAAATATCATTGCATATCTATAGCATAGATTTTGCATTCATAAAATGAAACAGAAAGAAAATACAAAAACAAAGTATTTGTGCATTTCATTTATACATCCTAAAGTGCATCCATACATTTTACATTGCACAAGAAAAACTCAAACACATGCATTTGCATATTCACATAGAATCATTTGAAACATATTTATATCAATGATAAAATCAAAAGGCGCACAAATGTTGTCATCATCTAAATCTAACTCATCATATGCCAAGATATCACATGTGCAAATGAATCTATCAAAGCAGAAAGGAATCATGAACCATGTCAGAATCAGAAACATTTGCATCAGATATATATCTCAAACATGGTACAAATAAAAATATGACACAAGTCTACATAAAGAGTGAGCAAATAAAAAAGAATCATATATATATATA
>MU224978.1:70695-82164 GCA_018584345.1 Thuja plicata | reverse complement strand
ACTTTACTTGCAACTCCATTTGCAAAACCTTCAACAAATATTTGACTCAAAAACTACACAGTTGAATCATGATAACAATATCACAATTTAACTTTCTATGGAATATCTCTTACTTATTACAATAATATTCCAAAGGATGCACACCTCCAAGTTAATAGTGAATTATGAATGTCTCATATTCTCCACCTACAACGTTTACAAAGTCGTTCTTAGAGAATTTCATTCACATTTTTAGACAGGAAGACGCAACAAAATAAGTGGCCTCATCCAAGATTAGTCTAGTTTTATTATCGTTTTTGTCTTCTTGGTTTTAAGCATCCTTTCACATCAGTTGTTTCATCTTCCCATATAATAATATATCTTGGCATCTTATTCTATGGTCTAATTTTGTATTTGGTTAAAACAAACGTGGTAGAGAACTTTCAAATTTTTAATAGATTAATGGCTCAATGGTATAATTCTTATTTTCATTTTAAGATAGAGATGATTGGTAGAATAGTAAACTTTTGAACTTCTTTTACCCATTTAAAAATTGGAATAGATTAATCATTCATTAAGCAGAAATAAAATTGCCTAAATGATACAACAAATCCTCCTCGTAGTCTCCCTATAGTAACACTCTTTTCTAAGATTATCTCTATAACTTGCACTTTACTAAAAGGAGTTTCCCTAACATCAGAAGCTTTTGACCTCTGTTCTCATTTGGTATCATCCATGGAGAAAATACAACACAAGTATGTTGATGTTGGGGAACTAAAATTACATGTAGCAGAGATTAGATCAAGTATTTATCATCCTTCATTCAAGTATTCTTTTGTTTTGTGATTCAAGTTTTTGGGTATATGAGTTTATGAGATTCTTCTCTTGACTGTTTTGTAATTCAAGTTTTTTGGAATACGAGTTCATGAGATTAATCTTCTCTTGATAGGTCCAGATGTGTTGCTACTTCATGGTTTTCTTGAATCATGGTATTCATGGCGCCATCAAATGATTGCTTTAACAAACACATGATTTCATACAATGCTCCAGACTTGAGAGGCTATGGGCTCTCTGATCAACCTTCTGAAATATAAAAAGGCAAGGTTTTGGATCTTGTAGAAGACATGGTCAAATTTCTTGATGCATTTGGTATTCAGAAAGTGATTACCCAGAACTTTTTTTATTAGATTCTTAAAAATACAGTTGATAAATTTTTTAGCAAAAATCTATTGTGTTTTCCATTTTTTAAATTTGATCAACGGTACATTTGCATGGAGAATAGCCACGTCCCTTTTGCACTACCTTATGTACCCTCAAAGAGAAAGTTTACAATGATTCCAAATATTGTAATAATTCACTGATATTTGATAAGGTGAACAATCTTAGTTGTTGGTGGATGCAATTTGATTGTTGATATTTTGGTAATAAAGACAAATCAGACATGATAAGTACACTTTGGTAGTGACATATTAGGACTTTAGGTTGCGTATTTTTTTTGGGTCTGTATACCTCATGGAATATATATTTTTACTAGTTTTTAATGGTTTAGTTTTAATATGTAATTGCTTTAATGATCAAATACTTATAATAATTTTATATTTTATACATATTAGAAATGACAAATAATAATTTTAAGACTTGTAATTATTAGTGTAATTTTAAGAAATTGTTAGTGTAATTTTTTTAAGACAAATTGTTAGTGTAATCTTAAGACAAATTTTTAGTGTATTTTTTAAAATATTTTTTCTTCAACTTGTAATTATTAATTACATCTATTTATTTAGTAATTATAAAAAATAAGATATAATATTTAAAAATATAAGTTTGTTCATATTTTTAACAATTCATTTTATGAAAATTATTATTTTCTAATTAATTAACAGATATTTGTTCTAGCACAAAATTTTAATAATAATAAACTTCACAAGGAATGTGATATTATTAATTTTCTTTATTAAGAATTAAAAATCATTTTTAAAAGGGTTTGCACCCTTTTTTTTTATAAAGACAAGATAATGCAATATTGAAGTCTACCAAACATTGATGAAAAAATTACATGGAGTGCAACGTTAAAGTTATAAACCAACAACTATATCAACATTATTAACACCTCAAAGCAAAATCATGTTATTAGGACTAAAAATAAAGAACCCACAAGATACAAACCATAAAATAAAAGAAACAAAGTTATGCATGATCTATTCAAGTGGCTTAAAGTCAAAGATTTAGAAAGCCTTGAACATTACTAGCACCCTTGCATTTTGAATACTAAAGAAAATTCCCTTCATGAAACTATTCTCTCTTTTTTATTATCAATTCTAAGTAGAACATTTTGTATGTTTTCTTGCAAAATTAATGTTCCAATTATATCTTTCTTTAGTCCTTAATTGTTTCCTCTTTTTGATGATTTTGTTGGAATTAATGGGAAGTGTGTACTGAGAAGGGAGGGATGAATTAGTACCTCTAAAACTTTTATATCTTTTAACCTTTATCCATTGAGTAATCAATTGTATAACCAACCATCTGTTCTATACTATCTTGATGTAAGATTTAGCAATTCATAAACTTATCAAACATGTGAACATTCATAAAAACATTCATGAAAGTAATTGACACATAACACAAGATATGATAACGTAGAAAACCTTTGTAAGAAGGTAAAAATTGTGGTGGGGATGAGACCCACAAAAATCTTCACTATCTACAGATTGGAAGGGGCCGGTTAAGGATTACAATTTTGATCACTTCTGATGATCTACCCTATTAGGAGTATCTGTGGAGACCTGTTAAAGTCTACTATGTTAAGAGCTTTTGCAACACTGTTTAGTGTGCACTCGGTTAAGAGATTTACAATAGGATTGTTAAATCCACGTTCTTTGAAAGGATTTTTACACTTTGTTTCACTTGTTAGAATGTAAGAAAATTACTCATTGACTTGAGTGTATGCAATCTAATATTGTTGATTACAGATCCATTCAGGATTACAAATATAAATGTATCACCTAATGTGATTGAATAATACCGTTGTTTCTCGGTAGCCTCTGTTCTTGGTTCTTGATAACCAAATTCACCTTTTGTTGTTCTGCTTCTTGAAACTCTCAGTCTGATCCATATATGTGCTCATTGGCTACATTCATCTTCTCATCCATGATAATGAATGATTACAACATCTATTTATAAGATAAATTAACCTAATGTAGTTTCACGTATTACAACATTAACTCTATGATCATAGGTTTAAAACTTGACCTTGATCTTCTAGTCTATATGTTTAAAATCAGTTAGACTGATTAAAACACTTACAATAATGTTTCTTGTCCCTTAAGTAACGGTTTTAAAACAAATCAAGACTCTATAAATAGAATACAATTTTTTTATCAGACGTGGAAGTCAGATCCACTTTTTCTGGGATGTAACTGACTTTCAGTGTCTGATGCTTGGTTTGCATAGAAATCAGTTTACCTGTCTTTCGGTATTCCTTTGATTGAACTATCTGTTAGGTTCCCTTGCTCTGTCGGGTTCCTCTGTTTCTACTCTTTCGGTTTTGCTTGAGATTTGTCTCATTGGGTGTCTCTTGAACTTTACACTTTTGATGATCTCTGATATCTATACTTTCGGTGTTCCTGAAAGTCTGTCTTTTGATGTAGGTTTACTGAAGGTTTTCTTTGCATACTAATAGAAAAATACTATCATTAGATTTCATATTGAAGGGAAGTTAAATTGCCTTTATAAGAATAATAAAATTATATTCTTAAAGAGACCCATCCAACCCTCCTCTAACACCTTTTGAATGACTATAAATATCCTCTATAATCCTTACATATGAATGAACTCATCTTAAAGTTCCAATACCAATAATGTATTCAGAATTATATTTTATTAAGGTAGGACAACCCTTAGTGTTTCATTTTGAACAATAGTTTTACTAACCACAATAGGCATTTCTAATTAAAAAATCTCTTTCCTACCTTAGGGTGGACAAGCTCACATTTTTCCTTCTTTATTTGCAATATTTTTATTGCTAAAATATTATTTTATTGTTAAATATATAAAGTGAAACATTACAATATATTTGAAATTCATTGTTGTGGAGCACAGACCCAAAATTGACAAGTCACTACCTGATAGCACCAAAAAATGACCACCTGATAGCAGACACATCATACCATATACAATCGACTGGGTAAGTATACAGGACAAAATCACCATCATACGAGACTGTCACTATACAATACAAAAATTCCTCCGACTCATGACTCGGTATTACATGACCATATTCATTTCCATCAACAAAAAACTTGACATATTTTAGGAAACTGAGTGAGACAAAAACTGGAAGGGCGATGAACCACCCCTGTCATTAGCACCACTACCACTAATGCCTCACCATCCAAGCCAATTCTGCCACACACCTCGGCATGAGAGGAGTCGTCATAGGCAGAGTGAAACACAATAGCACTAGACTCTTTAAAATAAAAAATCCTACCACCATCAGGTACACCATGAGCTTGAACACACCCTCTACAAGTTGCACGATCACCCCTTTGACTTCTGCCACAAGTACCTCCCCCATGGTTACTATCGGGAGCCACATTAGCACTTCCACGACCACAACCCTGGGCATTTTGTCTCCTTTCCCTCCTCTGCCAATCCATTTTCTCCCAAGTCCCATTCAACTTTAGCCTATGAAAGACAGGTTCATCTAATTCCTGGGGATCCCTACCGCCTATTCTAGCTCCCAGTCATAAACAAAATCTATAGCAAGGCCCATGCCTTCCTTGCTTCCTATTTCCTTTCCAAGTTGTTTCCCAGACCCCTGTGAAATAAGAAATGGTGCATCAAAGGATGACACCCAAGAATGCCAAGCCAGTCACCATGCGCTGCTACAAACCCTTGTCTAGGTACTACACACTCCAGAATCTCATCTAACCTAACCTCTATTCCAGGAATATACACCACTCCAATTTTTTTTTGACCTTATCTTTTATCTCAAAGTGCAAACCCCAGGGACACAAAAGGGTTGAAATGTAAGTATTCGTGCACCATTAAAATTTTGAAACCACATACTCAATCCCCAACAATACCCAAATGATATTGAGAAAGAAAGGATGAGCAAAGGAAAAAAACTTTCTTCAGCCTCTCCTCTATTACTGGCCCTTTGAAAGCCATTTGTTGCTTTGTGGTATTAAAGGAGAAATTGGCTTCCATGCCACCTCTCTGCTCTCCACTCTGCTCTGCATTGAATTCTCACGTGAAAGAATGTGTAGAATCAGTATCAGTAAAGACACATTTCACCACCTTCCTCTGCATTGCATGCAAATACTATCCTTCGTCATCTTTCAAGAAATCTGCCAACTCAAAACCATCACATGGAGGAACATAAGGAAGAAGAATGCTATGTCTTAATCAGGAATGTGAACCGACACATCTAAAAGTATCATTTCCCTCTTACTCACAATTATTGGTTGGAGAGATGATCAAAGAACCATTAATAGTTGTAACCTCCTTATTAGAGTTTTACTTGACTACAAAAACAAGTTAAGTCAACACTTAACTTCGATAAACCTTCAATTAATATTAATAATCCTTTGTTACTTCTCATTTAAAGAGTCAATCCACTATAATCCTCCTTGCTCTCCCCTTCCCCATCCACATCTTCTTGGTGATCATGATATGAAGAACATAGCTAGGAAATTTTCCTGCCCTTTCTTTTTAGTATTTTTATAAAATCATTATTTTATGTTTATTGTTGTTATATTTTTAAGAAAATAAAGTAAATCTACATAAGTATTTAAAATATAAAATTAAATAATAAATTAATAATATTAAAATTTTAACATATTTATTTGATTTAAAATATTTACTCGTTACTATTACAAGTGTGGTTGTTGTTACAACAAAAGATCGACCTATCAATGCTCGATACAACCACTAGACTTACAGAATCCATCGGAGGCGATTAGTCCCTTGTTATGAATCCCTAGAGGAGCGCTGACCATTTTGCCAACAGTTACTTGAAGTATAAATTTGATTAATCTATTAGATATTGTATCTAATCTCATTTTGGTTAGGTTTAAAGGCCAAATATTACGATTCTCTTTCCCTAATAATAAACATTGTAATTTATTCATCTTTAATATTCCTTATTTAAAATCTCTTTCTTATTTTAGTATTGAGCAATATTTTAGCTATACAGTTTTTCTACAATTGGTTGATCATTTCAAATAATTGAACCTAAAGATTTTTAGTAATAATCTTATACCTTAATTTAAATTGATTGTATTAAAATATTGGCACATCACATTGTTATAAAAAATGTACTTTTTCATATAATTTCATATTTAGTGGTAATCATGGGCTTCTTCATAATTAAGTGGTCTAGTTAGACCAATAAATTTATACTGAGTAATTATTTTTGGACAATTCCGTTAATGGTTTACTCTCTCCCCACCATTGTCATGATGACCTTATTTTCGTAGTATTATACAAGACTAGGTATGTGTTATTTTTAGGTTTGATGTACCACCCTATACGAATTACCCCTTTCTACAAAAATGTGTTGGGAATAACACTATGTTCGGAGACTCGTGTTTCAATGATAGAGTGAAATGATAAAAATAAAAGGTACGTGGCTTGTGTTATGCATCATATTCCTTATTGTTGATCTCACATATATTATTATAAGCACTTTGTCTAACATACAATAGTACATTGTGGTTTAATATTACTAATCTCAAAGATAGTAGAGCTATAGATATTGCATGAGCTATGCCACACGTACTAATGAAATATTTCAAAATGTAAACTAAAATTTTGTTGTCAATAATTTTACTCTAGATTTGATATTTTTGTGTGTTAGCTAGTGGAAGTTATACCTTATGACATTAATTAAATGTTCTTATGAAACTACCCAAAAATTATCTTGTGAACTTTTGTCTTATACATTAGATTTCACATGGTTATGTTAGATTTTTATTATTTAATAAATCAACAAAATTAATAATTGAATCTTATAATAAAAAGATGAACGGTAACATATATTTATAAATAAGCCTGCAAGGGCTAGCTCGCATGGTGGGAGGGAGACTTGAGGTCGTGGGTCACCCCCATGGTTTCGGGTTTGAAACTCCTCCAGAATTTACCTAGTGTGATCGGCGAGCGGGCCGACAGTCTCACCCCCTGAGGATTAGTCTCGCCTCAGCTCGTCCCTAGTACCCAGGATATGGGCTGCTGGGTTGTCGGGCTGGGTCACGGGGACACCTCAGGGTTAAAAATAATAATTTATAAATAACATTTAATATTATTTTAAATGATTCGCGAAGGCTTTCGTTTGATTGAAACATGCATGTTATAATTCTAGCAAATATTTGAATTATGAGCACAAGCATCATTGTGATTTTATTCTATGAGCCACTTATACTACAAATAGAGCCATGGAGCATAAATTGACTATATAATTTAAAAATGATATCAAAGTTATATGGAATTTATTTTGAGCTAATGAATTAATGATATAGTGAGTTAAAATAAAATGAAAAGCGGAAACTTAATGAGCAAATTAATATACTAGATTAAAAAGTTAACTTATTAAGAGTCAACATATTCCATTAAATTTTGACCTACCTAATCATAGATCTGAGTGTTGAACATTCAATGATTGAGTTGAGATTTAATATATCTCTTAATGTAATTGAAGCTTATTAAAATCTTTCATAGGGATTAATATTCATCAACCAAGTTATAAGTACAATAGATTTTAGAATAATAAAAATGGAGAGTTCTAATATAATAAATTCTTTTGTATAGGCAATTTTTTTTGTAGTAATATAAATGGAGAGTTCTTAAATATTGTTCAATCGATAAAAGGTTAGTTTTGGTTTATAAAAATAAGATAAATATTGATCACCTTTTGAAATGAATAAAACGTAAAATTGCTATTAACTATTTTCTCATTTAACTACTAATTATTTTATTAAATAAAAGAATACACAATAATATTAAAAATATCGAAATTAATAAACAAATAATTTTTGAAAAATTGAAATTCAAATATACTAGAGCAATTTATAAAATATTTTAAATAATTCCATCATAATTTCTAGTTAATATTGAAGTTATCATAGAACTATTCCTAAACATAATCTATTCAATATAAAAAGGTTAATTTTAATAATCTAAAATGATATAACTTATTATATTTTTAGTTAAATTTATGTTTATTTTTGTTATATTTCTAAAAAAATAATATTATTCTACAAAGTGAATAGGCTCTTTATCTATTGGTGAAATTGAAAGTCACGAAGAGCTCAATATAAATTAAGTCTCGCAGAGTGCAAAACTCTGACATCATAGAAGAATGAGGTTGAAATCCAACCAATATGAAACTAGTACTCTCCTACTCTGAAAACAATATATTTGTACTTGGATTATTTTCTTAGTTACTCTGTGTTAGTTTGGTAGCATGGGCAGTTGTTCTTCCATTTGCTAATAATTATTTATTTGACTCTTTGTAGAAACTTCTAGTTTGTAGAAATTTCTAGTTGTAGAAACTTCTAGTTTGTAGAAACTTCTAGCATGTGGAAACTTCTAGCAACTAGAAGTAGCTAGAAACAAAGAGAGTAGTATAAAAGGGGGTCAAGGGGAATTTGGAGGATAACAAGTGGAAGAAGAAACTTACAGTGTTAGAAAGTAGTCTTGCAGTGTTAGCAAGGGCGCAGCGATAGCATTTGGGAGATAGCAGTGGAGGAATATCAGCAGGAGGAGTTAGGAGATTGTCTGAGTTCTACCACTGAAAGGAAAGGAATTTTGTATCTCTTAATTTGCTAAAGATTAATATATATTTCTCATCTGCAATACTGGTTTTCCCTTCGGGGTTTTTCCAGGGACAATTTGTCCAAAAGTATTGTGTTATTGTGTTGCATATTTCTTTTCGTATTTTTTGGTGAAGTTGCAATTGTGTTATTTTTTGTTATTTGTTAATCAAATAATCTTTATAAGATAGGAGATTAATAATCAATGACTGCAATAGAATCTTTCACATGGTATCAGAGCTAAGTTGAGGGTAGAAAAGGTTTACCCTAGGCAAAGGAAAGAAATTGAGGGTTTATAAAACCTAGTTTGACCTCTTTAGAATTGTTACTTCTTTTATTTCTTGAGATGGCCTCAGCTGGTTTGAGAGATCAGGACAGATTGGATGGTGCCTCAAACTTTGGTGTCTGGAAAGCCAGAATTTCTTTATTGCCAGAAGAGTATGGTATCAAGGAATATGTCACCACACTATAGCTGTACCTATAGATCCAGTACAACTTGTAGCATACAAGAAGGATGATGCCAAAGCAAGGAGGATAATCCTTGATGGTGTCAAGGACCATATTGTTCCACATATCGTAGAGTTAGATACAACAAAAAAGATGTGTGACACCATTCTGAATCTGTACTAGAATTCTACCACTAACCAGAAGTTGATTCTCAGAGAAAAGTTGAGGAATACCCAGATGAACGAGGGAGAAGATGTTACAAGTTACCTCACCAGGCTTAGACTTGTCAAGGATGAGTTAGCGCCTATTGGAGATAAGCCAGATGAAGACGAGCTAGTAAGAACAACCCTAAATGAGTTTGCTAAGCAGTGGGATGTCTTTGTTCAAGTTATTAATGGATGAGAGACCTTACCTAGCTGGGATCGACTATGGAGCGATTTCACTTAGGAGGAGCTTAGACTAAGTCTTGTCAATGGAGCCAACAACAAGAGTTAGAAAAGTGAGGTGGAACAGGAAAATGTTGCCTTAGTGAGTAAGGGGAAAGCAAAGAAGGGGTCTAGAAAAGGATCAAATTCATAAAGTAATAAGAAGAAGGACCTATCTAAGGTCAAGTGCTTTGGTTGTCATGAGTTTGGCCACTATGTTAGTGATTTCCCACAAAGGAAGGGTAAGAAGCAGGTGGCCGCTTCAGCAAGTGCAGATGAGCTCTCTAGTAGATTGGAGGATGATTTCACACTCATAACTTGCATGATTAGCTCAACCTCACATAGTGTTTGGTACATAGATAGTGGGGCATCATTTAATATGTCAGGAGTTAGAGAGTACTTCTCCAGTTATAAGGAGGAGAGCACCAGTATCCAGATTTCTATGGGAAACTTGTCCAAGCTCAACTCAGTTGGGAAAAGGACTGTTCAATTTCAGAGGGAGAATGGAAAGGTAATTCCTCTTCGTGATGTGCTGCATGTGCCAGGCTTAGGTATGAATTTGGTTTCTATATCTGTCCTTCAAGATAAAGGGTATAATTTTCTCTTTAGAGGGATGCATGTTTTGATTAAGCATAAAGATTGGAAATCACCAGTATCTATTGGAGTTAGGAGCGGTCGCCTTTATAGATTATAGTTTGATACTCCTAAGGCACTTGTGAGCACCAGTAACCCTAGAGATCTTGGAGAGATATGGCATAGGAGGATGGGCCATATACATCATGGAGAACTTAGATTGCTTCGTGAGACAGTGACAGGTGTTCCCGAGGTAAGCACAGAGGATGATGATGTGTGTTGGGGAAGTTTGCGAAAGCATCTTTTCCAAGAACTCACACTAGATCCGAGGGTGTTCTTGATCTAGCACATTTAGATATATGTGGACCAATGTTAACGAAGTCTCTCAGAGGATACAAGTACTTTGCTACTTTTATTGATGATTTCTCTAGGAAGACCTAGATATACTTCTTGAAGACCAAGGATGAGGTTTTCAGTCGCTTCAAAGAGTTCAAAGCTCTTGTGGAGAATTCGATAGGAAAGAAGATAAAGGTTCTTTGGTCAGATAATGGAGGTGAGTACAAAGGGAAAGAGTTCCTAGAGTACTATACCAATGAAGGAATCAAGAGAGAGTGGATTGTTCCTTACAACCCACAACAAAATGGGGTTGCTGAGAGGAAGAATCATTCTATATCGGAGGTAGCAAGGGCCATGCTACATGACCATGACATGTCATGCTACTTATGGGCAGAGGCATGTAGTATGGATGTATACATACATAACAAGGTTCCACATAAGGTACTAGAGAAGATGACACCAGAGGAGGCTTTCAGAGTGAAGAAGCCAGATGCCAGTCACTTTAGAATTTTTGGAAGTATGGAATATTGTCACATTCCAAAGGATACACGTACAAAGTTAGATCAAAATGCAGAGAGGGGGTACTTTATTGGGTCCAGTGAAACCTCAAAGGCATATCAGATATTCATTCCAGGGACCAAATGGATCACTATTCGGCATGATGTCAAGTTCATGGAGGACAAGGCATTTAAAAGGTCTAGAGATTTACCAGCAGAAGATCAGAGTAAGTAACCAACAAAAGCTCCAAGGGTAGCTCAACCGAGTTAGGGGAATCAAAGCTCAAGTATAGTTACTAGTACAAGTGTAGGCTCAGGTGGTGAGAGTTCACAGAGTATGGAGAAACTGGTACAACAGGAAATGCATCAAGAAGATATGGAGGTTGATATTTCATCCTCTAG
>MU224978.1:32866-45728 GCA_018584345.1 Thuja plicata | reverse complement strand
TTTATACATTCATAGAAGATTATGAGGTTTCTACAGAGGATCAGGTGATGAGGCTATTTTTTAGGATGTTAAAAGATAATGCTAGACAAGTATATGAATCACTACCCACACAATCCATCTCATCATGAAGACAGTTTGAGCAGTGGTTTCTTGATATGTTTCATGATGCTAGTGGTGAAGAAGAAAACATGTGTTATGAACAAGACATGTTCTATGAACATGATAGAGAGCCAAGTTATATTTTGGAGGAACAATCTTACATGTCCCCTTTGGATATATTCTTCAATTTGGAAAGATATAAAGGTGAACCTGCACTACATTTGTTCATGAGAATGATAAAGATCTATCGGGAAATACCTTCAGATATCAGGCCTCTGGGAAGGGAATTAATGGATAAACTTTGTGAGTTAGGAATGTACCATGATTCTCAACTACTAGCTTTTCTTGAGAAAATATGTGAAGTATTGAGGGAAGAAAATAATGATGACATACAGGAAGAAAATTTGGATAAGATTGAAGTAGAATCTGTATGTAGTGAGATTTACATGGAAACAGGTATCAATGACCACGATGATGAGGAAAAAGATCTTCTCAGTACAGAAGAAATCTCATATTTACTAGACATAGAATATCAAAAACATGTTGAGAAGAGTGGTCAATTTTTTTTCTCAATGCACCAAGATAAGCAAGTTGATGGATCAATTCATACTCAGGGGGTAATAGATGAAGAAGATGACAAATTTCAAGAATCAAATGATGGAGATGAAATAGAACAACATACAACATATGAACAAGAAGAAGTTTTAGATGAAATATCTCATGGAGATATGCCTGAGTTCTCTATATCCTTGAATCCATTATTTGAAGAATATTTTATATATAATTAAGCCCATCAACATCATGATAAAGATAGTGAGCCTAGTGATCATTTTGAAGATGATGAAACTCAAAATATGTATGGAGAACTATATTCAGAAAGTGAGACATGCATTATTTCATCCTATGAGCATAAGTTGTATCAAACATGTGAAGATGAGATGGAATCAAACATAGATAATGAGGAGAATGTGTTGAAGATTAGTTCTAAAAATTATCTGAGTATCCTATCTGATCAAATTCTTGATAAGAAGCAGGTTACTGAATGTGAGTTATCTCCAAATCCTTTTTGTGAAAAGAAACAACATCTTGAGTATAGGGAAGATTGTGTACGTAAAGGTATGCAAGAAGAAGAGCTTAATCTAGTTACTTGTAGGGTTGATCAAATGCATGGGGATATTCTATTTAGCAAGGACTATAGTGCACCTACTGACTTTTCTAAAGGTAAACAAAATTCAAAGTGTGTTAATAAAGAAAAGAATGTTTTCCATGAGAGTGGTGGCATCATATTTGGGAGATCCAAAGTATTACATGATCAAAATTATGTGTTTGACAAAGGAAAGAAGTAGTGTTCATTTTTTTGGGGGCCTGGGGCCACCCAATTGAATGTTCCTATGAAATTTCTTCATGAGCCTATTGGTATAAATATAAATCTTAAAGATGAGAACCAAATCACTTTGCATCAGATTAAGTGTGGATACTTGGTCTGCTTCTCCAGAGATAGCTCGAATCTCACTATGCTCAGAGGGAGCATATGTCCTCAGAAAGAGCCACTGGTGGTACCCTAAAATTTGAGAATTTAGAAGTCCCAATATATTATCAAGAAGAAAGTTTCTTCATACTAAAAAAATTAAAGGAAGGAAACTTTATGACACAAATAAATAGAACTAAATAATCGAAGCCTTCTGAAAATGCATGAATTTCAACCTGCCACAAAGATGATGCCGAAAGAGGCTGAAGATGGTCAAATTTTAAAAATCTAAAACCGACCTAGTTCGGGAAATCAAATTTCCTATCTCCAACTACAATATTAGTTTTTCATGATGTGTTTTGGATTTTCGACCAAAGCCAAATCCGAAAGTTAGGTAGTTATTTTTAGTTAGTTTATTATTTTTTCAAAATATTTTGTAATAAGGGTTGTGTCTTTTCACCTTAAAGAGGTGTGAAAGCCACTCAAAAACATATATATACATAATGTAAAATGTAAAGAGAGGACAATACAATAAGAATACAATATGATACAATTTCACATATTTGGATAGTTTTTAATCAACAAGTATAAACATGGACTTGGATGTACTATTTTTTCAAAATCAATAAAGATAAGTCCTTTTTCATTCACATGTGTAATAGTTTCATTATCATTTTACAATTAGTCCCTCAGATAAACCAATAAAACTTATTCAAAGTGATAGTTTGATGTACATGCTTCCTAATTTGATTCATAGTCTATATTTTCAATTGGTTTTCTCCTTTTGTATGGTTAAATTCTGTTGATTGAGACCTTAGTCAATTGGTCTGTCATCTGAGAAATATTACCCTTTTGAAATATCTCTGAATTTGTTTTAGGTTGCATGTACATTCCATAACACATTTGAAGTGATAAGTTTTCTTGTAAAACTGTCTCTGAGGTTGAACATAAGATTGGAATGATCTTGACTCTATTGCCCATAATAGAATAAGGCACTGGTCTAATCATTATTTGGATTATAGTTATTTAGTTCATTGTTTATAGTTTTGTGATATCTTATCTATATGTTCATTTCAAATTACATAGACATTTACTAAATATTCTTTCAATTACTTAAAGTATTTCAGTTTACAGTTCATGATATATTGATTTCAGTTATATTTATTTCAAGTTCCTTTCCATACTTTGAGAGACAAAAGTTTGAGTTCCATACACAGGTTATCTTCTACAAAAAGCCTATTCAGGTGAAGGTTCACCCGCCTTGGTCCTGTAGAGCCAAAAGCGTAGGGAAAGAGGATTATAATCGATCATTCCTGTTAGTTGGCCAAAAATAATTTGATTTCCCATCATTGGATTGGCAAGTCCAAAGGAAATTCAATTCAGCATTTTTGGGCACCAACACTAGGTATACCTTCCTCAAAACATACATAGTCTATCTCAACCATAAAACAATTTGTGTCCTTATATTTTTTAACCAATTCTTCAGGAATTTTGATTCTTTCCTTCATTTTCCTCTGAAGAATCTTGATCATCCCAAATAGTTCTCCATCAACCCATGTGCTATTTTATCTTTTGTAGATCTCATAAATATGAATACCAGTAGGTATCCCTTTTCTCCAACCACTTGGGTGCATGCATGGAAACTTGTTCTCAATGTGAATATACATATGCATTAAGAGTGAGCCAAATCAAAAGGTTTTAGAATTGTCCTTCTTGATTAATTTAACATTCTCCAAAAAATGCTGTGCTAGAACCTCGCATAGGTTATAAGTAGTTTTTTCTTTTACCATTCGGTAGGCCGTCATGATAACACCAGCAGATACTAAATTATGTCTACTGATGTAGTAGAATTTGTAATCAATTATCATCACAATCAATCTGACATCTTGTAAGAATATATCATTCACTATCATATCTTGCCTGTCCCATTTTGAGTGTGTTGGGGTTTCTACTTGTTTCTTTATGTTCTTCTCAGCCATAGGGATAACTCTAGTGTTTTCCAATCTACTAATCTCATGAATTAATTGACTACATATCTTTATAGGTTTCTTTCCTATCCAGATGAACTAATCAAGAACCCTGCTGAGTAAGATTTTAAACCATTCCTCTTCGCTGAATTCATTCAAATATAGTATCTTCATGATGCTCAGGTTGTCAATGTGTTTAAATTCATCCCTCATTTTTCCAATATCAGTCATATACTCCATTTTAGTAGAAATTTCATCAACACCTAGTATATCATACTTGTAATGAATGTATGCCCTAATATCTTCTACGTGCAAAATGCCATACGATGTTTGGGAAAATGCTCCTTCAGGGTCATCTTCATACAACTTGAAAGGATGTTTCTTAAAATTGTATCTAGGTCGATCTACAACATCATATATCAAAGGTGCATCCGTAGCTTTTGTAGATGTAAATGATGTAAATACCTTTTACATGCTGAATTCTGAGTTTTCACTTCGATCAATCATGCAAGGTAGTTGCTAGATAGTTTGAATCTCTCTTCTCTCTAGTCTCCTTAGGTCGCTGCTTGTCAAATGGTAAGGAAATAGATAACCATTAGGTTATTTATACATCGTTAAGTATTAAAAACTCACATTACCCAATATTGTCTAGTTAGTCATAAATCTTGTGATCATAAAATATGCATCGTCCGATGTTGCGCTCTTTGAGATAAGCTCCATGATGTTTGCCAATATCATACCTAAGCTCGCTAGAGCTTAATCCACATAATTAGGGGCTAGATGAATTCTATTGTGCTCATCCAATGCTCCCCCTAAGGCCATGCTTGACCAATTAGGTTGATTATGCTTTGCTAGCATTAGGCAAAGATCCAGTAGCATCTACTGTCTCTTCCTGAACCAATACATCATTAGAATCTTTGACTCTCCATACTTTACCACTACTATTCTGTTCTGCTTTCCTGAAATAATTGTCAAAATCACTCTTGTATTCTTCCATACTCTTACCAGTATTATTGCCATTCCTCTTTGTATTCATAGGAGGTGGTTCTCTTCTGTTGTTTACTCCATTATACCTACAAAAATTTTCTATATGACTTGTATTGTTACATTTTTAGCATATAGGAGGTTTACTGTACTGATTAACTTGCAATTTATAATTTCTTGCAATGTGTTTAAGGTTTTTTCATTTGTAACATGTGATCTTAGCTACTAATTCTCCTCTATTGTTGTCTTGTTTGTATCTAGTTTGATCAGGTTTCCTATATTATGCTTTCTTGTGCCCATATGCATTGCAATTAAAACAATAACCATAAAAAGTTCTGAAAGGGGTATTACCTCTGCAATCTCTCTTCACGTGTCCAAACTTGTTACATCTGAAACATCTACCTCTGAAAGGTCTAATCTATTCTTTAGGTTCTTCAAGAATAGGTTTTTTTGCATCAATCTTAGCATCAATTTTTTCTTCTTGATTCTTAGAGAATTCAGCTTCATTGAAGCCAATACTAGTCATATCACCTTTAGTTTTCGGTCTGTCTCTCTGTTCATTGATCAAGTCACTGATCATGTGAAGTTTCTCAATGTGTTTCTTTGTCTCAACAAGTTCACCTTTTTGATCTGATTATATTTCTCCAATTCTAGATACTTGCTCTTGTAATGGTCAAGGTCAATCTTCATCTGTCCCATCAGAGTATTAGCATCTTTCAAAGCTTCTCCAATATTTATCTTAGCATTATTTTCTTGTTGAATCTCTTTAGCCATCATTTCATTCTCAAGCTTCAAAGTATTATTCTCTTGTTCAAGTTGCTTTATATGATTTGAATTATTATTGTCTGAATCTTCTTTTATCTGAACCATAAGATCCTTTATGTGATTTATGGAAATTTCAAGATGATCCTTAAGTTTCTTGATGAATCCATCATCTCTCTTAATTTGAATCTCAAGTCACCATTTTTTTATTTTTCTTTATCATGGTCTTCAAGTGCTGCTTCAAAGTTCTCTTGTAAATTTTCTGAATCCATTTTGATCTCCCTTAAGCTATTAGACTTTCTCTCCAAGGGCCAATAGCTCTAATCCCAATTGTTAGGATTAATTAATACCGAGAGGGGGGTGAATCAGTATTACAACACTTTAAATTAAACTTAAATCAATTCCAAATAAACCATAAGCATACTGAAATCAAAGGAATATAAAAATAATAATACAGAACTCATAACACCATTATTTATTGTTAAGGAAACCCTGGCCAAGGGAAAACCCCAGTGGGGATGGTACTCACAAGAATGCACTAAAGTATAATGTCCTTGTAAGGAGACCTAGCCCTGTTAGGAGCTGAATATTACATATTACAATTCCTTGTTAGAGGAATAACAATCCTATTAAAGGTATATAACACCCTGTTAGGGGCCAACTGAGCTTACAACTCTTATAATAAACTTCTGTTACAAAGTGTTCTTAGTAATGAACAAAAACAAGCATCTCCAATGCTTAGATAGTTATAGTCATAGTTCTTTAATGATCTTTGTCATCCTCTACTCTGCCATTCACATACACACATACACATATACGTCTGCTCATCCATCTTCTATTTTTCTCTTTGCAAAAGTCTTCATATATATATACACATCAAGTAAGCTCTCTTTTCAATATCACATAGTCGGATCTTAATACAAAATAAATAATGTAAAGAGCAAATACAAAGTCAACGCTCTTAAATAACAAAAATATAGATTATCCAAAATCATAATCCAACTTACCTTTCCAGGAGTCCACACTATACTCCTCGAATCATCACTACTATTCAACCGCTCTGTTACGCTATTCTATTGTCCGCGCTTGTCTTCAAATCTCTCTAACTCACAGTAATCAACACCAAAAATAAATCAATCTTAGGTGGAGGTCATACATACCCCACAGTATCTTCCAATAAGATCACAAGTCATAACTTGTTGTACTTGATCTTCGCTACCCAAAACAATACTGTAAAACCATATATTTGGTCTTCTGTACTTAGTCATTTTGAAGACTCTATCTCCAAAACTGAACTTCATTCCAAGCGTTCAATATACCAAATATGTTTCCATAAATGATAACCCATAAGTGTCTCATATCATACAAAAATCATCACTTTCCAACACTAACTTCATTAATATTAAGTTATTACATGAAATATAATAACATCTATTTTTTTGAGAAACGTAAAATGAACACTTACTATTTAAAACTAAGGTTTGGAGGTGTGACTCATCATAATCTGTTAAAATAGCACATCTAGTGCTATGTGTCAAAAAATTGACTTTTTAGGATTCTACCAAAAATTTAATTTAAAGTATCTAGTTGTTTAATAAAAATAATCATTCATTGTTGCAACTTAAATTAACCAAATACATATTTGTAATAATAAAACTTTATTATCTCTATCTTTTATATCCAACAAAAATGGACCAATAGTATACATTTGAAAATGGAGCCAAAATGCACAGATTGTAGTAGGAGAAGGCTTGAGCCATATCAACACCCAATTGGAAACTATGTGCGTTACTGGGGAGAGCTTTGGAATTATTGGAATTCTTTGAGAAATTTACTATTAACCATGTCTACAAGGAAACCAACAAAGAGACTAACATTATGGCCAACATGGCGATAAATGGAAACACATTTGGAAAGATAGGTTTTTTGTAGTGAAGTGGACAACAAGAAAGATTATAAAGCTACTAAAATCAATATGGAATGGAGACATGTTGACACTGTGGCCAACATGGTCACATATAGAAGAACAATAGGATTATTGGTCTAGGACTATTGATGCAAGATCATCTCGAGTCGATTGACAATCCTGCATCACCCAACACATTTTCATTCCTTATCTTTAATTTTATTTTAACTTGCCTTAGTTTTTTAATCTTGTCATCTCTCATTCATCTTGTAGAAGTTTGACTATGACCATTAAGGGTGAAGAAGAAAGTTTAAAATATGGATAATAACTTAATTTACAAAATTTTGTCATCCTATTAAACAATGAGTGATGTAAAGCCAAATTATATAAAATTTCCATCATTCCGATAGTCTGAAAATGGAGTATGGACATCCACCAATCATAGGAGATCAAGCCACATGTTCAAATACAGAAGCATAGACTAGACACATGAAGAGTTTATCAAAGTTCCTCAAAGAAACTTTGTTCTAATGACTGCAGGATAGATTAAAAAAGGTATTAATATGACCAAAGTGAAACCAGCCTCAGAAGTTTGAAAAGGGTATCAATATTCATAAAAGCATAATATTATAATGCCTTGGAGCCCATATCAATGGTGCAGATCGACTAGGCATATGCAAATAGCAAACTTTGACAATTTATCAACTATTTTACCACAAAGATATGTGTCATCATTGTCAATACCAAGATTGAAAGCCTTTTGAAGTAACAGATATATATATAGTCATTGGTGAATCGCTGCATTCTAAGGAGGACCGTTCAACTTGAATTTAAAATATACCAATAAGCATCAAGTAGGAGCTAAAGTGCCTTAGGGAAGATGAAGGGGAAATAATAAGGTAAAGCCGATAGGAAAAAAGAAGTATAATAGTATTATATAAATATATAATTCTATAATAATAATTTATATTATTAAATATTATAACTACTACATGATAATTAACTAATAAATATATAAAATATATTTATTTTATAAGTAGGATATATTTTCTACAACATGAAGTGTTTCCCAATGGGCTAGAAATAATTAAAGAATTTCATATATTTTACTTCATTTTGTGTCTTATAGAGATGGATGCAATACATATCCTTAGGTATGTCAATGGAGTAGTTGATGCAATTGTGAGAAGAGGATGAATAATATATGAAAAGAGCCATGTGTTTGAGGTAGAGAAAAACCATGTTAAAATAGATGGAATCGTAGTTACTATTGGTGGAGTTGTGATGACAACAAATTGTTCAAATTCTCCTCTAAATCACATCTTGGCAGTTCATGCTTTCCCAATACCAAACATGACTTATATTATTGGATTGAATGTTCCCAAGGGATCGGTTAAGTAAGTTGGAATAAAAAACATATTACTTTGGCACTTACCTATTTGTACTAATAATTTAAACTGACCTTAATTTGTAGAGAAACATTGTTCTGTAATATTTGAGTTGATTCTTCATGAATCATGATGCCTAGGAAAATGTCATAATCCCATAGATATATAGAGATTTAATTTCTCTAGGATATTATTATATGGGAAATATGGAGTACAAATAAAAATAGGATAGTAGAGGGGGAAGTCAACAAAAATACACAAGCCTACATGTGGAAATGTGAATTGTGAAGACATTTTTTGTGTAGTTAAACGTTTGTCAGTTGGTTAATAATTTTAACCCTCATTCATGGTTTTATTCATTATCCTACGTCGTCTTTAACAAAGATCACACAGTGTCTCTCTAATTAAAATTTGAAACTACTAAATTTATCCAAAATTATTTCAAATTCATTTTAGTGAACTACAAAAACCTAATTCTTGCAAAGAAATCTCTAATACTAGTGAACAACTAATTTTAGAAAATGTTTAATATGTCAAGTGGTATTCTTTGGTTTATTTTATACATTTGTTGACATTAAAATTTATTTATAAAAAATATTTTTATCATTAAAAAACACAAATTGATTATAGTAATCAATTTAAAAATTTAATTTTAAATAACTAACAATTTAATTATGTTTTACTATATAAAAACATATTAAAATAAATACAACAATATTTAAAACTTTAAGAAAATATAAGAATACAATAATGTAGAAAATAAATTATTAGTTATATGTTTTTTAAGCTTTTTATTTTGTGAATTTTAAAAATCTAATCTAATCCATTCTAAAATTTAAGACTAATGATTTATGAAAGATGTTTAATTTAAATTAAATCTATTTTTATTAGAATAGAAATTATACAATATTAATTCATATTCTATTTAATACTATTAACTTTATAAAAATTAAGATTTTACTAATCTCTATTTTTATATTTTGAAATCCATGTAGTTCAATGCATTAAAATATAATCAAACATGAAAATAACTATGTTAGTAATAACTGAGAGGGGGGGGGGGGGGGGGGGGGGGGGGTGAATCAGTGGCCTCAAAAATTTATCCTTGTAACTTTAATCCACCAATCAATACACCTCAGATTATTAAGTCCCTACAAGATGCATGCCTTGAAATACTTGAAATAATTAACTGTCTATCAGTTTACCTCGTCTATCCTTATTCTCCTTGATTACCGATAAGCAGTAAAACTTATTTACCAATACTCAGTAAATATGCAGAGTATAATACCAATCAATCCAGAAATGCATATGTGAAATGTAAAACAATAAAGTAATAAACCATACACACATAACACATGGATTTTAACGTGGAAACCCTTTTAAGAGAAAAAATGACTGGGACCGGTACCCCAAATTTTCACTCTTTTGAAGTGAGCCCTGTTAGGAGCCAACCCTGTTAAAGGTTACAAACACACTGTTAAGTGCGACCTTGTTAGAGAATTTTATACATATAGGTTGTCACTTAGTATTTGGCATCTATTTTGCTACCATCCTTGAATCAGCCTCCTTCTTAGACTATCAATAGGCTTTAGGAAAATCTTGCTACCATCCTTGAATCAACCTCCTTCTTAGGCTGTCAATAGGCTTTATGCAAATTCAATGCTACTTTCATGAATCAACCCTTTTTGGTAATTTGTTAGGATATACCTCAATTATAAAAGATGGTTAAGTCCTTCTCTGTTAAGAGACTTGATGCTTCAATGGTTAAACTGAAACACAATGACCTGTTTCTAATGCAACTTTGAATTGTAGATTTTTAGATCTATTTAAGTACAATACCTTTCTAATCAATGTATCAATTCAATTCCTTTTTCTCCACACTTTCTGCTCTGTAATGCTGTACTACACTGTTTGTTGGTGTCTATAGAATTCTTTAGCTCTCCATCAGCTTGATTGATCAGGACTGTATGAAGTTTATCCTTCACCAGTTTCTCTTCAGCATCTTCTTTCTATTCACTCCCCTTCCGTGTATCTGATTGCATGCATAAATGAATTATGCTTGTCTCTTATATAGACATGATATTCCTTAATTCTTGATTCTTGGCATGAAAAACAATCCAGCCAATCTAATTTACAGTTTTAACTCTTGATTTATCTCGTAGTTATCTTCTTGCCAACTATACAAATCTTCTTTAAATCAATTACTTAACTGTGGTCGAATAAAACAAATAAAACAACCAGTTAAGTCTATCCTTAAGCTCTGCTAGCTAGATATTTTGTCATTTTCTGAACTCTCTATTCCATCGGTCAATTCTGTAGTTCCTCGTTGGTGACAACTACCAGTTCCATCGGTGTAACTCTAATTAGCTTTAGGATCTCCGTCCATCGGGCAACTCTATTTTTAGTTCGTCGGGCGTCCTGTGATTCTGCTTCATCGGGCAACACTGTCTTCTTCTCGTTGGGCATCATTGTGACTTTTTCTCTGCCTTTACCAATGGTGTGCACTCCATCGGTGTAGTCTATCACTTAGTGAATACTTGACTTTTATGCATTGCTGAAAGCATAATCATTGTTCTATTGATTCTCTGAAGTCTTTGGCATTATGTACATGACTGTATAGATGATATCAAGTTGACATCAATGACAATACAAACCATTAACTGATTTAATGTCTTGCATCATCTTCAACTTAATATTATCAAACATTCAATCATTTACATGTCATCAATCTCTCCCCTTAGCATTGATGGCAACATACTATATTATCACACTATACTATTTCTAATACAATATGAAATACAATTGTTGAGATTCATCAAATTACCAAACACTTTGTTTTGATAACTGATAAAAATGTCTGACCACCGCTAAGCTCTGTGTTAGCTTAGATTTGATTCTTGTAGCTTTCTGTGTTTCTTCTTCTGATGTGTTGTGTCGTCTGTTTGTGTCAATTTCTCTCTTTTGACTGTTCTTTTTCTTTGATGTCTCTGTCTTTTGTTTGCAACTTTTATACAAATTCTCTCCCTATGGATATGATCTCTCCCTGTTTGGAGTAATATGATAATGAATAGTTTTTGATGATAATATGGATACATTCTCTCCCTTTGACAACAATGCCAAACAAATATTTTACAAATATCTGACATTAATGTCAAATAAATATTTTCTTCTATCCATAATATATTCCTTGAATTTCCCTTATCCATCATCAATACAACAATATGCTTTGGTGCTCGTTTTTGATATATACCTTTTTGTATATAGATGTAGCTTTGAAGTTCATCCTTTGCTTGCATCAACATGAGTGATATTCTGAAAATATATAGGTCAATGCAGCCTTCAGTCTTTTACTGACTGGTAGAAAAGGGTTTGACCCCTAGTCTCTTTCTCAAGTACTCAAATGTATCCTTGGGCAATGGCTTGGTGAAGATATCGACCAATTGTTCTTTTGATTGCACATATTCAAGTATCACCTCTTTTTCTTGAACTTGTTCTCTTAAATAATGATACTTGATGGCAATGTGTTTAGTCTTTACATGCATGACTGAATTCTTGGAAATGTTTATTGCACTGGTGTTATCACAATAGATAATCACTGGATCTGAGATTTTCATATGCATACCTTCCAGCAACTGTTTGATCTATGTAGTATTTGAGCAATTTGTTGCAGCAGCAACATATTCTGCTTCTACAGTGGACTGAGAGATGCATCCTTGCTTCTTGCTAATCCATGTGACAAGTATGTCACCCATAAAGAATGCTCCTCTAGTTGTGCTCTTCCGGTCATCAAGATTTCCAGCCCAATCAGTGTTGGTAAACACTTTTAGTTCAAATTTTCCTTCTCTTCTATACCATAAGAAAAATTCCTCAGTATTCTTTAGATATCTTTGAATTCTTTTCACAGTAGTCATATGTGATTCCCTGGGGTTTGCAGAAAATCTAGCAACAATTCCTACTGCATGTGCAATATCTGGTCTAGTGTGTACAACATACATGAGTTTTCCTATCATCGATCTATACAAAGTCTGATTTACCTCTGTTGACTTGTCTTCCTTTGTTAATTTGCATCCAATAGCCATTAGTGTTCCAACTGGTTTGGAATCTTCCATCTTGAATATTTTTGGGACCTCTTTGATGTATTTGGACTGTGTAATGAAAACTCCTTCACTTTGTTGAATGATCTGTAGACCAAGAAAGAACTTGATCTCTCCAAACATAGACATCTCAAACTCTTTTCTCATCTCATCAGAAAATGATTTGCATAGCATATCATTGCCTCCAAATATGA